>CM054184.1:13485524-13973024 GCA_028829895.1 Sinotaia quadrata
CATTTTCTCCTTATGTCAGATAAACTGTGCGAAGATGAAGAAAATTTTAAAAATCTAAAAGGATTGTCTATGTCGTCTGAACACGCTCTGCTATTCTTAGTTTATGCTGAAGGCATAATACGCATGCGTCACGCAAGGCGATGCAAAACATTGAATGGATTTCTAGTAGAATACGTCTACCCACTGGGGAGAAACGTAAGCCCGAAGATTGTAATACCTTTCATCTAAGACCGCCATGGCATTTTCAGGACTCTGTTTCGCGGTAGGATTTCTCCGTACAGCACTCCGAGCCCCTTTCTGGGGCTTGCTGAGGAAAGTCGCCCCGATGTGACGTTCTCGTTCTTTTCCTCACACGCGCGTTTGTAAGCAAGGGGGTTGTACGATAAATGTTTCCAGTTCTGATCGTGCGTTACACAACTTTGGCAGGTTCCAACGTAAATCGGCACCTGTGGGCCGTAAAAATGTCGCCTCGTGTACACATCCATTCACTCGAGCAGAATCGTTTAAACAATACACTCCTAATGTTCGCAGAAGTTGTCAGCGTTAAACTCGGTGATAGTCTTAAGAAAACAGAAAGAAAGCCACACACGTGATTAAAAAGAAAAGAGACACCTCTTCGTGTACATCTCAAGTCGGTTCGAAAGGAGAAGCAACTTTTGCTGTTTGGTTTTATTGTTTTTGTTTTTTAAAGAAAAAAGATTGTGTACAAAGGTGGGTCACATTGCTATGTTTGTTTTTTTAATGACACTTTCTGGTATTCTCACCTGCTGAACGAATCCTATCACTGCATTTCTTTCTGTTTCGTGTTGAATGACAATGAGAGACTGAACAGACCTTCGTGGATAACTGAATCTACTTACAAATATTATCCCAAAGTGATTTTGTATAAAGAATGTTGCAAATGTGGAGCGTGTGTAGTAAACACTTGCATTCAAAAGTATGAGGAGAAATCACGGAGCTGATTAAACATCATCTGCCATCCCTGCTGCCTGAACCCTTGTCTCTTTCCTTTGTTATTTTTGTCTTCTTCTGCTTACTGTTGTTTCTTTTTTTAGCAACTTTCTAAACTTGTTCTGTGAGTGATAATGTTAGACGTAGAATTCCAGAAAACAAATATATTTCAAAACCACAGCCTCCCGCAGATTAGATTTGCTCTCTCGTTTGAGGCAGTGGAGTTGTCGAACCTAAGAGCAATCTGGTAACTGTCGTTTCAACTGCGGTGGCGCGCATGCGCAGTAAGCTGCTTATACCAATTAACAATGCACTCGAGCGACCCCACTGTCGATTTCACACGAACACTCGACTAAGCTGCGTTCAAGGGACGTAAGCGCCGCTCGTCGACAAAGCTGGAGTGAGACCGGTGTGGCGAACACAAGCTCGTTTCCTGTCTGAAATATATAATTAAAAGCATGTTCAAAGTTCAAAGTTCAAAGTTCAAATGATCTTATGTACCAGTGACGTGGAATTTTAATTCGGGTGAAATGCTAGTTTGTTCAAATATGGACAAAAAGGCAGCACAATAAAAAAAAAAAAAAAGGAAATGGCCTATACAGCAGTTTAATGATACACCAGTAATCTACCGAATAGGAATATAAATGTGGCAAAAATGTAACTTCGATTATGCATGGAATAGAACTTCCCTTGAGCGTTGACTGGAAATACAACTGACGCATTGGCCAGGGAGTGACAGTGACAGACAATATAAATGGGAGTGATAAGACGAACAGCAACGCCGTTCACATATTAAACAGTAATATCAATGGCAAAGCAAATAGAAAAGTATTTTGACACATATGAACTGCAATACCAGTCACAGTAAATGGACATGGCAGGGATACAGGGAGCGAAAACTCCAGTGACACAGTAATAAAGCCGTAAGTGACACAATGCATACAAACGCCAGTGAAACAGTAATAAAACTGCAAACGACACAATTTAAAGACAGGCCAGTGACACAGTAATAACACTATAAATGACACAATGTACAGAAACGCCAGTGAAACAGTAATAAAACTATAAGTGACACAATTTAAAGACAGGCCAGTGACACAGTAATAAAACTATGAGTTACACAATTTAACGACAGACCAGTGACACAATGTAAAGACATGCCAGTGAAATAGTAATAAAACTGTAAGTGACACAATGTAAGTAGACCAGTGACAGTAATAAAACTAAAAGTGACACAATGTAAAGACAGGCCAGTGAAACAGTAATAAAACTATAAGTGACACAATGTAAGTAGGCCAGTGACAGTAATAAAACTAAAAGTGACACAATGTAAAGACAGGCCAGTGACACAGTATAAAGCCAACGCCACCTAGTTAATTGTTATGATTGTTATTATTAATTAACCATCCATAACGCATTATAAGTGATGAGAATCTTAACTTATATTATTAATAATTCTCTAGATGACAACACTCGTCTCCCTCACTTAGCGGATATGCGGGCACTGTAAACGTTTTCTCTCTTCCACAGCATTAAAGACAAATATTTACTGTCACACAATATTTTTCAGATAGAAAACTTCTTACTAGAGGAGAAGACAAATCCGTCTTTAATCTTCATTTAGCAATATGTGTAAGAAAGTAATAAATTTAACAATAAATGTACAACAATCAAATAATCACATGAATATAATCAAAGAGCTTTGACATTAACATCACTTCACAACAATGTTCGATTAACGCTGGACAATCATTCAGTTTATCCTAGCGTAGACATTAGCAGTGAATAACATAAATATATAATCAAGTTCAAGGATATCATTATGGAAATTAGAGCGGAGTTTAGAGAAATAAAGTCAATGCACATAACCTGTTCAAAGATGGCGGCTGTCACCGGCACTCGTTTCACATTCACGTGGTTTGTCGATTTTATTTTTGCATAATGATCTTCCATGGGAACTCAAAATGCAGATCCAAGTACGAGGAACTGAAAAGAAAAACTTGAGATGAAAGGAAACTCACTCACTTCGCTTGTCGCAGTTATCTGCCTTACAAGGAAATACTGACGTTTCTTTTCTATTGTGCATCGCCGAGTGACGTCATACTCTGTGAGTATAGCTCATTGCAAATGACTTTGAGACAAAATCAATAAAAGATGAGGAACTGTTTTTGAATAACTGGATCAAAGACTTGAAAGATCACTTGCAGAGACGGCAAGACTTTTCCATGGCTGCCGTGATTTAGAAAAGTAAAATTAACTTTCTCAACCCTTCTAGCACAATTATGCATTTCTATTTATTTATCTGCTATTATCTCTTTATTCCTATGAAGAAGAGGAAACGAGTTTTGGTAGCTCGACTTCTTAAATAATAAATTAAATTGTTCTTTCTTCAAGCCATATTTTTTTAATTTGTTACTCAAACCTTAAATCTTAATCTCAAATCTGTAATTATCTTTTAAGGTTAAATGTAATTATTGGTAATTAATGGTAGTAATACTACATCGGGATTCGTCATAACTAGCCAGAAATTAGAATAGGACCCTGAGAAATAACCTTTACCTGCAACCTCTTAAAATCGGAGAAATGACGGGACTTTGTCAAATAGTAGATTGGAAAGGGGAGATCACCAACTGCAACACAATAAATGGGAGGTAGTGACACTGCACGTGAATATTTGTGACACAGTTGATAGGAATAACATAGACACAGTGAGTAGGGATAGCATTGACAGTAAATAGGAATAACTCTGACAGAGTTACTAGGAATAACTGACACAGTAAATAGGAATAGCACTGGGAGTAAATAGGAATAACTCTGACACAGTAAATAGGAATAACTCTGACACAGTAAATAGGAACAACTCTGACACAGTAAATAGGAATAACATTGACACAGTAAATAAGAATAACAATGACACACTAATAGGAAGAAACTGACTCACTAATAACATTGAAAAACTAATATAAGTACTACTGACACAGGAATACCAGCAACAACGTACAGGAATGTCCCTATCGCCATGGAGATGAATGGTATCGATTATTATGAATATTTGACACAATGAATAGGAATGTTAGTGGCAATTTGAATAGAAATACCAGAGACGCATCAAAGATTATAATATGAATACCAATGACAGACAGCAGACCTGTGACGCAATGAAGAGAAAGACCAGTGATTCAATAAACAGAAAGACAAGTGATGCAATGAACAGAAAGACCTTGACACTGAACAGAAGGCCTGTGATACAATGGACAGAAAGACCAGTGAAACTGTAAACAGAAAGACCGGAGATTCAGTGACTGTGACGACCAGTGAGTGTCAATTCAACGACATATAGGACTGGAAAAGTTATATGACATGGTGAACAGAAACAGAAGTCATATATATGACACAGTGAATAGGACTAATGAACCATTGACTAAGACTAATGGCACATTGAATAAAACTATAACACATTGAATATAACTAACGACACATTGAATATGACTACACATTGAGTAAGAGTAATGACACACTGAATAAGACTAATGGCACATTGAATATGTCTAATTACACATTGAATGGGACTAATGACACATTCAATATGACTAATGACACACTGAGTAAAACTAATGACACACTGAATATGACTAATGACACATTGAGTAAAACTAATGGCACACTGAATATGACTAATGACACATTGATTTTGACTAAGTACACATTGTATATGACTAAATATGACTAATGACACATTGAATATGACAAATGGTACATTGAATACAATGATTGACACATTGAATATGACTAATGGCATGCTGAATAAAATTATTAGCACATTGTATAGGACTAATAACACATTGAATAAGACTATCAAGTACAGTTTACAAAAAAAGTTAGTGACAGTATGAACAGGGATATCAATGACTCAGAAAAAAGAATTAACAGTAACGAATTAAACAGGGATACGAATCACTCGGAAATAAAATGAGGAAACAACGTGAGCAGGGATACCAATGACAAGAAAAATGAAATGTAGATGTCAGGTCTGCACCTAGTTCCCTTTATTCTCATCGTCTTGCCAACCAACGCACTTTAGCGTCACTTTCAGACGTGGACGAATATGACAGCTCTCCTACATTCATCAAGTTCTCCAAAAAAAAACCAACAACAACAAAAACACATACGTAGGACTACTCTCGATTCTCTTAAAGCTTATTTCTGATTAGGCTGAGTTCCAGACAGTATCATCTCAAATTACGATATAGCAGTACCTTCTCCCCAGAAACGTACCCGCCATTTTATTGCTCGCCAGTGGCCGGCACTCTGCAGGCTACAAATGCTGTTTTCTTTTCCCCTCACAGCATTGCAAGTCAATTTCTAGTGTTCCCACGAATACCGTGCTTGCTAAAGCCGCGAGTGTCTGGTAAGCACATTGTCTGGTACCGTTTTCACTTCTCTTGTTTTTGCCACTTTAGAGAGGTGGGATCGATAACATTACAACTGTGCTTCATTTAGTATCTGTAGCGAAGCAGAAACACACATCTCGTTCAGAATTCAGGGAGTTAAGAACACGAGAGAAGGAAAGAAAGAAAACAAAAATGCGGAAAGTGTGAGTGAACAAACACATATCTAAGACAGGAGCGAAGGCAAGAGCGTTCTAAAAATAGCAACGACGTCCAAGAAGCAGGAATTCAGGAAGAAAGTTCTAGCAATAATCTGATACACGCATTTTTAATGCTTTTGTTTGTATGTGAGCACAAATTGTAAACAAATGCCAACGTTATTTATTTATTTATTTATTTATTTTTTGTTTGGTTGAGGTTTGTTGGGAGGGCAAGTGGTGATTGTATCTTTGAGGTTAGACCGTTAGAGTAATCGTCACTTTTAGAATTTAGTTTACACTGCCGTGTGTTAGTTCCTTTTCATGAATTTTGATATTTTGCGATTACAAAACAGGAGATTGTAGCATAATTTAATTTCATCTTAAGAGCTATTTTGGGTAATACAGGTTTGTAAAAAAGTATTATTTTACACACTCTTGTGTGATAAAACTTCAGGCACACTCTTGTGTGATAACATTTCAGGCACACTCTTGTGTGATAAAACTTCAGGCACACTCTTGTGTGATAACATTTCAGGCACACTCTGGTGTGATAAAACTTCAGGCACACTCTGGTGTGATAAAACTTCAGGCACACTCTTGCGTGATAACATTTCAGGCACACTCTTGTGTGATAACATTTCAGGCACACTCTTGTGTGATAACATTTCAGGCAATGTGCTAGGTCAGCGTATACAGCGCGTCAAACTTTTGTACGAAGGCAGTGGAGTTCGTAAGCACTTAAAGCAAACGTGCCAAACACTGCGTCAAGATTTATAGTGAGAGAGGAGATAGGTCGATTATTATTCATTTCCCAATGACATTATGTAGTTAATTTTAGGCAAATAATAGCTTTCCGTTCGTGGTGAAGTGTATTTATTATGTTTGTGTTGTCGCATATCCATATTCAAACCTTTATTAATTTTCTTGTAAGAACAGCGTTGATATTTTTAGCTGTGATATTATCGAGCATTCGCCTGAGAGGGGGGGGGGGGGGCGGGGGGCAAGGCTATATCAAGCCACTATAGCCGTGCTGTTGACGAACTGTTGTCATCTATCCTCAACATTAATTCAGAAACTGTTCTATTCTAAGACTTGCATATAACGTCTGTGCTATTTTAAATAATATCAATTCTGTCTTTTGGCATTTCTACTTCTCTGCCTTACAGCCATTGTACAAATGTGTATTTCCAATCTGTTGTTCTATATAGAATGTGCATCAAGAAATGTGTGTATTATTTATTTGTTTCCAAAGGCTTCCGGTTGCTTACAGTATGTGTACAACTTCCTTAAGGCTTTAGTTTTACTTTAGGTCTTGCATAAATTGATTTGCTGTATATAACATTACTGTAAGTTTTAGGTCTTGCATAAATAGATTTGTTGTCTATAACATTACAGTAAGTTTTAGGTCTTGCATAAATAGATTTGTTGTCTATAAAATTACTATAAGTTTTAGGCCTTGAATGAATTGATTTGTTGTCTATAACATAACTGAAAGTTTAAGGCCTTTCATAAACTGATTTGCAGTGTATGATATTACTATACGTTTCAGTTCTTGCATAAAATGATTTGCTGTCTACAACATTACTGTAAGTTTTAGATCTTATATAAATTATTTTACTATCTGTAGCATAGGTCTTAAGTATATTAATATATTGTTGTGCTTCTATAACATTATTTAAGTTTTAGGTCTTATATAACCTTTTATGTCTACGACATTAAGTGTTAGTCTTGAAATTACAACGGTATAGTTGGCGATCACAATACACGGTGTTTTAGGTTTTGTAAAAACTGTTTCCATAATCACAACCTTACTGTACTCTCTCTCGCTACACTAATGCCTACACCTAAAGCTCTCTTCTGTATCAGCTTTTTACTGTTTCTGACTTTTCAAAATGTTGTCTATTGCTTAGGGAAGATTACATCTACTGTCTAAAGGGCTTCGAAAGAGACAGCTGAACGGCGCTGTGGCCAGATCTAAGGAAGGAAATAGAGCATTCATCCCAATGACGCTGAACGGGTTAAGAGAGTAGGGCTTGTCAGTGGACAAGCTAGAGACAAGTGGGCGATTTTAAGAGATAACCCTATAGGCAAATGGATAACTTTAAGAGATAACACTAGAGACAAGTGGGTGACTTTAAGAGACAACACCTTAGACAAATGAATAATTTTAAGAGATACCACTAGAGACAAAGCGGATGACTTTTTTAAGAGACAACACCTTAGACAAATGGATAATTTTAAGAGATACCACTAGAGACAAAGTGGATGACTTTAAGAGACAACACCTTAGACAAACGGATAATTTTAAGATATAACATTATAGACAAGTGGATGATTTTAAGAGATAAATCAAGAAATAAGTGGATGACTTTAAGAGATAACACGAGAGGCAAAAATGGATGTCTTTAAGAGACAACACCTTAGACAAATAGATAATTTTAAGAGATAACACTAAAGAAAAATGCATGTCTTTAAGAGATAACACTAAGGCTACAACACAAATAAATTAAAATAAAATTAAAATAAACAAAGAACATAAAAATAAGCATATCACTTTTAAGAGATGCCATGTCATTAACGGCAAAGGTGAAACCACGGTTGCTGTTTTCAAATACAGTACCGGTAACCGCGCTGAATAGGTTAATAGATATAATTTCATCGATTTTTTTGTTTTTTAGACAACCAAGGTCAATGTTAAGGGATACGCATGTTAAAGTATACAAACTGTTATCATTATTTCATCAACTTTTGTACAGTGAGCAGGCAATATTTCCATTTGAGTTAAAGCCCCATTTCCCCAGTAGATAAAGAAAATTAGCGAATCAATAAAATATAAATTGCCAAATGATAACGATAAGGCAACAAAAGAATATATACATTTTAAAAAAGTATTTTAAAAAATAAATGCATTCTCACAATCAAGTGACCAGAGTCGGGAAACAAACACGAGTTCACTTAACTCTTCAATTAGGTTTAGGATCCAATTCGTCGGATGGAAACGGTAAATGTGACCCCGTGTACTGAACGCCGCGCATATTAAACATTCGTTGACTGTTAAAATCCTGGGGTGTGGGGAGCGTGTTCACAAATCGCCTTTATCCGAGCATGATTACATTTATAACAAATCCACACAAAACCACACCGCAGTCTCTCTCTCTTTCTGTCTCTCTCTGCTTCTGTCTCTGTTTCTCTCTCTATTTCTCTCTGTCTGTCTCCGTCTTTCTCTGACACACTCTGTCTCTCTCTCTCTCTTGGTTTCTCTCTCTCTGTTCTCTCTGTTTCTCTCTCTCTTTGTCTCTCTCTCTCTCTCTCTCTCTCTCTCTCTCTCTCTCTCTCTGTGCTGCTCTCTGTATCTGCCTCTGTCTGTTTCTCTCTTTCTCTCTCTTTTTTTCTCTCTCTGTTTCTTTCTGTTTTTTCTCTGTTTCTCTATGTCTCTCTCTATTTCTTTCTGTCTCGCTCTCTCTTTCTCTGTCTTTCTCTGTTTCTCTCTGTCTTTGTTTCTCTCTGTCTCTCTCTCTGTCTCTCTGTGTCATTCTGTCTCTCTCTCTCTGTGTCTCTCTGTGTCATTCTGTCTCTCTCTCTCTCTGTTTCTCTCTTTCTGTTTTTCTTTGTTTCTATTTATCTCTCTGTTTCTCTCTGTCTCTGTTTCTCTCCGTCTCTCTCTCTGTCTCTCTATTTCTTTCTGTCTCTCTGTTTTTCTCTGTCTCTATTTCTTTCTGCTTTCTCTGTTTCTCTGTGTCTCTTTCTATTTCTTTCTGTCTCTCTCCATTTCTCTCCCTCTCTCTGTTTCTCTCTGTCTCTCACTCTGTTTTTCCTAGTCTTTCTCTTTTTCTCTCTGTCTCGCATCACTTACTTATGCCCGTCGCGAAATCAGCAACCGAGAACAGCGGTGAAATCCGAATCCAGCAAGGTGGCCTGGGTTAGGCGCCCCACCCAGCCTAGTTAGTTTCTGACTATTTTCTAGAGCTAATCGGGATAGGTGTTGACCGCACCAGACTCCAGAATGTCGATAACGAACTTCAACACTACCAGGCAAGAATTCGGTTGCTGTTTCTAACAGAGCAGTCCAAATTAAACTGCCCGCAGTGAGACTGAACTGACCCAAGTGTCGGGCAGGCAACGCTTTATGAACGTACAAAACAGTAAATAATGCGTTCAGATTGTTGTCGTTCGTTCAGTGGGAATTTAACATCTCAGCGCCTCCACCACTACCGCTCCATTCCCCCGCCCCACCCCATTTAAATCCAGGAAATTACATACATAACCAGATGTTCTTTCACGATTATTTTAAAGGCAGGCGCACAGGCTGTTGTGGGCATTTTTTTTGTCTCTCCTCCCCAAAACGATCAATTTTACTATCACCATTTCTCCAACACCCACCCATACACCACTCACCCCCAGAAAAATAATAATAAAAATTTAGCGACGTATTTGAGATATCATTCGTGCCAGAAATGTTGTCTGCTAAAATATAAAATAACAGTTCAGACAAAATAACAACATACTGACGCGTGTTACTATTATTAGTAAAAGAAAATAAAAGGTAGCACTTACATTAATATTACCGCTGAAAGAAAGTGCAATGTTTCAAACTTTTTGTCTGTTTCATTCATCATGCTTGTCGATTTCCTGTCACCTGTCTTAGCTCAGAATTCCCTGACGAATTTAATCAATCATCTATCATTTGTATTTGTTTGTTTTAACTTTTGGTTAAATTTAAATATACTAGTATGGTATTGATCACTTGGACTGCACACACACACACACACACACACACACACACACACACACACACACACACACACACACACACACACACACACACACATATATATACAAAAATTAAATTTGTATATATATAAAATTAATAAATTTACAGGGAAAAAAAGCACACACACACACACACATACACACACATATATGTGTGTGTGTGTGTGTGTTTGTGTGCTTTTTTCCCCCCTGTAAATTTATTAATTTTGTGCTTTTCTCGAAGGTTCGATAGCCGGTTAGGAAGTCAAACGCCAAGGTGAGTCAGCGGCTCTGGCTGAACAATTTCCCGTCACTATAAGAATATAGCTGTGTATTTGTCGATAATATTTAGACACACAGAGGCTGGCTCAGTGTTTCTTCCGTGTCTCTGCATGCCACAACCGACACAATCGCAATGTATATCTTCCATGATCGAGTCGAAATGATTGTTTAGTGAGTTTTCATTTCGCTCTGACTTGTTAACACGTGACCCAATGATGATAAGAGAAAAACAACATACAGCTCCCGACCATCCCCCCCTCCTCCTTTTCCTCCTCCCGGCGTATCCATACAAACAATCCCTTCTCGATGGAAATAAATTGCTGACCTATGCGTGGCTTGCTGCATTGCCGTTTTTCTGTCCCCAAAACAATCTCCATTTCCTACATCGATTTTAAAGAATTAGTTAAGTCGTCAAGCTTTACAATTTACACTTGTAATAAATACATAAACAGTAAAACTAGCAACAACATGTGGTAGTGGTTTCAAGACTGCACGTTTTGTAAACAAAAACAACAGCACAGGGTGTCGGAGCGTGACGTTCACAAGTATCTGCTAGCTGCATCAGTGCCTAATTTGTCTGGGCCTCATTTGTCTTGGCATAATTATCATGGATCTCATTTGTCTTGACATAATTTGACTGGGCCTAATTAGTTTGGGCCTCATTTGTCTTGGCGTAATTATCATGGGTCTCATTGGTCTTGACATAATTTGACTGGGCCTAATTAGTCTGGGCCTCATTTATCTTGGCATAATTATCATTGGTCTCATTTGTCTTGACATAATTTGACTGGGTCTAATTTATCTGGGGATTTGTCGTGGCATAATTTTCCTGGGTCTCATTTGTCTGGGTTTCATTTGTCTTAGCATAATTTGCTTGCGTCTAATTTATTTTAGCATAATTTGTCTGTACCTAATTTGTTTTTATTTAATTTATCTTGGCATAATTTGACCTGGCCTCATTTGACTTGACCTAATTAGTCTGGGTCTAATTTATCTTGGCATAATATGTCTGGGTGTAATTTATCTTGGCATACTTTGTCTGGACCTAGTTTGTTTGGGTCTTGTTTGTTTTGACCTAATTACCACTACAACCACCACCACCACCACCATCATCATCATCATATTATTATTATTATTTATTATTATTATTATTATTATTATTATCGTTATATTTTTCGTGTGTATTCAGCAGGTAAACAATAATGGCCTGGCCAATACTGAAGATATTGTTCGAAGTAACTCACCAAAGAGAGAAGAAAGGGAAGAAGGCTTGTCATGTTAGTATCAGGAATAACCGTTTAATCTGTCAAAACACACTATGGCGACTGAGAGGTAATGATGCTAACTTCGTAAACAAAAGGTCATGGATTAGAACCCAGTCTTGGTCACTGGGATATTTTTCGACCGAACCTCACTTGTCCCCCTTAGTTTCCAAATGGTGAGTTTAGTGGCTATGTCTATAAACATTTAGAGCTGTGTGGAGAATTATCATAGCTCACCACCAACAACCCCCAAACAAAACAAAAAAAGCCAAAATAAGTGTTATTATGATTAACCACGTAACTGATTTCTTAAAAAAAAACCAGATAATAAAATTAAAAGAGAAATGGAAAGAAACGACTAGTAGACAGAAGGTAAATCCAAAAGTATTCATTATCAGGGAAAGCTGCAGGTAATTACCTGTAGAACAATTTGTGCGTGATGGAGGGAGTGTCAGCATTTCAGTGCCAGGACGTCTGTAAGCGATCAACAAAGTGTTCACTTCGCACCAAGTAGGCTTTCAAGCGATTAGTGAAGCTTTTAGCAGAACATAACGAGAATGTTTTTGAGCACAGTGATCGTCGGTATTCTGTATCAAGATTGCTTTTGAGTACATTATTAATCGGCATTTCATGAGAACTCTGGTGAGTGCACTATTAATCGGCATTTCATGAGAACTCTGGTGAGTGCACTATTAATCGACATTTCATGAGAACTCTAGTGAATGCATTATTATTCGGCATTTCATGAGAACTCGGTTGTGTGAAATATATTAATCGGCATTTCATGAGAACTCGGTTGAGTGCATTATATTAATCGGCATTTCATAATAGCAACTATTTTGAGCACACTATAAATTGACATTTCCATATACGAACACAGTTGAGTTAACATTAGTAATCGGCATTTCATAAAAGGTTTTGCTTTGGTATAGGCATTTCATATCAAGAACACGTTTGTGAACAGGAAACTAGGCGTTTCAAATCAAGAACTCCTTTGTGAACAGGAAACTTGGCATTTCATGTCACCCTTTGTGAACAGGAAACCTGGCATTTGATAACAGGAACGCTTTTGACTACAGAGAATATATACATTTCGTAACAAGGAACGCTTTTGACTATAGAGAATATATACATTTCGTAACAAGGAACGCTTTTGACTACAGAGAATATATACATTTCGTAACAAGGAACGCTTTTGACTACAGAGAATATATACATTTCGCAACAAGGAACGCTTTTGACTACAGAGAATATATACATTTCGTAACAAGGAACGCTTTTGACTACAGAGAATATATACATTTCGTAACAAGGAACGCTTTTGACTACAGAGAATATTTACATTTCGTAACAAGGAACGCTTTTGACTACAGAGAATACCGACATTTCATACAAAGAACGCTTTGACTACAGAGAATACCGACATTTCATACAAAGAACGCTTTGACTACAGAGAATACCGACATTTCATACAAAGAACGCTTTGACTACAGAGAATACCGACATTTCATACAAAGACACCCTTTAAAACGCGAAGAACAGTGTTTCATAACAAGAACGTGTTTTATCAATAAAGGTCATTTATGATTTAAAACCAAAAACTACCGTGAATAGGCAGCAGAGCGTCTGCAAATCGCATTTCAGTGGTTAGCAAAAACATAGTGACCTTTTCAGTGGTCAGCAAAAACATAGTGACCATTTCAGTGGTCAGCAAAAACATAGTGACCATTTCAGTGGTCAGCGAAAACATAGTGACCATTTCAGTGGTTAGCAAAAACATAGTGACCATTTCAGTGGTCAGCAAAAACATAGTGACCATTTCAGTGGTTAGCAAAAACATAGTGACCATTTCAGACGAAGAGTTGTTTTGACCAGTCCATCCCACACTCAGCAGACCACACTACACAGAAATACCACTGAAGAGTCGAGTTTGAGTGTTCATATGCACTAATCGTGAAGATGTTCTCGATGAACGGAGATGTGAACATTGTACACAGACAATGGACATCGGCCTCCAAGAATATTGCAATGTGTTCAATTATATGAATGTTTTTCAGTGTGCAACGGCAGAATAACATTGTAGAAACAAGAAATCTGAAAAATGGAAAAAATAGAAAACAGACGCACGAGCTAATAAATGTCTCCAATGGAAACGATCGATCGATATAAAAGCGGCTACAGTGGATTTGTAAGTGTGTATGTGTTCGTGTGCTGAAAATAATTAAACTATGCATTTAGCGTCTCTAGGAGATGTTCGTGCGTGTGTGCATGTGTTAGCTGAAAACGAATATTCATTTAACGGTTATAAAGCACAATGATGAACCACTGTAAGAAAATTATCAAGTATATAAAGCACAATGATGAATCACCTTAAGAAAAAATACTGAACTATAAATCTAGTATTGGTGCAGGGAAAATTCCCAACTATGAGCCTACAAGTAGTAAATCGTTGCAGGAAAATTACTATCTATAACCCAAGGAAGGGGATAAGATAATGTACAGAACTATATCCTTACGAAGGTCATAGGAAAATACAGAACTATAATCTTACGAAGGTCATAGGAAAATTACAGATTTATAACCCTAGGAAGTGCATAGGAAAATTACAGATCTACAATCCTATGAATGGCATAAGAAAATTACAGATTTATAACCCTAGGAAGAGCATAGAAAAATTACAGACTTATAACCCTAGGAAGTGCATAGGAAAAATATCAAACTACAATCCTAAGAAGGGAATAGGAACATACTATAACACTAAGAAGTGCATAGAAAAATATCAAACTACAATCCTAAGAAGGGAATAGGAAGACAACCATACTATAAAACTAAGAAGGGCATAGGAAAATTACAGAACTAAGACTTTATGGAAGGCATTGAAAAATTACAGATCTATAACTCTGATAAGGTTATAACAAAATTACAGAATTATAACGGTAAGAAGGCATAGGAAAATTATTCAACTATAATATTCGGAAGGACCCAACTATAATCCTAGTAGGTTCGTGGGGGGAAATTGCAGCACTACAACCCCAGGAATGTCAAAGAAAAATTACAGAACTATAACCCTGGGAAGGGCGTTGCGTGCAAAACTACTGGCAGTGACGTCTGGACATAACACGCGAGACAGATGTCAGGGTAATGCCAGTGTATCAGGATATACAACACACTTCTAAACTCTACGAGCTCCAGACGTTGGCTCTGTCTGTCCTCGTGCAAACGATTCTTTAATTATCTCTAATTAGAAGTTAATAGTGCAGACATTATTGAACAGTGTAAACACAGACATTATTGAACAGTGTAAACACAGGCATTATCGAACAGTGTAAACACAGGCATTATTGAACAGTGTAAACACAGGCATTATTGAACAGTGTAAACACAGGCATTATTGAACAGTGTAAACACAGACATTATTGAACAGTGTAAACACAGACATTATTGAACAGTGTAAACACATGCATTATTGAACAGTGTAAACACAGGCATTATTGAACAGTGTAAACACAGGCATTATTGAACAGTGTAAACACAGACATTATTGAACAGTGTAAACACAGACATTATTGAACAGTGTAAACACAGGCATTATTGAACAGTGTAAACACAGACATTATTGAACAGTGTAAACACAGGCATTATTGAACAGTGTAAACACAGACATATCAGTCGCAATAATTCGAAACCTGTCCACCTAAAAACGAATCCCTATAACCTATACCATGATTTAAGATAACTGTCATTGTACTTGTTTTAACATGGTATATTCAAATACTTTAATTGATTTTTGGCGTAATCTTTGAACACATTCATTGTTAATCCAGCTACAGAGACACAAAAAGTAAAGAGGGTTTTTAAAACAAATTAACATAAGAATTTTTCTCTAAGGTCAAATAAAGGTTTTGCAGTTATTGTGTCTGTCAACCACAAAGGGTACAAGGATCACGTGATATGTGGCTTCAGAAAGCTACGTATCTAAACATTTTTATTACTTTTCATCCAGGCTTTTGTCAACCACTTAAAAACAATCACGTGATATGTGGCTTCAGAAAGCTACGTATCTAAACATTTTGATTCTATTACTTTTCATCCAGGCTTTTGTCAACCACTTAAAAACGATGGCCGAAGCACAATCTCCAGTTTAATATGTCATCGTCTGCTACCGCAAACAAAAAGTCACGCGGTCTGTGGCATCGGACAGCCGGGGAGCCTTGTGGTCTTGTAAGAGAAGAGTGCCAAGTGCAGAAATCTACCAATGTTATTTACAAAGATGAAAGCTTTTGACAGTATAATTTGAACCCCAATTAGGCATCACTGTAAATCAATCTGTATATCCTGTCATCCGTCCACCGACCAACTTATTTTACCGACCGTTCTTACTCTCTCTCTCTCTCTCTCTAAGTGTGTGTGTGTGTGTATGTGTGTGTGTGTGTGTGTGTGTTTGTGTGTGTGTGTGTGTGTGTGTGTGCGTTCTACATACCTACATAGGGTTAAAATAAAGATTCAGTGCCACCGCTTGTGTACTAAGCATTGCTGCCATACTGCAATCAAATTACACAGCCTGCTTACTCTCAAGATGGTGCCATCCACTTTCCAACCCAACCCCCACCCCCTTGCTGTTTTACACATAGGCCCCACATTCTGACCTCTCGGTACAGAAATTAGATCTGACACTTGCAAGAAGTTGGAATAGATTTGGAATCATCGTGCAGCAGCAATTTTAAAGAGGAACAAAATCCCCATACGAAGATCAACATCTCCACGACTGGAGCAGATGAAACAACGACAATGACCCCAGCGACAACGAGAAATGTGACCGCAGAAACGACAATTAGACGGTTGATTCGCTGGTAAATACAGGAGCTGTTAGAAAGAGTCGATGTAAGGGCACAGCGGGAGAAAAAGGTTTGAAGATAAAGGAAGAAGGATTGATGTAAGGGGCACAATAAAAGAAAATGGATGAAGACAAAGAAACAAGGGAATGTGTACATTTAGTGAGTAGATGCAGTAGGTAAGAGTTTTGTGAGGAATGACTATAGACATGAGTGAGAATTATGTGCAGTGATTGGATACATCAATTAAGAGTGTAGTGAGGCGAGAGTATAGAAATTAGTGTGTATAATTGTGTTATAAGTGCATGTGTAGAAATGAGAGTTAGCATTATGTTCAAGACTGAATTTTACAGCTCTATATGTGCTTGGGTATGTGTTTTTTTAATTTATAAATGGGTATAGGCTAATTTACTCAACCACAGGTACATTATTCCATGTGAATGAATGTGTGTTTATACTGAAAAGTTTGCTTATTTGTATAGTAAGTACCATCAATACATGGATGGATGGAAGAACAAATAAATGGATGGACAGATGTATACATTGACTGAAGAATAGATGGATCGATAGAATAGGTAGCGAGAGATGTGGTGAGGTAATGTTTTATTTCATTCCCTCAAAACGTGTTGTAAAGGTATCATTGCTTGTTCGTAAGACATCATAGAACATGATTGGATTAATCAGTATTGTTTGTTTGTTTGTTTGTTAAGAAAACAGTAACGGATACCAGCATTTTTTTCTTACGAGCAAATGCGTGCATGCATTTATGGGTAGAAGTACTCATTAGTCGTGATCATCACTGCCCTAAAGTCAACATCAATAACTAAAAAAAAAAAACATAATAAATACACACAAGCAATCGAGCTGGCAGATGGAGTGTCATGGAGAGATGGACAGACGGAAGGATGGATAACTATATTTGAGGATAGTCATTCCTAATGATCATACGTGAACTGTTCTACAAATTACACTATTCAACAACCGTCAAATACGTGTAAACACCACCACCAGAGCCACACGACAGGGAGAAACTTAACAGCAAAATCGACAAATATTCAAACGACAAGAACTAATAAAAGAAAAGAAAAGATCAAAATGGAAAACAACTGTAGCAAACAAGCAGCTTCATCTTCCTGTTCAGTAAACGCGAGGCTTGCTGCAGGAGAAAATGCTTATAATGGCTGGTAAGAAAATCACATATGCAGAATCGATTGGTACATGTTTCTGACAACTGTATACACACTTGTTTGTTTGCACGTATTCTCTGCATGCTTGAGGGGAATATTTCGAACATCCGTGGGTGTATTTTATTGGAATCAGTTATGGTCGAGGTCGCGATCACTGGCTAGCCTGCATATCACTCAGCGCAATGAGGTTGTCTTTGCAGAAGTCCTATCTTCCGCGTGACGACGTCACTTCCGGGCGGGCGCTCACCACGTGACTGACGACGAAAGAAAAGTGACGTCATTTCGCTTCCTCGATGTCGTTCGTGTAAATAATAATTGCCACAAGCGTGTTGACGACGCATACCTTCAGAAAAAAAATAGCATTAATAACTATTTCAGCAAAAGCAACAACGACATTGCAACCTCAGCAAACACCGCTTCTACCACTTCTGCTACCTCTGCTACTTCTGCTAATAGTACTGTCACTGTATTTGCTGCTGCCACTACTGCTATTATTAAAAATGATGTTGACTTCTTGCAAGTATTTGTGTCGATGATGGGCTCAAGATGACCGCGGTGATTATGGTTCTTGACAAATGATGATCGTCATCACGTTTGTAATCATTGTCGTCGATTTAAACGAAAAAAATCCTTCTGATAATGTGTATGAAATGAGGACAGATTGAGATTACGCCTTCCACGCAATCAAACACACAAACATCGGATCGCTTCAGTACTGCCTCCCTCGTCCTTCTCTGTAGCAGTCTGGTTCTCCTGGTCCTTAGCACTGCCATGGGACCGTTTGGGAGGCTGGCGAATTTGGCATTGATTAGCCAAACCAGACAAATGACAGGCCCGGCCAAGATAACCCACCGCACAGCACCAACACTTTCTAAGCGATGGCGGTTTCTTCCGGTCGGCCACATCAGCTCTCCACACGGAACACATTTTTGTGGAGCGTCGCTTCAACCTCCGATTTCGATTAGCAATTTTGCAAGTGACCATTTGAATGAAACCATTTCTGAGTAAGAATGAACACTGTGCTCTGAGTTAAGATGCAGCTAAGGACTAGGCTAAAGTCCAGTCAGCGAAAGGGTTTATGTAACTCAGAACTAGCAGAAGTCAGTTCGTGACAGGTATTCCTGATGACGTTAATTGGTTAATTTTCTTTAGCGGATCTGAGCTGTGTCATCGTTGTTTAAATACAATCGAGCAGATTGACCGCCATATTGTTAGATCTCTTTGGCATCACATTTTCATTTGACCGTTTGTCAGTGTGCTAAGTCTGAAAATTCGCAACCTGAGTTAGATCAAGGTACATTTACATTTAAATTAAAGATTCCGTTTTCTTGTCAAGTTGTACACCAACATCACTAATAACAGTTGATTCGGACAAAGGATGGTGGTGGTGGTGGTGGTGGTGGTAGATCGACCAACACAGCATGAACAGGCGCTCATAAACGTAATGACATATATATCGTTCTAGCAAATTCGTTGTATAACTCTTCTATAATTGACAAATTTTGCTTTATGGTCTACACGGTCAATACCTATCCCTTTATAGTTTGCTTAATTTAGCAAATTGCCTTTCTATCACCCCGCCCCGATACGTATCTTGAAATACTGAGCGAAGTTGACCTACTTTACATATCGAATGCACGCCCACTACTTCTTGCTATTGCCAAAACAACAAGCATTTGGAAGTTGCCTGCATACTTCGGTCGCTAAACTCTTTGGCTCCAAAATGGATTAGTTTGTCTGCAAGTTTTACATTTCGAATGTGTTTTGATAATATTTATTTAAAAGATCTTGTTCGAGTACATACGTTACAGATTCGATAAACAGTTCGAAGAGCGAGATTTGCTATATGAAGTCTTTGAAGACAGCTCTAACCAAACTCAGAATCAGAAACGAAAGTAGAACAAATGACAACAGGAGCAGCTCGAGGATAGAATAGGACAAAATAGTAACACTCGCAGAAGAAAGAATATTAGTATGTATACGATACAAACACTGGAATGAGGTGAGTGTGTTAATGTATTTATACACGTTACATGTCGTTCCTAATTTGCCTGTTTGCAGTTCATTTTAAAAGTTAAATTTTGAAATAAAATAAAATGCAAAAGGATCGAAGTTTAAGAGAGTTAAGGTTTCAAACATTCCATGAGAAATGGTCGGACGGATTGAAGTGTACGTAAGAGACAAAATTAATGAGAGAGGCTTGGGGGAAGGAAAAGAGGGAGAGAGGGGAAGGAGAATGAGAGAGAGAGACATCAAGTTATGGAAATACCAAGATACAAAGAGAGAGGGAGAAGTAATGCAAACAACAAAGAGAGAAGGGAAGTAATGCAAACAACAAAGAGAGAAGGGAAGTAATGCAAACAACAAAGAGCGAGGGGAAGTAATGCAAACAACAAAGAGAGAAGGGAAGTAATGCAAACAACAAACATAGGGAAGTAATGCAAACAACAAAGAAAGAAGGGAAATAATGCAAACAACAAAGATAGGGAAGTAATGCAAACAACAAAGAGAGAAGGGAAATAATGCAAACAACAAAGAAAGAAGGGAAATAATGCAAACAACAAAGATAGGGAAATAATGCAAACAACAAAGAAAGAAGGGAAGTAATGCAAACAACAAAGATAGGGAAGTAATGCAAAAAACAAAGAAAGAAGGGAAATAATGCAAACAACAAAGAGAGAAGGGAAATAATGCAAACAACAAAGAGAGAATGGAAATAATGCAAACAACAAAGAGAGAATGGAAATAATGCAGACAACAAAGAGAGAAGGGAAGTAATGCAAACAACAAAGAGAGAAGGGAAATAATGCAGACAACAAAGAGAGAAGGGAAATAATGCAAACAGTAAAGAGAAAATATTTAAAGAAGTATCCATCATTCAACAACTAAAGTTTTGGATAAAGGTAGACCAAAGACGCAGTTTATTGCGTTTGCATTCACAATTCACATACTCTCTCTCTCTCTCCTCTCTCTCTCTCTCTCTCTCTCTCTCTCTCTCTCTCACACACACGCACACACACACACACAGACATGAAATACATACATACTTACGCACTAACACATGTATTCACACATATATACCCACTAACGCGCAAACACACGCATACACACACAACACAAAAAAGAAAACTCAGTGACAAATGTTTTCTTCGCTCTCCCCCAACCCCCTCCCCGGTAACAAGAACCAAATGCAAGACGCTCTCCCTTCGTACGTAAAGGTGAACGAACCACTAGCTGAGGCAGGTCCATCATCGGGCGCCACACTAACAAATCTGCGCAACTCGTCTGAACGGGGTTGTTGGAATTACAACCGCTTTAAAAAAAAAGAAAAAACACACACACCTAAGAACGAACGAAATACAAATGAAAGAAAGAAAGATAAAGAACGCCAATCCAACACTGCAATCATTATGATCAATTGCCAACGTGGGTACCGTACGAGGTCCGTGGGTACTCTATCCCTTTGCACAAATACTTGTCTTCTGCGGGGGTGGAGGATGGGAGAAGAATGATGGGGTCTAAGCTTTGGGAGAAGAAGTAGAAAAAGCTAACAAGAAAGAAAATAACAGAAAAGCTTCCCAGCTGCTGTAGCTATGAGGTCGAAATCAACAAGGTGTTTTCAGCCGTGCGTAAAAAAAAAAATGAATACAACATCAACCATTTTCAAACATTACAAATATTTTATAGTACGGAACAGCTGAGAAATATCATGCATCATTTCACTTTTACTAATCAGGAATATGTCTCACATCCTCCCCCAAACAAGTAAAAGAGAAATAGACAAGGTGATAAATATAATTATATTACAAGGTAGCTTAGAAGTTTTCAAACAGCGCAATTATGACGTCAGATCCTAAACATGAATTTCTTGTAAATGTTTCTGATGCAGATATTACGGTGACGATAGTGATGATGGCAACACTGATAATCTAACAAAGAAAAGAAAATGAAATAAGAAAAGGCTGACTGAAGAAGAAAAAGAAGAAGAAGAATATGATAATAATGCTGCTGCTGCTGATGATGATGATGACGATGATGATGATGCATCTGCTGACGACAATGAAGAGGAATAAGATAATACAAAGAAATAAATAGCGATGTTTAGGAAAGATTGTTGCAATGCTATAAATATCGTTTACAACCATGACAATATTGACGACGACAGGTTGCAGTTTTCTAACGATCATAACAACCATGTTGATTGGATCCTGATGAAAATAGTCATAATGATGGTAATAAGTCTGATGGCGATGTTTATGACGATTGAGATGTGTATGGAGGAGGTAATGGCACTGGGGGCGGTGAAGGCCACGATGATAGTCATGTGTGTGGTGGTGGTCATGAGAGTGGTGGTGGTCGGGGGGTGATAATAGGTATGATGAAAATGATGATGAATATAATGATGGTGTTTGGTGTATTTCTGATGATGGTGATGGTAGTGATGTATGACGGTGGTAATGTGTATTTTGGTGATGTTGATAGATCTAGTTTGGTGATGGCTTTGATGATGGTTATGTTGGTGGTGATGTGAATGGTGTAGATGATTTGTATGATGATGTTGATGCATGGTGGGTATGGTTGTGATGATATAATTATATTGGTGATGATTTGGTGAATATTAGTGATGGGTATGGAGGTAGCGCTGATGGATATGTTGTTGATGATGATGGGTATGGTGGTGATGATGTACGATGCAGTTGATGGGTAATGATATGATGATGTATGATGATGATGGGTATAATGATGGTAATGACGGGTATGGTGGTTATGATTATGGGTAATGTGGCGATGAGGATGGGTATGGTGGTGATGATATCTGATGATGATGGTATAGTGGTATTGAAGTATAATGAGGATGGTTATGTTGGTGATGATGATGGTTTTGTTGGTGTTGATGTATGATGATGTCCATGGGTACGTTGATGATGATATATGATGGAGGTGTTGCGTATGATGTTACTTGATGATGGGTATGTTGGTGATGATGGATATGGTGTGATGATTATGGGTATGGTGGTGATGATGTATGATGATGGTGGTGAGTATGGTGATAATGATATATGATGGTGGTGTTTTGTATGATGTGATGATGATGACGATGGGTATGACATTGATGAAAATGGATATTGAGGTTATTATGATGTGTGTGGTTGTGCTGAGTATGTTGGTGATGATGTATGATGATCATGATGAAAATGGGTATTCTGGTGGTGATGTTTGATGATATATGATCGTATTATGATGGGTATGATATACGATGTAGTTTGAAGACGGTGGTGATGGGTATGGTTTTGGTGATGGGTATGATGTGACGATAAAGGGTATGATGGTGATGATGTGTAATGGTGTTGATTATGTATGATGGTGGTAATGGGTATGGTGGAGATGGGTAAGATGATTGTGGTGACTTATGATTGTGGTCATGGGTTTGTTGGTGATGATGCTTATAATGTTGAAGATGATGGGTAAGATGTAATGGTGATGTGTCTGTTTGTGATGACGGGCATGCTTTTGATGGTTTGTGTGTTTGTGGTGATGGGTGTGATGGTGATGATGATTGTGATGATTGGTATGGCTGTGATAATCATGATGACAATAAGAAATAATAGAAACCGAATGGAAAGTTCTTAAGAATATTTCGAAAAATAAAACTCATTGAAGACTTTTAATTAGAGAAATATGATTTCTTTTGTATCTTTGCATTTGATTATTGAATTAATTTGAGTTCGATGTATAATTATATCAATTTAGGTAATAATGAAGTATATCGATTTATTATGGAACGGCGAATATTGTTAGGAAATTATATTTATTTACATTCGAACGTGAATTCATACAACAAAAACAATAAATAAACCTGACGAAAATTCATTCAAAACTTATGAAGACTACATACCGAGACTAGACGAACATGAATTCAAACAAGAACTAAATAAATATGCCCGAAAAGAGTTCACTCAAAACGTAGAGAGACTAGACTGACGTGAATTCATACAGGAACAAAAATATGCCTCGAAAAGAATTCACTCAAAATTTATAGAGACTAGACAAACGTGAATTCATTCAAAATCTACATAAGCACAAATTAGCTCAAAACGTGTATAAACAAGGCTGCTCAAAACTGTTATTAAATATGGAAAATATAAGTCCACATAGAAATTACACTAAAGTTGAGAAACACAAGTCCACTCAGAAATTACATCAAACTAGGCAAGGATATGTAATAAGTCCAATCAGAAATTACACTAAAGAGATAAATTCCTCTCAGAAAGTACATCCAGGTAGGTAAATATAAATCTACTCAGGATATACATCAAACTGGCAAATGTAAGTCCACTCAAAACTTTCATCAGACTAGGCAAGGATATGTAATAAGTCCAAACAGAAATTACAATAAAGTAGACAAACGCCAAGTACAATCAAAAATTACATCAAACTAGGCAAAGATATGTAAAATGTCCAATCAGAAATTACACTAAAAAGATAAATTCCTCTCAGAAAGTATATTCAGGTAGGCAAATATAAATTCACTCAGAAAGTACATTCAGGTAGGCAAATATAAATTCACTCAGAAATTACATCAAACTAGCAAATATAAGTTCACTTTGAAATTATATCATACTAAGCAAATATGAGTAATAGGTCCAGTCAGAAATTACTCTAAATAGAAACTAGATCAGACTACATCAGACTATTCTGTGAAAATATTAGTCCAATAAGAAAATAGAATTGCATCAAACTAGCAAATATATGCAATATGTCAACTCAGAAACTGCGCTTAAGTGTATGTGTATGTCACATCAAACTAGACACATATAAGAAACAGGTCCACTAAGACATAAGACCAAAGAAGATATTTTGCACTAAAAATATATATGAAACGTAAAAAAAATTAAATTCACCCAGAGCTTGCATCAACTAATTAACTGTATCACACTAGGCAAGAAAATCGTAAGAGATCTAGTCAGAAATTAAACCATATTAGACAAATAAAATATGACTATAGGTGTGCTTAATCTATTAAGTGTAAGTTTACTTGCACAATATCAAACTAAGCTAATGTAAATCTGCTCAGTTATCACACAAAAAATGGCCGATAAGGTCCATTCAGAAATTAGACAAACTTTCAAATACAGAGCCACTGAGGAATTAGGGCAGACTAGCAAACACAGGTCTGTTCAGATGTTGGAGAGAACTACCAAACACAGGTCCACTCAAACATTATAGAACATTAGCAAATTATCAGGTCCACATAGAAATCAGAGCAAGCTAGCAAATACAGGTCCACTCAGAAATTAAGGCAAACTAGCTAATACAGGTCCACTCAGAAATTAAGGCAAACTAGCTAATACAGGTCCACTCAGAAATTAAGGCAAACTAGCTAATACAGGTCCACTCAGAAATTAAGGCAAACTAGCTAATACAGGTCCACTCAGATATTAAAGCAAAGTAGAAAATATGCTTTCATTTCGGCATAAGGTTCTGCTCATTTAGGACACCATCCATACCATTGCTTTTATGTTTCCCAAGGTCACTAGAGGTCATACATGAAAATGTACAGGAAACTCGTGTTCACCTCACTAGTTCCTGCACGGAAGTTAACACCAAGCCGTAAAATCAATTCGCAACCCTCCATTCCTTTAACATCCCAGTCCTCCATTCTCATGCGTTGTTGTTTAAGAAGCAGTTGATTTCTCTTCTCTGTTTGAAGAAGTAGATCATTCTACACAAAGTGCCCCTGTAGATCGTAAACTAGGAAACAACATATGTCTCTACACACTTTGCTCTCCTAGCCTTTTATTTAGGAAAGAGTAGATACACAAAGTGCCCATCTAGACTATAGTTTAGGAGACTGCAGAAATCTCTAGTCGCATTGCCCCTCTCGCTTGTAGATTAGGAGAGTAGATATTTCTACACAAATTGCTCCTCCAGACTGCAGTTTAGGAAAGAGTATATTTCTTCTTACATATTGCCACTGTAGCCTATAGTTTAGGAAACATAAGATATCTCTACACAAATTGATCCTTTAGCTTGTAGTTTTAAAAAAAGTAGATTTATCTATAGACAATTCTCCTCTAGCCTATAGTTTAGGAAACATAAGATATCTCTACAGAAATTGCTCCTTTAGCTTGTAGTTTAAAAAAGAGTAGATTTATCTATAGACAATTCTCCTCTAGCCTATAGTTTAGGAAACGGTAGATATATGTACACTCATT
The DNA here is from genome assembly GCA_028829895.1 of Sinotaia quadrata. Taxonomy (NCBI): domain Eukaryota; kingdom Metazoa; phylum Mollusca; class Gastropoda; order Architaenioglossa; family Viviparidae; genus Sinotaia; species Sinotaia quadrata. The sequence goes on from CM054184.1 coordinate 13,511,592, forward strand.
GCCCATTCTCGTCCACAACATCGCTCCTCTAGCCTGTAGTTCAGGAAACAGTAGATATCTCTACACTAATTTCCCCTCTAACCTATTGTTCAGGAAACAGTAGATATCTCTACACTAATTTCCCCTCTAACCTATTGTTCAGGAAACAGTAGATATGTCTACACGAATTGTCCATTCTTTCCCGTCTCAAGCTTTGAACCGAAACAAAACTATCACTGTGTCTAACAACACTATCTACTACCTCCACTATTGCTAGAACCGCTCGCTGTACCACTATCTTTACCTCCACTATTGCTAGAACCGCTCGCTGTACCACTATCTTTACCTCCACTATTGCTAGAACCGCTCGCTGTACCATTATCTTTACCTCCACTATTGCTAGAACCGCTCGCTGTACCACTATCTTTACCTCCACTATTGCTAGAACCGCTCGCTGTACCATTATCTTTACCTCCACTATTGCTAGAACCGCTCGCTGTACCACTATCTTTACCTCCACTATTGCTAGAACCGCTCGCTGTACCATTATCTTTACCTCCACTATTGCTAGAACCGCTCGCTGTACCACTACCTCCACTATTGCTAGAACCGAATGCTGAATTGTTGGCTAAAGAAAATATTGAAACGGCGGCGATAGCTAGGTGACAATTTTAATGCATACCAAACAGAAGAGCTAATTTGTTATTTCTTTTTATCCACATGTCACAGTTGGTGCAATATTGGATGTAAATTGACAGACCTGTGAGTCTAATGGGAGTTGCATTGACTCAAGGGCTGACTCAAGAGATAAAAAAAATAGTCTAATTAAGGAATCCCCTAAGAAGGTTGCTATCTTTGCCACAAGTTGATCCAGTGAATCCCACTATTTTTAAAAAAAAGAATGTTCGTATTTATAAAAACGTGAAAATATTTATTCTGCGAGTCAAAATTTAAACAAGAGAGGATCAAACGTTAAATCTACAAACACACACACACACACACACACAAACACACACACACACACACTCATGTGCACACATATACACACACGCGCGCACACACGCACACACACACGCACACACACACACACACTCATGTACACACACGCGCACACACGCACGCACACACACACACACACACACACACACACACACACACACACACACACACACACTGTGTTAAACAGTTATTTAACATGGGTCTTTTGTGTTGAATTTCCTCAACGGTAGTTACTGGACTCGCAAAAAATATATGCCGGAATTTACAGAAATAAAATGGTGGTGAAAGGAAAATATTTCCTGTCTCTGAAACTAAAATTTCCACTCGACTCGGATGCTAAAAATAGATTTAATTGGGTCATTGCTTTTTATTGTCATTTCCACCACTTCCAGATCTCGTGTTAGATCTCTCACACAAACACACAGGGGCAAACTAATTATACGCACACACGCATGTACGGAGAGAAAAAAAAAACACAAATACGAAATTCACAAATTTAAACACACTTGCAAACTTATGCATACACAAGTAGAAGCGCATGCATGCACACATTCCTAAACACCCTCGAAATTATACAAATGCACAAACGCATACGTATGTACATATGCACATAAACACACTTGCCCACGTTAGCACAAATTCAAACCCGCAAACACACTGCAGCCCGCGCGTATAGTTTCATGTATTATATTTTCTATCACTGTCACATATTTAATACGCACACACACATACACACACACACACACACACACACACACACACACACACACACGCACGCACACACACACACACACACATATCTACACTCATTTAATTTTTTCTCATCTCTGCCTGACCTAGATTTCACTTGGTCTTTAAGTGTGAATTTTTAAAATAGAATCTCTAATCTGGAGTTAGAAAGAGTCTTTTTTTTTTTCTGGATCCAGTGATATTCATATTTTCATCTTTTTTCGCTTTTGATTTATTTATTCTTAATACTGATTTGCTGAATTCAAATTCGCACGTTAACATGTTCAGTTGTTTTTTTTTTAAATGGCATTCTTTCTTCTGCTCTTTTTTGAAAGAAAATAATGAAAGGAGGGAGTGGGTAGGAAGAACGGTCGGAGGAATGAGTGAGCGTAAAGGGAGGTAGTATACCAAATGAATCTGCTCGACAATTGAAAGCTGGAGGTAACTCCTTAAATAAATGCTATTGCAAGTTTGTTATCTTTAGTTCATACACACGCACGTACACACACACTTGCACTGCACACACAATCTCTCTCTCTCTCTCTCTCTCTCCCTCACACACACACACACACACACACACACACACACACACACACACACACACACACACACATCTGTATTTGGAAAACAGAAACAAAGAAAGGAAAAAGAACAGCTAAGTAGAATACGAAATTAGGAATTAATTATTTTTTTACTCCGCTTCTCGCCGAATGAAAAGTTGCAAGAAACAAGCCGTGTGTCTGCACTGATTCCGTAATAGGCAATCAACAGTTCTTCGATCTGCAGCGCAATTCGCGATAAAATACATCATGGCAAAGAAGACATGTTGGATTTATTACACACGTTTTAAATAAGCAAACGGTGATTTAATAAAGGCAGTCGACAGTTTATAAGACAATATTTTAAATTATCTCAACCCCATTCCTTTCTCTTTACCACTCGTTCTATTTTTATCTCTGGACTTTTTTTCATGCTCAGCCAGGTAAATAGAAATAAAAATTAATAAATCTGAACTCAACAGTGCGGTGTGAGGATTTCCATAGAATTGCCGTGCCCTGTTTTAGTGCCAACCTGCCCCTTATCCTTGCTCCCCCCCCCACCATTACCCCAGCAAACGCAGGCGTTTGGATTACGGATTGTCATTATCGTTGTTTTTGATGTGTTACCATTTTATTGTTGTTGATGTTTGCCATTTAATTGTTGTTGATGTGTTACCATTTTTTATTGTTGTTGATGTGTTACCATTTTATTGTTCTTGGTGTGTTATTATTGTGTTGTAATTGATGCGAAACCATTCTGTTGTTATTGATGCTACCATTTTGCTGTTACTGATGTGTTACCATTTTTGTTTTTGTTGATGTGTTCCAATCTTGTTGTTGGTGCTACCATTTTGTTGTTGTTATGTTACAATCTTGTTGATGGTGCTACCATTTTGCCTTGATGTGTTACCATTTTGTTATTGATTTGTTACGATTATGTTGCTGATGCTGCCATTTTGTTATTGATGTGTTACCATTTTGTGTTTATTGACGTGTTACCATTTTGTGTTTATTGACGTGTTACCATTTTGTGTTTATTGACGTGTTACCATTTTGTGCTTATTGACGTGTTACCATTTTTGTTTATTGATGCGTTATCACTTTGTTGTTATCAATGTGTTACAATTTTGTTGCTGATGCTGCCATTTTGTTATTGTTGACGTCTTAACATTGTGATATTGTTGATGTGTTACAATTTTGATGTTGTTGATGTGTTACCATTTTGTTGTTGATAAATTATTACCGTTTTATTTTTGTTGAAGTGTTTCCATTTTATTGCTATTTTGTTACCATTTTGTTGCAGCTGATATGTTACCATTTTGTTGTATTTTACCATTTTGTTCTTAATGTTGTGTTACCATTTTGGCGTTGATGTGTCATCATTTTGTTAATGTTTATGTGTTGCCATTTTGTTGTTGACGTGTTAGCATTTTGTTGTTGATGATGTAATACCATTTTACTGTTGAATATTTTACATTTTGTTGTTGATGATGTGTCATCATTTTGTTGTTGAAGATGTGATATCATTTTACTGTTGAAGTTTTCACATTTTGTTGTTTATTTTTTACTGTTTAGTTGTTGACGTAAAAGCCATTTTATTGCGTTACCATTTTGTTCTTGAAGTCTTCATGTTGTTGCTAATGTGTTATCATTTTTTGTTAATGTTGCTGATGTGTTATCATTGTGGTAGTTATTGATAGTTAAATGCTGTGATTGTTAGCGCTGTGCAATCATTCTATGATTACATTTTGTTGTTGTTGATGTGGTTGTGGTTCTTTTCTGCCGTTGTTGTTGCCTGTTCAATGCACCCTTGCCAGTATTTTAAGTTTCTGAATTGGTGGATAAAAAAGCGAATAAATTTCTAGGTGATGACTTGACCTTGAAATGTTTCTTACCACTTCAGTTCTGATATTGTGGCACTGTTAGTTGACGAAGCGAATTATGATCTGTGTTTCCTGGTTAACCATTATTATGAGTCACGTGGAACCTCATATATGTGTATGTGTGTGCTTGCGTGCGTGCGTGCGTGCGCGCGCGCGCGCGTGGGTGGTATTTAGAATAGTTGTGCCGAGAATAATGTTTCTCTTCTTGCTGAAATTGCGAAACACGATATCTTGATCAGCTATTTGTCTCCTCGAATCAATCAGAATAATAAAACTCAACACATTAATTTCTCTTTATACCTGAACCGTACTTCATCCCAACGCAAATACAAAATTTAAAATATGTCGGCTGAATGATCATTTTCACTGTTATCGCATGCAAGATAACATAGTTATCATACACAGTAATAAAGTGTTCGTACGAACGGTAGCAGTTATCGAACGCACCGTAACATAGTGTCACAAGTCTGATAAAAATGTCCGACCTGATGACCCACATTGCCTTGTTTACTTCAAATTCGAATATTTGAAACCCTTGGCCCTTTGTTCAAAGCTTCCTTTTTCTAGGTGCTTCTAGAACAGGTCAAGATGTTATGTAACTTTAGGACCATTGTCCAGTTCTCGAACCAACCACATGCTTTGCGAACAGTCACGTGATACGCAATATACCTTTCTATATATGTACCTACACGCTTCCGCTCCCTCACTTCGAGCACACTTTAGCTAATTCCATCAGCTTACTCGGGTCGTAGAGGCAGCCGACGCCATAGAGAATCAAGGTACCCTTCGACTTCTCTCAAAAGGTATCATTTATTTAATAGTATTTGCCTATATATTGTTTAAGTATGTATTTGTGCTATGTATTATATGATTTCCATATACACTTGAGCATGGTTCAGAGAAATAGCTGAAAACCTATATGTTACGGAATATAAATTTATTGTAACCATTTTTCCATTTTCTGTACTTTAATTTATATTGTTTTAATTCACTAAGAGCCAGAATGCTGCGCTCGATATGAATTCTTCATGTAATTCAATTATTGCGTGTAATTTTAATTGTAAATTGTGAAGCGCTCTGTCGGTTTGAATTACCTCTTTGTATGAACATTAATTTAACGTTGTATCTATTTTATCGCTTCATACGTCATGACTGTTAAATGGAACACATGTGAGACGATTATATTTGTCTAAAATCTAATTGTAAGCGACGCGAGGTCGAAACTCTTTGTTCAGCGCATTTAATTGAGCCATGCCTAAGTAGGGCCTGTTAGGTTGAGAATTATATCCAAACACATTGCATCCACAGGTCGGCTCATGGTTCATGTTTCACCATGCCTCACCTGCACTAGCTTATTGGTATAAGCGTGTCGAAATCCACTCTGAGGGCCATGCTGCTAAAATTCCAGTTCCTAGCCACTAACAAAGGGACATCATTCCCTATGCACCACGTGTGTCGTTAAAGGGGGACTGAGGGAACGAACCGGCATGACTGAGTGTTGAGACCAAGGATACAAGAATAGAGCTAAGTGCAAAATCAAGTGTACAGATCTCAAAGGAACACTTTTCTGGCAATTTAGATTGACAAAAATCAGGCATAGGCGCGTAAAGACAGAGTGAAGACTATTCGCGTTGCATTCGATTTATTGTTAAATTGTTAAACTTTATTAAATCGTATTTTCTTTGTTAATACCTCTTAGTAGTTGATTTCTATGCACAATAGACCAATTAGATTAATTTCTTAGATTTGAATGGGGGCGGATGAGCAGAAAGATTGATGACGAGTGCATATTAATTTAGAGGGATTTAACTGTTTTCAAATCTAGCTAAAAGTTCGCAGTTTATTAGTCTGTAAATTTGTCGTCTGAACTACAAGACGCACTTTTAATTAGTCAGATAATAAATTGAGCAACCAGTCTGCGTAGAATATGAGAGGAAGAATTAATTATATTTAAAGTCTTTTAATTATTCTAAGCAGGGTCTTTAAATAAATACTGGAAACGTAACAAGTGGGGGCTCGTCCGGGATTGATATGTATTAAATTGTAAATTGTAACATTTTTATACATAGGGCGCATCATAACCTAGAAACGAACGAACGAACAGAATTGCCAATTGTTCTTTTGATTTTTGTATCACTGATTTTCTTTGCTTTTGTTGTGACATGTGCATGTATTCTTTTGCAGAGTAGCGTGCATGTTAGTTAATGTTGATATATTTAAGCGTAGTTAAATATGTCATGTTAGCTATTGAATGATTTATTTAGTATTGTGTTACTGAGTACTTCATTGTGAGGAGTCGAAGGTTATACCGCCAGCTAGGAGAGTTATCGGTAGTAACAGACTTCGGACTATTATATTTAGGGTGCTAGATATAATGTGTAATGTTGTATGGTAGGAGCCGTGACATTACGAAAGTCTTGGAACAGCGGACACTGTGACAAGCAGGTGAAACGTGTAAAGAGTTAACGCGTAATTTATTTCGGAAGGTGTTCTGAGTAAATTAAATAATTTTTGTAAGGTTGTAGCCTAAAAGTTATTTTCGGGATAAGCGGAGTTATCGCCGACGGTTAAAACACACAATTCACGAGATACATTTTTATTGTAGCCAGCGCGCTAAGACAGTAAAATGGATCGCAAACAGGTTATCGAAGACCTGAAAGAAGCCGGTATCATGATAGGATATCAGGGTGACGAACTGACTAGCTACATTAAAACTGAGCTAGAGAAAGCGGAAAAAGCAGAAAAGGAGAGACAAGAGATAGAAAGGGAAGAACGGTTAGCTGCCCGCGAAGCTAAGAAGTTAGAAGCTGATAGACTAGCCGAAGCTAAAAGGTTAGAAGCTGAAACTGAGGCTAAACGCATAGCAGCCAATGCAGACACGGAAGCCAAACGCATCGCCGCAGACGCGGAAATAAAACGGTTAGAATGGGAAGTAAAGAAACTAGAAGTTACCAATCCAAACCGTGACCGCAGAAGCAGTGGTGATTCGCGTTCTAGCGATGGAAATAATCACAGTAGAATTGAAAATATCATTCCAAAGATAAATATGGTCCCATTTGATGAGAACAAAGATCAAATAGACGCGTATTTAAAAACGTTTGAAAAGTTAGCCAGAGCAACAAACATTCCAGCGGAACATTGGGCGATAAATTTATCGGGGTTATTGCAGGGCAGTGCGAAAAACGAGTTCAATAAGCTTAGCGATTCTGAGTCAGATAATTACGACACAGTCAAGGCCGCATTATTGAAACGTTACAAACTCACAGCAGATACATACCGACGTAAGTTTAAACAGGCCACTAAAGCCAGTTCAGAGACGCACGCACAGTACATACGACGCGTAGCTGACTTGTTCCAAAGATGGATAGATCTAGCCGAAACTCCACAGACGTACGCAGGTCTTAGGGATGAAATGATAAAAGACCACATTCTCGGGTCATACAAATCAGATCTACTGATTCACTTAGCAATAAGGGAAAAATCTACGCTAGAGGAGATAGGCAACGCCGCCGATCGCTTTGATGACGCACATTCTCAATTCTCGAACGCACACGCGAACAACAAGTCTCGACCGAACGAACCGCAGACTCGAAAGGATAAGAAAAATGACGGGAAGGCACCTAGTGAGCGTGACGATAAAACATCTAAACCCGACACTAAAAACAAGTCCGACAAACAGAAAGATAAAAAGAATCTTGCATGTTACACTTGTGGTGATAGTGGCCATTTTTCACGAACATGTCCTGAAAAGAAAACAGCTAAAGTTTACGCAGTAGAAAGTCATACACCTAAAACAGAAAAGTCGAATCGAACACCAGTACAGGCAAACGGTCACGACACAATCGCTTTGCTTGATACAGGGTGTGAGCTGGACGCTATAGTAAATGCATCATTAGTTAACCGTACCGACTACACAGGGGAGACAATCTCTGTCACCTTTGCAAACGGCGAACAAGACATTTTACCAGTAGCTGAAGTCTCGATTGTTTCAGACTTTGTAGAAGGAACAGTCAAAGCGGCAGTTATGGAAAACTCACCGCATGACGTGATCCTTGGTTGCAAGTATGTTTTGCCGTGCAAAAAACAAACTTCAATCGAACCACCACTGGTTAACGCTGTAACCAGAGCAGCGAGTAGTAAAGACAAATCTGTGACTGCACCGATGTCTGCCGCACCAGCGGTAGATAAAGCAACAGTTAGCGAGATTAAAATATTACAAGCTGAGGACGAAACACTAGACAAGTTACGCAGACAAGCTGTACTTGTTAGTGACGTCAACACTGACGATTCGAATAAGAAAGCGTGCATTATTCTGAAAAAGGGTTTATTGTACCGCTATTCGAAAGTGGGAGACGAATTTCGGAAACAATTAGTCGTTCCACAAACCAAACGAAATGACGTATTACGATTAGGTCATGAGAGTCTTTTTGGTGCACACATGGGTGTACAAAAAACAACTAGTCGTATTACAAGTGAGTTTTATTGGCCGGACATCACTGCCGATATCCGTAGATTCGTGTTAAGTTGCGACACATGCCAGAGAACACAGTCTAAAAATTCAATCAGACCCGCACCGTTAGGAGAGCCTGAACTGATCAGTGAACCCTACAAGCGCGTAGCATTGGATTTGATTGGGCCTATAATACCCACATCAACGAGAGGTAATCGATACGTGCTGACCACTATTGATTACGCAACAAGATTCGCCGACGCAGTACCATTGAAAAATATTGATACTGAAACTGTCGCCGAAGCCCTTTTCGGTCTTTGGAGTCGTGTTGGAATTCCTACGGAAATTTTGACAGATCAGGGGAGTCAATTCATAGGCAACGTAATGAAGGAAGTAAATCGTTTACTTTCCATCAAACATCTTACTTGCACACCATACCACCCCCAGGCAAATGGTCTGATTGAAAAATACAATGGGACATTAAAAACAGCACTTAAAAAGCTCGCCACAGATAAACCGAAAGACTGGGACAGATACATCCCTGCCCTACTATTTGCATATAGGGAGGTGCCACAATCTTCCACCGGGTTTTCACCATTTGAGCTACTTTACGGACGTACTGTACGCGGACCGATGATGATTTTGAAGGCACTTTGGACTGATGAAAAGACAGATGACGAAGTTAAGACAACTTATACATACGTCACTGACTTAAGAAACCGTCTTGAAACTATAGGCAAGATAGCACGGGAAAACTTGACGATAGCTCAGTCTAGACAGGCAGAATATTACAATAAGCACACCAAACCTAGAGAATTTGAAGTTAATGACAAAGTGTTACTGTTGCTTCCTGAAGCACATAACAAACTTCAGATGAAATGGAAGGGGCCCTTTGTAGTTACCGCCAAGCTAGGGGGACTGAACTATAAGGTGCAGACAGGAAAGAGAGAGAAAATCTTTCATGTTAACCTACTCAAAAAGTACATAAGCCGTGAGGATCAAACCACTCAAGCTGATTTTGTCGTAGCGACGATAGTTACAGAAGACGAGGGGGAGACTGATTGCGTCACTGGTACTTTACCAAACTGTCCTCTACAGACGGACGAAACTGTCAAAGACGTTAGGGTAAATGAAGCCTTGACAGAAAGACAGAAAAAAGAAGTGAATGAATTGCTTAATGAGTTCTCATCTACTCTGACAGACAAACCAGGGTTGACAGACTTAATAGAATTTTCACTGAAGCTGACTGACAACAAACCGATACGTTTGAAGCCGTATCCGTTACCACACGCTAAGATAGATGACGTTAGACGTGAGATTAAGACTATGTTAGATCTAGGGGTCATAGAGAAGACTGACAGTGCCTACGGATCACCCATCGTGTTGATTAAAAAACGTGATAACTCGTTCCGTTTTTGCGTAGACTACCGCAAACTCAATCAAGTGACAGAGTTTTGTGCCGAACCTCTTCCTGATCCGGATCTCATCTTCACTAAGCTAGCTAACGCTCATTACTATACCAAAATAGATTTGTCACGCGGTTTTTGGCAAATCAAGGTCAAGGACACTGATCGACACATACTAGCTTTCACTACACCAGTAGGAAACTACACATGGAAAGTTATGCCTTTCGGAGTTTCAAACGCTCCAAGCATTTTTTCTAAAATGATGCGGTCATTGTTAGAACCACTGTACGGACGTGGAGTTGAGAACTTCATGGATGATTTAATTCTAGGCACCCAGACATGGGAGGAGCACTTAACACTCTTACGAGATGTGCTAGCCAGATTAAAGCAAGCCAACCTCACTGCCCGCCCTACGAAGTGTGAAATAGCACAATTCTCCTTAGACTTCTTGGGACACAAGTTGAGTCATGGAACTATGTCGCCAAGTGAAGCTAAGATAGCACAACTTAAGGACACTTCACAACCGCTAACAAAAACACAAGTTAGAAGTTTTCTTGGTCTTGCTAACTACTACAGAAAATTCGTACCAGATTTTAGTGCCATTGCATGTCCTCTGACTGACTTGACACGTAAGAATATGCCTACAAAAGTAGTGTGGACTGATGCATGCCAAAACGCTTTTGACACACTGAAATCTAGACTGACTTCAGATTTAGTTGTTAAACTGCCAGATCTGACAAAACCATTCTTGTTAAGGACTGATGCTAGCAACACAGGATTAGGAGCAGTGTTATTACAAGAACACAATGACACCAAACACCCAGTTGCATATGCAAGCCGTAAACTCACAACTACTGAACAGAAATATTCCACCAGTGAAAAGGAATGTCTTGCAATAGTTTGGGCCATAAAAAAGTTCGAAAACTATTTGTACGGAAAAACCTTTGTCATTGAGTGCGATCACCAGCCGTTGGCCTTTCTCGGACAGGCGCAATTTACAAACAGCCGTTTAATGCGTTGGTCTTTGTTTCTGACACAGTATGACGCAAATATTCATTACATCAAAGGGTCTTTGAATGTTGGCGCAGATTACATGAGTCGTGCTTGATGCCATCAAGTGCCGGTACTGATAGAATGTTGTTTAATCAATTAACTGAACCCTACGGATTCCTTCCTGTAAATATGGAATATAGTTGCACACTTTATTTCTAGGAATGTCGAAATTTTTTTTGTGTGAAAAATTTTCTTCATTGTGGACTTCTACATTTTATCATACATAATTTGTAGGAGGCATTTTATCTTTGGTAAGATAAACGCCTCAAAAGCAAGGGGGTGTCACAAGTCTGATAAAAATGTCCGACCTGATGACCCACATTGCCTTGTTTACTTCAAATTCGAATATTTGAAACCCTTGGCCCTTTGTTCAAAGCTTCCTTTTTCTAGGTGCTTCTAGAACAGGTCAAGATGTTATGTAACTTTAGGACCATTGTCCAGTTCTCGAACCAACCACATGCTTTGCGAACAGTCACGTGATACGCAATATACCTTTCTATATATGTACCTACACGCTTCCGCTCCCTCACTTCGAGCACACTTTAGCTAATTCCATCAGCTTACTCGGGTCGTAGAGGCAGCCGACGCCATAGAGAATCAAGGTACCCTTCGACTTCTCTCAAAAGGTATCATTTATTTAATAGTATTTGCCTATATATTGTTTAAGTATGTATTTGTGCTATGTATTATATGATTTCCATATACACTTGAGCATGGTTCAGAGAAATAGCTGAAAACCTATATGTTACGGAATATAAATTTATTGTAACCATTTTTCCATTTTCTGTACTTTAATTTATATTGTTTTAATTCACTAAGAGCCAGAATGCTGCGCTCGATATGAATTCTTCATGTAATTCAATTATTGCGTGTAATTTTAATTGTAAATTGTGAAGCGCTCTGTCGGTTTGAATTACCTCTTTGTATGAACATTAATTTAACGTTGTATCTATTTTATCGCTTCATACGTCATGACTGTTAAATGGAACACATGTGAGACGATTATATTTGTCTAAAATCTAATTGTAAGCGACGCGAGGTCGAAACTCTTTGTTCAGCGCATTTAATTGAGCCATGCCTAAGTAGGGCCTGTTAGGTTGAGAATTATATCCAAACACGTTGCATCCACAGGTCGGCTCATGGTTCATGTTTCACCATGCCTCACCTGCACTAGCTTATTGGTATAAGCGTGTCGAAATCCACTCTGAGGGCCATGCTGCTAAAATTCCAGTTCCTAGCCACTAACAAAGGGACATCATTCCCTATGCACCACGTGTGTCGTTAAAGGGGGACTGAGGGAACGAACCGGCATGACTGAGTGTTGAGACCAAGGATACAAGAATAGAGCTAAGTGCAAAATCAAGTGTACAGATCTCAAAGGAACACTTTTCTGGCAATTTAGATTGACAAAAATCAGGCATAGGCGCGTAAAGACAGAGTGAAGACTATTCGCGTTGCATTCGATTTATTGTTAAATTGTTAAACTTTATTAAATCGTATTTTCTTTGTTAATACCTCTTAGTAGTTGATTTCTATGCACAATAGACCAATTAGATTAATTTCTTAGATTTGAATGGGGGCGGATGAGCAGAAAGATTGATGACGAGTGCATATTAATTTAGAGGGATTTAACTGTTTTCAAATCTAGCTAAAAGTTCGCAGTTTATTAGTCTGTAAATTTGTCGTCTGAACTACAAGACGCACTTTTAATTAGTCAGATAATAAATTGAGCAACCAGTCTGCGTAGAATATGAGAGGAAGAATTAATTATATTTAAAGTCTTTTAATTATTCTAAGCAGGGTCTTTAAATAAATACTGGAAACGTAACACATAGTTATCGCACATATAACAATCATTACGCACACATTAACATACTTATCACACGAAGAAATATAGCTATTGTGCGAAGAAAGAAAGAAAGAAAGAAAGAAAGAAAGTAAGGCTGAAAGAAAGAAAGAAAGAAAGAAGGAAAGAAGGAAGGAAGGAAAGAAAGAAAGAAAGAATAAAAGAAAGAAAGAAAGAAAGAAAGAAAGAAAGAAAGAAAGAAAGAAAGAAAGAAAGAAAGAAAGAAAGAAAGAAAGAAAGAAAGAAAGAAAGAAAGAAAGGAAACGCAAAGAGACAACTAGGGGAGAAAGGATTAGAAGAGTGAGAACAAGGAGAGAACCAGGAGAGAGATGGAGAAAGTTTGAGAGTAACAACGAGGGGAGAAAAATAAGAAGAGAGAGGTGGAGAAAGAAAGATATATAGAGAGAAAATAAGAGAAGAGAGAAAAATAAGGAGAGAGAGAGAGAGAGAGAGAGAGAGAGAGAGAGAGTGAACAAGGTGAAAGAGCTACGAGATATAGAACTAAGGGAGAGAACAAGGTGACAGAGCTACGAGATATAGAACTAAGGGAGAGAACATGGTGACATACCTACGAGATATAGAACTAAGGGAGAAAACAAGGTGACAGAGCTACGGGATATAGAACTAAGGGAGAGAACAAGGTGACAGAGCTACGAGATATAGAACTAAGGGAGAGAACAAGGTGACAGAGCTACGGGATATAGAACTAAGGGAGAGAACAAGGTGACAGAGCTACGAGATATAGAACTAAGGGAGAGAACAGGGTGACAGAGCTACGGGATATAGAACTAAGGGAGAGAACAAGGTGACAAGCTACGAGATATAGAACTAAGGGAGAGAACAAGGTGACAGAGCTACGAGATATAGAACTAAGGGAGAGAACAAGGTGACAGAGCTACGAGATAAAGAACTAAGGGAGTGAACAAGGAAAAAGAGAAAAAAGAAAGATAGAAAACAGGAAGAAAAAGAAAATACGACAGAGTGAATAAAGAAAGGGAACAAGGAGAGAGTTACTGACGAGAGACAAAAGAAAAAGAAAACCGAAGAGGGACAAAAAGAAGACGATAGAGAATAAAAGAGGATTTAGAGAAAAGGAAAGAAGAGAGAGATAAAAGGAAGAAAAAGTGAGAAAGAAGGAAGAGAGAGAGGAAAGGTAGTAAAAGAAAGATGAATAGAGAAAACAAAGAAATACAGTAGTACAAGTTCGAAGGGGGGGGGGGGAGTAAAAATTATAAGAAAAAGTTACTGGTTAAAGAGGCTCTAAGAAAAATAGAACATTACGAAACGGGGGGGGGGGGGGGAAGTCGCTTTTTAAAAAAAATATTTAGTCGCATTTCGCTATATTCATAATTATTCCCTTCATCTTTTCTTGATCATAACAATTTATTCGGCTTACAGAACATGAACTTTTTAATAAGCAGAATGGCGTTTTACAACTTTGATTGATCTTAGTCAGTTGCAAATCAAGGATTATTTTATTCTTTATACCGCACGCGAAATAAGCGAGCTTTGAACGCGAGTCTTGTACAGGAACAAATCAATCACATAGTCCTAGTCAGCTTGAGTCGTTGAGTGTTGACTGACTGGGTGTGTGTGTGGGTGTGGGAGGGGGGGAGGGATAAGTGCATGAAGAATTAGAACCTTTACCAGCCATGGTATCTCCCATACGACGACAGCCTCGATTGCATGTTGATATCTTCAAAGATAATTTCAAATGGGTCTGTCGACACAAATAACTGATAGATAGCTACAACATGTTCCTTTTCTTCCTATAAATTTTTTTAATTGTTAAAGAGTAAGTAAAACGTGTCATTACGGAGTTCTAAAGGAGGATGGAACAGATTTAGACTGACTGGCTTTACGCGTTCACGGAAACAAGGTCGTGTAACATTTGCTTGACATTCTCCTTGTCATTTTAGTTTTTTGCTTTTTGCTGTTTCAGCGTAAACCCTAATGAGTGATCGAAAAGGTAAATCAAGTTATAAAGTGCTAAGAATAATGTATTATAAAGTCGTGTATCTACCCCGGCAAAGGCTTTGTACGAAACAATCAAACAGAAATTGCAGTCTAGTGTCTGTTCTGGGGAGGAAAAGGGAAAAGAAAACAATCTTTATGTACAACACGGACTCACTAACAAGACTCATTTTGCTATCAGAGCTTTTGCGTATATATGTACTTATTTATTTATTTTAAATGAGAAATAAAAAAAGAAGAAAAACAAATTTTGCACATACCGCCGTCCACCTGGCTGCATAATCACAAGGTGAGGATTTCACGCGTGACTAACCGCGTGCACGAAAACACAGAAAAGCGCGCTCGCGCGCGCGCACGCACAGCACAACACACATACGCGCATGCCGTCAGCATCGTGTTATTCCGTGCACTGTCGAGAGAATGCTTTCCTTCACACAAGTGTCACTCCTGTAGATTTCCCTCACGTTCACAGGTAGTTTTCACAGTGCCCGGACTCTGGGCTTGCCGCGACAGTAAGAGCGGCACTACCGACCGCTGATTCCATGGGTCTGCCAAGAGGATCAATGCTTCCTAAGCACTGAAGTCTGCAAGAAAGCATGCAAGAACGTCTCGCAGTGCAAGCGGCATTAACAGAGTTCTGGCCGTTTGAGGCTAGAGCTAGTGCAGGATGGCTTTGCAGCCGTTCTGCTTGAGTGGAGTCCGAGGGGTGGGGTGGGGCACGGCACGACGGGAAATTAGAAGCAGTCCTAGGTGTGCTGATATTGTTTTGAAAAAAAAAATGGAAGAAAGAAAAGTCAAACTAGGAGATTTGCAGTAGTACGTCATGTGATTGCTGTGTGAGGCGTAGAGTTAACATAAATGTCACACCCCTTTTCGTGGTGAGGTACTGATTAGGTTTTAGGGTTCAAATTTGACTAGTCTGTAGTGGCGTACTGGTTATGTTTAAGATGTTGACGTATTTGCGGCGACGTACTGGTTAGAATTTAAGTTTAAGTTATGGACTCATTTGTGATGACGCACTGGTTAAGGATTACTTTGGGATGTTGACTCATTTGTGATGACGTACTGGTTAAGGTTTAGATTAAGAATTTGACTCATTTGTGGTGACGCAATGTTTAAGGTTTAGGCTGATATATTGACTCATACGTGTTGGTGTAGTGTTTAAGGTTTAGTTGAGATGTTGAACCACATGTGGTGACGTACTGCTTAGGGCTTAGGTTGATGTGTTGACTCGTATGTCATGACGTACTGGTTAGGGTTTAGGTTGATGTGTTGACTCGTATGTCATGACGTACTGGTTAGGGTTTAGGTTGATGTGTTGACTCGTATGTCATGACGTACTGGTTAGGGTTTAGGTTGAGATGTTGACTTATATATGATGACGTACTGGTTAAAGGTTTAAGGTTAAGATGTTGATTCATGTGTGATGACGTACTGGTTAGGGTTTAGGGTTAAGATTTTGACTCACTTGTGCGAAAGATAGACTTGAATAACACTATTTCCTCTAGTTGAAATTAATGTACGTAAATGTCAAATTATGCTTTGGGGAGGAATTTAATATTTATGGTCTGCGTGTCTCTAGCTCTAACTCACGCGCGCACACACACACACACACACACATATCGACCAATTAGTCTTAAAATTTCGGAATAATATTTACTAATAACATAAAAACAATAATAATAATTGCTCAAATCCTTCGTAAAACTTTAGATCTTCCAGATTCTTAGTAAGTCTCCGAGACATTGGCTGACAACCGACAGTCGAAGGAAGTTGTGAAAAAGGCTGAATAATAATAATAATAATAATAATAATAATAATAATAATAATAATAATAATAATAATAATAATAATAATAATATGTGTAAATGTAAGTTAGCAAGAAGTAATTCTGACGAACATTTCTAATAGTTGTATTGTTATTAAGCGTTGAAATGAACAAACAAACAAACAAATAAACAAACAAATAAACAAACAAACAAACAAACAAACAAACAAACAAACAAACAAACAAACAAAATAATATGTGTCTGACAAAGTTAATGCCAATACAGTGAGTAAACCTAATGATTTTGTCCCTAAACCTGCTACATGGTTTTAATAATACAAAAATAAATTAATAAATAAAACACAAAATAATGTGTTAACGTTCTGTTTTTAATTTTACAACAGTGCTCGCGGGGACATACTTGAAAATATGATCTCGAACGGTATACACACTTTTAGGAATTAATTGCACTACAACGTCAGTACCTCGTTATCTCAATGCCTCATCACTTCCTGCACGCGCACATGCTCACACATAGACACACACACAAACTCGCTTTGCTGCATAATGGATTTAAAGAAAGAATGTTGTTGCCCAAATGAAATGTTTATTTTAGCCGCTGACGCCACGAGTGTACGGAAATTGCAACTTTAAGCTGGACTTAGAAGATGTAATTAAATTTAAAGCTGAAAGAGAAATAACAGAAGTCAGGTGATTCTGCAATTTGATTTTCTTTTCAGGAAGGCATCGCCATTTTCTTCTTTCTTTCTTTCTTTCTCTTTAAGTCAGCCATGCGATTTGTGTTGATTTCTTATTTTACTAGATTTTTCTTTTATTAATTTTCAGTGTTTACCTTTTGAGTTGTGATGCTGGTTATTTTCGTTAAATTTTTAGATATTTTTATATGGTTTAGTTATATTGGCTGTTCGCAGTGAAGGTGATTCTGAAGGGAAATATTTAGTTGAAATACGAGTTTTATTTATGCCTTATCTTTCGTGTACGTGCCTCGTATAGGCTTCAAACTTTGTCTTGGATAAACAACGATGTTACACGCTCTTGTCTTGGTAAACCCTCTCTCCTCTCTCTCTCTCTCTCTCTCTCTCTCTCTCTCTCTGACTATAGTCTATTGTATTGTTGAGCCTCTGTACCTCTCTCTCTTTCTCTCTTTCTTTCATGTCCATTATATTTGTGAACCTAAGGATCTATCCCTCTTTAACATCCATTGCATTGGTGAGCCTAAGGATATATCAAGCTCTAATGGCAAAGGCATTGGTGAGCCAATGGATCACTCTCTTTTTAATGCCCAATGCATTAGTGAGCCAAGAGATTTCACTCGCTCTTTTCTTTTAATGTCCATTGCATTAGTGAGCCAACAGATTTCACTCGCTCTTTTCTAATGCCTATTGTTTTAGTGAGCCAACACATTTCACTCGCTCGCTTTTTTTAATGCCCATTGCTTTAGTGAGCCAACAGATTTCACTTGCTCTCTTTTAATGTTGATTGTATTGGTGAGCATATGGATGTCTCTGTCTCTCTAATGTGAATTGTATTGGTGAGCTTATGGATCTCTCGCTTTTTGATGTCTACTGGACTGGTGATCCTACGGATGTCTTTCTCTCTCCCGTCTTCCATCTCTCTCTCTCTTGTGTCTGTGCGTTTGTGTGTTTGTTCATGGTTCTTCGAGGATAGCGGTTGTTATTTCATGGCAGCCCCACTCTGGTAGTTTTGAGAAATCACAATAGGTGTCTAATCCAGGAGTATATATTTTACTTCGGAACCTTTTATTTATTTACCGTACTTTTGTTTTTTAGTATTCAGTGAGAATAGCTGGTCTGCTCTACAGCGAGTTTTGTTTAATCGCTTTTTGAATAAATGGAGGTCTATATTGAACAGAGGCTTTCGACTGGTAATGTCTTTGGTATCACCAGACCTACAAACGGAAATGTTGCAAAGGAGTTTGGGGAGGGGGTTGAGTGGTTGAGGGCTGGAAGGGTGGGTGAGAGTGTGGAAGGAAGGATGGTTAACATTTGGGAGAATGGTAAATGAGCGAGTGAGTGACTGAGCATTAGAGGTGAGGGTGGTTTGGTGCATGGAAGGGTGTGATCGATTGGTGGCTGGTGCAGTGCGTGAGTGGGAGAGAGTCAGTGGTTGGGATTATAGAGTTAGTGATTGTATAGGAGTTCTGGGGGGGAGTTAATGATTGTTTGGAAGCGATTGGCAGTGATTGTGTGGGAGTGTTGAACATTTAGTGATTGTTTAGGAGTGCTGGAGGGTTAGTGATGGAGAGTTACTGATTGTACAATAGTAATATAGACTTTCTGATTGGTGGACAGTGAGAGCGAATGAGATAGTTGTTGGCTTAGACGGGGACAGAAATGGATAAGTTGGAGAATTGTGGGTGATTAAGTGAACGTATGGGGCAAAGGGGTCAGTTAGTGGGTGGGTAACCTGTTACATGAATTAGCAGGTGGTTGGGCTAGTGGTTGATAAAGTGTCAGTGAATTAGCAGGTGGTCGGGCTAGTGGTTGATAAAGTGTCAGTGAATTTTATTTGGTGAGAGAGTGGAGGGATCGAGAGAATGTCTATTTATAGACAGCTCTGGCGTAAACATGTTTCGATGACGAACAATAGAGTACGTGAAAGTATTTTTGTCACTCGTGGGGTGTCATACCCTCTCGTTTGACGCTCTTGGTTTACCAAAGATTATATTCATGACCCACTAAAGAGCCAAAGAAGAGTCATGAATGTCATTCATTAGTCACCCATACCGCCTACGATTAGTCTTTCAAGTCACTCGGTTGCCAAACTTTGTCCTCACTTAGCCGTCCTTAATCAATAAAAGCCTCATTAAGCCATCAGTCATAACCACCTAGAAGCTATGGTTTATACACTGCCCACCACAATTCATTCAGTCCCCCCCACCCCTCGTGTCACTGGTAGTTACTGCCATGCATTTAAAAAAAACTGCTTAGACTAATTTTGCCCGATAATCATTAAGTGAACATGAAGTAGGAATGTGAAAGAAAAATCGGAAGCATCACTTATGTTAATTTTAGTAACATTACGTCATTACGAGAAATGTCTGGGCCGAGAACTGAACGAGTAACCACCACTAGAACACCGGAAATGACCCCTAAAACGTCCAGTGAAGGTACACCCGGTAGGAAGGGGTAGCAGTTATGCGTATATCAATGAATGGGTGTTCAATCTTAAGGCTGACGTTTAAGTGAAAACTAGTTAAATATGGAAGGACGACCTAGTTTACATAACCAAAGTCCAGAACCGATGTTAGATTATATAATATAGTCGAACAAAAATACCCAGAATGGTGAAGAAATAAAATTTCAACTTCAACAAGTGAAAGAATCTGTAGTGTTATCATGAATGACTAATATAATAATAAATTAATGGGGAAGTTACATAACTCTAAGCCAGATATTTCATAGAAACTGATTATCGTCCCGAATTTAATATCTAGAGGAATTTTTTTTGACATTGCAAAAATTCTGTGTGAAACTGTTTTATGATAATATAAATTTTAATTATGTTCAGTATTTTCTATAATACAGTAATGATATTTTGTTTTGTATTTTCATTAATGACAAAATCAGCTGTTCAAACACACACAAAACACACACAGACACACACACAACAGAATACACACACACAGAACACACACACACAGAGAACACACACAGAACACACACACAGAGAACACACAGAGAACACAGACACACAGACACACACAGACACACACAGACACACACAGAGAACAAACACACACAGAACACACACAGAAAGAAAACACACACACACACACACACACACACACACACACACACACACACACACACACACGGACACCACGCAAACGCATTCACGTTCACTGATACAGAAGTACATTTGTGGCAGCGCACTCGTGCAAGCAAATGGATCCAATGACCTCTTCAATGACATCCTGTAAATCGAGAAATGTACGCTGACGTCACCAGGAGACTTACCCGGGAGCAAGTGACCCAATTCTTCAGAGTCTGGCGGTCAGTTAAGCTTATGGGATAAAAAAAAGTATGCCTTTTTATGTTGATTCAATTGCTAGGTGTGTAATTAATTAAGATTTCACACCAGTTATGTTCATAATGAATCCAGAGGACGTCGTTCATGTTATTGTACTTTGGGTGAAATGTACGTAGTGAAATGTGCGTATTGAAATGTACGTAGTGAAATGTACGTAGTGAAATGTACGTAGTGAAATGTACGTAGATATTTGAGTAGAATGTTGCATATAAATACGTGCAAAATATTCTCTCTCTCTCTCTCTCTCTCTCTCTCTCTAAAAGTACATGCCTAGTAATTACTGTTAGCGTTAATTAGGGCTTATAAGTTCAAGCTTGGCCATCTTAACTGTCAGTTTTGTATTGGATACACCCGTAAGCATGTATCACGCAGAATTTACGTTCATATCAACTACCTTTGTACTGGCTACACCATAAGAATATATCACACGGACTTTACGTACATATCAACTACTTTATACTGGCTACACCATAAAAATGTATCACACTGATTTACATACTTATCAACTACTTATGTATTGGCTAAACGATAAGAATGCGAAAGAAATTTCAGTTTTGCGGGATGCCTGCACGTCTCAGTTCCCCCCCCCCCTCAAACAACCTCACTCCCACCTCCCAAATGATGTTGATTCATGTAAAGTGCAGCTGAACACACAGAATATAAAACCCATTCACTCTAGCACAACTCTGCCCAACCGAGTTGCGCAGTCCAGAGTCAAGGACCAATAACTCGTGTGAACAAACACTTAGTTTGCCTCCCTTTTGCACGTGGACATTCTAATCAGAGAGCCTGTGCCAAGCTCTTCATCAATCCTTCTTTGGCGAAAGACAGGCAGATCGGCTAGCAGCAAGAATCCTGGCTGCAGAAAACTAGTGGCTGGAGCCAAGGTATAACCCTATCGCTACGTGAAGAGTCTGTCATCCCTATAGAAAACTGCATGCAACGTCTTTCAAATGTGTGCGAGACAGAGACAGCTGTCACTGCGAAACTAAATGTGATTTTGTGTCCAAAAATATTACTAAATGCGATTTTGTGTCGAGAAAGATGAGTAAATGCGATTTTTGTCGAGAAAGATGACTAAATGCGATTTTTGTCGAGAAAGATGACTAAATGCGATTTTGCGTCGAGAAAGATTACTAAATGCGATTTTATGTAGAGAAAGATTAGTAAATGCGATTGTGTGTCGAGAAAGATGACTAAATGCGATTTTGTGTAGTGAAAGATGACTAAATGCGATATTGTGTAGTGAAAGGTGACTAAATGCGATTTTGTGTCGAGAAAGATGATTAAATGCGATTTTTGTGGAGAAAGATTAGTAAATGCGATTGTGTGTCGAGAAAGATGACTAAATGCGATTTTGTGTAGTGAAAGATGACTAAATGCGATATTGTGTAATGAAAGGTAGAATAAATGCGATTTTGTGCTGAAAATTATGGCTAAGGCGAATTCGTGTCGAGAAAGACAGTGTAAATTCGATTTTGTGTAGAGAGAGTTAAGTAAACGTATTTTTTGTGATTATTTGCCTCTGATTCAAACAACTACCGCAATTAAAATAAACTCGAACCAACAGTCAGCAGTTTATGGTGCCTGTATGACGTAAGTTAAGTTCATACGTTCGCGTAGAATGTCTGAGAGAACATACAAAAGTTTAATGTGAAAACATGTGAACGCTTTGTTCAGTATGCAGATGTATGTTTGCATCAGCTCCTGCCTTGTATGCCCATTCTTGTTTGTGCTTGTGTTCGTATTAATGTGTGTATGTATGTGTGTATGTGCGCGCGTGTGTGTGTGTGTGTTAGTGTGTAGATGTGACTGTTCAAATATGCGTGCGTGTTTAAATGTATTCGTGCGTAGACGCTTTACACAAAATATGACATTGCGCATGTTTAAAACTCCAAAGATTTCACATGAACCCTCAGTGCAGACGGCTTTCGTGATTCAAGTTACTGTTGACAGTTACAAAATAAATCAGCTGTAATGATTAGTCTCTTCAGTGTTAATTCCGAGTTCAAACGGATAAACTGAAATTAGCATCATTGGTCACATTTGTTAATGTTATTGATAAGATGTGGAGTCGGGTTCGTAGACTGTGGTACGCGTGCGTGCGTGTGTGCGTGCGTGCGTGCGTGTTTGTGTGTGTGTGTGTGTGTGTGTGTGTGTGTGTGTTTGTGTGTGCGTGTATGTGTGGAGGGGGGTATTTGAAAGTATGGTATGTTGTATGATCTATGTGAAGATGTGACATGTGCTATGTTGTGAAGTCTATGAGGCTGTGGTATGTGGCGGGGCAACGTTAAATAAATTATGTGCGGTGTAAGGATGTGGTATGCGGTACATTACGTGAGGTTTGCGTGAGGCTGGAGTGTGTTGTATGTAATGTTTTGTCTATGGTACATTCACGTAGGCATGCTATGTGGGTGTGAGAGATTGCGTGTGATGTGGGTTATGTTGAGTGAGGTATGTGATGACGTTATAAGTGTGTGAAGAATGCTAGGTTGTTCTTTTTGTATGGAATAATGCAGAGTGTGTGGTTATGAGGGGATTTGTATGTAGAATTTGTGCGAGGCATGTTAGTTAGGGTATAGCACTTTGTGTGGGATAAGTAAGCGTGTGGTACGCTATTACTGTCTGAAGTGTGTGAGGGTATATTATGTTGTATGACGTATGTGAGGGTGTGGCATGCGGGACGAGAGAAGTATGTAATGGTTATGTCGAATGATCAGGTAAGTGTGTGGTGTATCGTTAGCGGTATGAGGTATGGGACGATATGGTATGAGGTATCGTTTGCGGTATGATGTATGGGACGATATGGTAAGTTGTATGGATCTAGTTTTATGTATTATCTTTCCATACTCCTCATGATAAATGTCAAGAGGGTATTTTATCATAAAGATTGTCTAGTAAGTGCTTTGGTTTTGAAAGGTACAAGATACTCTCTTAAATATATACAATTTAAAAATTGTGACAATCCTAATTGTTTAAATATTTTTATTCACAAACATGTTTCTTAAATGTGCAGAATATTGTCAACATGAAATATTAGGTGATTGTGTATTGAAAATTTGATAATCAATTTGTTTTTGTTCAGAATTCTAGATGTATATATTTAATAATCATCTTGTGTCATTCAAATTCCTAGATGTACAGATTTAGCAACAACTTGAATCAGTTAGTGTTCTAGATTTACAGATCTAATAATAAATTGAATCGGTTCAGGCTGCATGACTGCCCGTGGTCCTATTATAGTCGTAGTGGAAATGCATTATAATTTTTGTAATTAAGTAGGCATAATGAGTATTGGAGTACGATAGGTTTCGGGTGTTGCACAAATATGTTAAAGACCATTCATTCTCTCATTTGGGTATTAATAAAATAAAATTTATTTTTAAAAAACCCAATGCATATATGAATGACAGTGTTTCTTGTGCCATGTTTTTCCTCCGGCACTTCCTGTAGTCTGGATTGACCATGCCATGCAACTGACGTCTTGTCATGGTCCAGGAGAAATCTTTGGTCATGAACTTTGACCTATATACGTATGAAAAGTTCATGCTTGAAATATACATTTTTAGTCAGAGAATTCTGGCCCTCCATACCCACCCACCTCTAACAACATTATTGCCAAGCATAAATGATTATACTAAATTATCACCGATGTCAGCAGTATAGAATAATGAAATTTTTCATTGGCATGTTGTGAAAGAAACAAACTACAGGAGTTGAGCTGGAATGCACCCCCACCCACCCCAGCACTCTTTACTGGAATGGTGAGACCAGAGACCAATAACAGTTATAATGTTGTTTTGATTGGCACGGTTTCGTTTTTATCAAGCCTATGTTCACCGAGATCCATACTCCTTTCAGCGTACTCTGACTTTAAGAAAATGATTCCATTTGAGTTCAAAGGGCACAGGGCTCCACGGATTACATGACTGACGTGCTAGTAGAGGGCCCATATTACTAGGAGAAGCTGAATACAGTCGAGCATTCGATTTTCAGCGACAGTAAATCAGTCTTCATGATCGGTGCTTTGTGTGTAATATTATGAAAAACAAGTTTTTGAGTGCGTTCAAGAACCCGTGCGCCCTGATGATTTGGAACTGGTTCACTGGGCACAGCAAATCAGCTGGTAATATAGGCTACATAAACACTAATTGCATAAACTTGTACTGAGTCTAGGGATACAAATTGTAATGGTGCGCAAAAGCCATTAACTGAAAGAGAAGCAAGATGTGTTTATTTTTGCTTTTAAATTCCATTTTAGTTCATTTCGGCAACGCCCCACCTCTCTCTTCTCTCTCCCAAGAGCTCGGACAATGAATGAAACAGCTACAAAATGGTGTGTGCGGGGTCGTCGTCATCATTTTAGGTGACAAGTGTACCATATTTTTTTTTTAAGTTTTGTGAATGTGAGTGTGTGTGTGTGTGTGTGTGTGTGTGTGTGTGTGTGTGTGTGTGTGTATTAGTAAAGGCCTTTGTTCTATGTAGCGACGAAACTAGGTCATCGCTCGCTTGTTTAAATCACATGGTGCAGTAACGTTGTCAGTGTTTAGTTATTGTGTAATGCTGTGTTAGTGTGTACATTTTCATCGTTCTGTACTATGTTATGCATGTATTAACTAAAGTTGTTATTTATGTATTCTAATAGGAATTGGGTTGTAGTGTGTATTTATATAATTTTGTATGCTGGTTTATATAATTTTCTTAGTTCATTTTATGATTTATGTGTGTGAGCATGATTTTCCCCTTATCACAGCAATATAGTTATTTATTTGATTTGATAATTTATCTTGTAAACTAGATGGTAAGAAAATGTGTTTAAAGAGTATTTAATGTAGGTTTTATAGATAGTAAAAGCATACAACTCTAAGTAGTTTAAAAGAAAATTATATTAGAACCAAAGTAAGATAGCACAGAAGAGTCAGCTAGCACAGGTTTCAGTCTCTGTGTCTGAATTGTCTATTGAGGTTTTCTTTGCGGCCAGGACTTTCAAGTTATATTGCACGTCATGTTAGAGGTGTGTTAGAAGTCCGAAGACTTGGTTGTATGCAAACAAAAATTCATGTAGCCGACCAGAGAGAAAAGCTTGGTTGGCGGGTATGAGGAGAGAGCGATGTGTACAGAGAGAAAGACAGAGCGTTTGGCGATGTGTCGCCATGAATAAACGACTCACGTAAACGTAAACACGGTGTTGTAGTTGTCATCTCTTGCTGTGGCTGTCGTGGAAGGTTGGACGTATTGTCTCTATTATCATCATCGTTTCATCTCGCATTTTGGGGTGACCCATAACAACACAAACAACACCTCGCCACACCCCATCACAGTTTATTTTTAAATGGTTTATATATAAATATATCTTTATGCACCAAAACAAGTTCGACCACTCGTATTAGTGAACTGAGGCACCACCGCCATCCTCGGATGCTCTCACGTAGTCAAAGACATATGACGTCTTCCTTTCACACCTTGTTTCAAAATATTACAATAAAATAAAATATTATTAAAACTATTCAAAAGATTTCGCCCCACCCCCCTTCATTTCTAATTTACTTTTACAAAAAGCTATTTCTAATTTTTGTTCAGTAAGATCCATATTCTTTGTCAATATACGATGATTTGATAAATGGATCTTTTCTTCTTTCTGCAGTCTTTGCTTCTGGTCTCTGGGACTTTGTCGATGAATGGATGAATGTCACTGACGTACTTGCGACATTAGCGTACTGCGGAACGTGTCATTGACGTACTCGCTACATTAGCGTACTGTGGAACGTGTCACTGACGTACTCGCTACATTAGCGTACTGCGGAACGTGTCACTGACGTACTCGCTACACTAGCGTTCTGTGGAACGTGTCACTGACGTACTCGCTACACTAGCGTACTGCGGAACGTGTCACTGACGTACTCGCTACACTAGCGTACTGCGGAACGTGTCACTGAGGACTTGTATAGTTGCTGTACTGTTCAATTGTTAAACGTACGTGGCCCCAGTTATGTTTAAAGAGGAGCAGAATGTCTAACTAGAGGACTCGTTATATTCCTCTAAAACGTTTTGGACAAAAAGCGTTTTCTTTTTGTAATGTAATGCAAACTTACTTCTGCAAACAGTGAAGCCCTAATATCTTTCAAAATGAGTTCTATTTCAATTACTTTAAATAAACCGAGAATTTGGCAGCTCTCAACAAACAATAGCGGGTATTGACAAAAAAAATCATTATGAAGCACGTTAACCGTTTTTAACAAGTAGTCGCAACTTCAAGACTGGGCACTTGGCAAGGACACACTATCTCGAGAATGTGGATAATGGACAGTAGTTTAACACTCACCCCTCTAATTCTCTTTCCACCCCAACATCCACTGCCAAAGCACACATGCATTTACGTCCAATCGCATGAAATATTTGTTTTCTGTGCATACTCTTGATGTTGCAAAAGCTCATAAGAAATTAGCCAGTCAGCGAGAGAAGAATGGCTTTGATGATATGCTTGCTCTTTTTTTCTCACCCTGTTTGATCCAGAAATGCTTTCAGCCACAACAAGGCCACAATGGTTAGCTCCCGAAGTGTGCTCTGTGAAGACCCATGCAGTGTTTGTTATGCATTATGCTGCTCACAAAAATCTTAGGAAAACTGAAATAAAAGTACGTACATCTTTCAGCTTAATTAAACCAGTAGGTTTATTTAATTAGTTTTGATTAACAGAAATTTTTTCGATTAATGATGTATTTAAGTGCGAGTCATGAAATCAGGATTCGCTTGGAAATCAGTGAAAATGTAAAACATTTTCAGACTACGTCAGAAGTGAGTGAGATGAGCGTCACTGTTTGTTATTAAGAAGCGCAATAACTCCTTGGTGCTTCTCCAGGGTTGTCTGTTCGTAAATCTAAATAGATGCTGCAAAATGTTGCCTGATATCGAGCCTGGGACAGAGTTGGAGGTGGTGGTAGTAGTGGTGATGGTGATGATGGATAGCCATATAGGCAGAATTACCCTTTAGAGTCTATAGACAAAGTAGGAACCAGCCTATGAGCCCCATACCTTTATGTGACCCACGACAACGGATCAAAATAATATTGATTTGATCTTGAAAGAAAATTACAATTAAGCTTTCTTTTATTGTTTCCACTTGACAGAAAAAAAACGAATTAACTCAAAGAAACCAAAATTTTACAGAGACTAGAAACGCAATTACAAATCTGTGATATGAGTGTGACGAATAGATGTTGGTTTCGCCTGCCACATTCGGTACACATGTACCTGTAGTTAAAGTAAATTTACAAACACACAGTCACTTACAATTCAGATGGATAGAGATAACTGGCTCGCCCCCAGTTACACTCATTCGACGTCTAGACAGGTAGAGGCAGTTAATATTTTATATATTATAAGCAAATTATAATATTATTTACATAAACCTCCATATCTATTGTTCATTATCAGGCAGGGCAGAATAGATGAACTCTCAAACTTTCCATGAATGAACTAATGTATGTTTTTATTACCGTTTGTTATTAAATTTTATTTAGTATCTTCACCCATGTTACATAATTTGTTGTAACTGACATCAAACTTGTAAGAGAAGCAGAGAGGAAGAAACACACACACACACACACACACACACACACACACACACACACACACACACACCAATTTAGTCATCAAAACTTGTAAGAGAAGCTGAGAGGAAGAAACACACACACGCACGTAGGAAGAGGAGAGACAAGGCAAAAGAAACAGAAGGGTGAGGCACAGAGAGAAGGAAAGAGATACTGAGAGAATTGTAGCAAAAAGTAACATAACCGCCAAAAGAGACAGAGATGGAAAGACAGAAAGACGAAATCTGAGTAAGCGATTTCGGTAAGGAGGGTGAATAAGATGCAGACAACGAGAGAATGAAGAAGACCGAGAAACTGAAGCACAGAATAAGACAGCGATAGGAATAACATTTACTTTATCTCTATCACACACACACACACACACACACACACACACACACACACACACACACACACACACACACACACACACACACACACACACAGCCGCTTCTTTCTTGTTTTAACTTTTTTTGCATGAATATATAATGCTGCATACACTGTTTTTTTTTTTTACGTCATAACTTTTCATTCTGAAAGAGTAAATTATCTTCTTGGAAAAATTATTTTCTTTTCGTTTACTATCGCTTTTAGTCTTGGCACGCTTCATACCAACAATAGAAAGTTAAATCTCTTTCCGACCTTCTAGAAACATTGGCACCAAAATGCAGTTTCATTCCAATTGTGGAATGGCACGCTTTCTGGCTTAGAAACAGTAATATCAGAATTGCCAAGTATAATTAGAATCACAAGCTGTCGCTCCAGCCTCCCGAAACCACACTCCCACCACAAATACACACACGAAGTATAGGATTCTATTTTGCATTCCATGAAGATAAAAGAGCTAATTTGAGGCACGGACAATTTTGAGGTCGCACCTCGCAGACAGTGATGGTCCTATTTTACTTTGTAGCGATCTCGTTGTAATCTCGAATAGACATATTTTACTGCTTTCTCTTCCTCTACTGACGTACACCATAGTCTTTTATTAACTATCACTGGTGTTTGTCGTAGTACCACTGACCCTTCGTCTGTAGTGATATAGATTAAAGTCTTCTACTAAATATCGCTGGTGTTTTTCCTAATATCACTGACACTTTTCCTGTAGAGGTATAGGCATAAATATATCGCTGGCATATATTTTCTTTAGCAGCGACACTTTTCCTGTAGAGATATCGGTTTAAATGTATACCTCTTGTCCATTCTTAAAAAAGCTCATATAAATAAAATGTAATCCAAGAAACTAATGCAGTTTTAGACCAAATCTCACTTTGGATTGCTGTCAAGGAATTTGGATTCCAATCTCTCACTATTAATCACAATCACACGAGAAATGTTTGATCCATGTGTGTGAGTTTTAATTCAGTACGTCTGTTATATTTCCATGGGTGTGAGTTTTAATTCAGTACGTCTGTTATATTTCCATGGGTGTGAGTTTTAATTCAGTACGTCTATTATATTTCAATGCAGGTTAATGGTCTGAACAGTGACTGCACCTGAGAGTAGTTATTGAGTTGGCTCTAAGGGAGTCAAAAAAGACAGAAGATAAAGGGTGCAGGAACGACAACTAATGGTAAAAGGTGAAAGATGAAAGGATGTAAGAAAGACAACTGGCGTGAAGATGACGCCAGAGAGAAAATTGGTGTAAAAAGGGTGCCATGATAAAGACAACTGATGTTAAAACGTGCATGATGAGCCTCTGATGTGAAAGGGTGCAAGAAAGACAACTGGTGTGAACGGTGCGATAAAGGCAACAAGAAAGACAACTGATGTGAACGATGCGATAAAGGTAACAAGAAAGACAACTGGTGCGATAAAGGCAACAAGAAAGACAATTGGTGTGAACGGTTGCGATAAAGGCAACAAGAAAGACAGTTAGTATGAAAGGATGCAAGAAAGACAACTGGTGTGAAAGGTGCGTAAAACGACAACTGGTGGGGAAAAGGTTCAAGAAAGATAACTTATTTGAAAAGGGTGCAAGAAAGACAACTGGTGTAAAAAGGTACAAGACAGATGACAAAAGAAAAAGACAAATGATCTGGAAGAATGTGAGAAGACCTGATGTATGAATGTCTGAACTGTAACACAAACGGCAGCTAATAGCAAATATTTTAATAGCGGTTCGAGGGTGCAAAAAATACAACTGGCGGGAGACGGTGCAGGAAAGACAGCTGATGCTAAAAGGCGAAAATGAACAATTGGTGCAAAATTGTTTAAGAAAGACAGCTGGTGTGAAATGAGTGCAAGAAAGACAACTGGGTGAAAACTGTGCGATAAATACTTTTGGTGTGAAGGGATGCCAGAAAAACAACTGGTGCGAAAGACTGCCAGAAAGATAACTGGCATGAACAGTGCAGTTTATTTGGATGTCGGATTTAGCTTGATCACGAAATTGGACGCTGATCTCACTCGCTGACATTAGTGCTGATTGAGTAACCAGTGAAGTCAAGGTCGTGACATTAGTGCTGATTGAGTAACCAGTGAAGTCAAGGTCGTGACATTAGTGCTGATTGAGTAAACCAGTGAAGTCAAGGTCGCCAGAAAGACGGGGAGACGTGTGTGTAGATTTTGCCTTAAATAAACAACGGAAGTAAAGTCGAGAAAATGACTCGAGTGACAGGAAATGCTTGTTAGCCACTCGTTAGTGAGTCACGTGATAAGAACAAACGAGGGAAGATTTGGCAGCTTAGAATTTCAAGTCTAGTTTTACCATTCTTGGAATAACGTATTTTATTGACCACATTAATTCGTTCTTCCTGAGGATTAGTTATTTATAAAAGACTGCGGGCCCGGAAAATACCGAGAGAGGTAATTTGAAATACATTATTTCACTTTGTTTTAACTGTATTTCTAGAGAGACGTTTAAAGTGAATAAATCTCTATTTCAAGAGATTCCGGGTTTGGAAAGTGAACAAATCTTGGGTGAATGAAAACCATTTTCTAGTTCCATTGTAAAACTTCTATCAAGACCGATGTCTACGGGCAGCCCGAGTGTTCTATAAGAGAGCAAAGGTGGTATGGAGAGAGCGAACGAGAGAATAGAGAGAGAGACATGGGAATTGCCAGAAGAATGTTGGCACATCTAATTCGACAGATAAATTGCAGCGGGAAAACTTCAGACACGGGAGAAAACTTTTTTTCCCTCAGGATTATGGCATTGACCAACCGATCAATAAAAACACATGGGTCTCCTTAAGAATTTGAACAATCTTATGTAAATTGCTATTTAACTTGGAGAAAGATAGTACAGAGCAAAGTTTGGTCATGAGACACAAAAGACCATTTAAGAACCAGGAAGCACAGAACATAGTTTGGTCATGAGATACAAAAGACTATTTAAGAACCAGGAAGCACAGAACATAGTTTGGTCATGAGATACAAAAGACTATTTAAGAACCAGGAAGCACAGAACATAGTTTGGTCATGAGACACAAAAGACCATTTAAGAACCAGGAAGCACAGAACATAGTTTGGTCATGAGACACAAAAGACCATTTAAGAACCAGGAAGCACAGAGCACAGTTTGGTCATGAGACACAAAAGACCATTTAAGAATCAACGGGAAAACTCGTAGCTACGCCTCAGTGTAGAAGGAAGATTTAATCATCACGTCATAGCAATTCTCTTGCTACGTCGCTTTGTCATTAATATATTTTATATTTAATTCACATTCTGATATGCTGGAGCTTTGCTGCGCAAGCTAGAAAAAATATTTGTTAAATTCGTAAATCTTTAGTTCAGCTATTTACGTAAGTTTGTCTCTTCAGTCACGTGGCTGCCTTTGTAATTTTTTTACGTAATAAGTCTGAACTCAATTCTTGGTAGTTAATCTTCTTGGGCATTTTTAGACTTGATAATGCGGATAAAAAAAAAAATTAAAAAAAAAAACACTGGAGGAAATATATTGCCATACATTGTTGTAAGTGGTGTTACAGGTGTTTCTGACAGCGGGAGTTATTATAATAAGTATTATTAATAAAATGATCATATCGCCCTAATTCGCATCTTGGTAGACCCCCCACCCACCCCCCTCTATAGTTACCGTCAAGATAATCGTATTAGAGAAATAGCTGGCCAAAAGAATTTCGATAAAAGCACATCAGTTTCTTTCCCACTCAACGATATAAATTTCCCGACAGTCAATGGCGATGGCAAATGTACCAGGCCACTAGCCGCCGGTCACTTCGTTCATAGCTTTCATAACGCTTGCCAGTATAGATCTGTATAGACTGCGACGGTTCAATATTTGCTCGGGAAAGCGGTTTTGTACTGTAACTTGATTAATACGAAACATTTTATCGCATTTGTAATTTTGTGTGAATAGTCTGCACCGTTTATCGTCCGTCTAATGTCGTGTGATTAGTGTGCTCGATCGTCTGCCTAATGTCGCGTGATTAGTGTGCAGTGTCGACTATCTCTCGTGTGGTTAGAGTGCACTGTTAATCGTCTGTCTAATGTCGTGTGACTAGTGTGCACTATTCGTCTGTCTAATGTCGTGTGATTAATGTGCACTGTTTATCGTCTATATAATGTCGTGCAATTAGTGAGCACTGTTAATCGTCTGTCTAATATCGTGTGATAAGTGTGGTGTATATAAAATGTCTTTCTTATACCGGGCATCGTTCAGCTGTTTAATGTCGTGTAATTAGTGTACGAGGTTTATCGTCTGTCAAATGTCGAGTGATTAGTGTGGTGGTGTCCTTTGACCATGTCTTTCTTATATCATGTACTTAAGTGTCGTGCGATTAGTGTGCACAATATATTTTCTTTCTAGTGTCGTGCGATTAGTGTAAGCTAAATTTCGCCTTTCTAGTGAAGTGCGATTTGTGTCCACTTTAAATGGCCTTTCTAGTGTCGTGTGATTAGTGAGGATTGTTTATGGCATCTCTAATATTAAGTGATTAGTGTTCACTGTTCATAGTCTTTCTAATGTCGTGTGAGCAATGTTCACTTCTAATCGTCCATCTGAGCAGGAGAAGGATGAGTTCTTCACATCTACTTCCGTTTTTCTATAACAGGCCACTGGTCAGTCCTAATATAACAGACCACTTGTCAGTCCTAATTTAACTGGCCACTTGTCAGTCTTAATATATCTGGCCACTTGTCAGTCCTAATATAACAGGCCACTTGTCAGTCCTAATATAACTGGCCACTTGTCAGTCCTAATATAACCATCCACTGATCATTCCTAATATAATTGCCCACTGATCATTCCTAATATAACTGCCCACTGATCAGTCCTAATATAACTGCCCACTGATCAGTCCTAGTGTAACAAGTCACTTGTCATTTCTAATATATCAGGCCATTGTTCAGTCCTATTATATATGGCCATTGATCAGTCTTATTATAACAGGCCATTGATCAGTCCTAATATAACAGGCCATTGATTAGTCATAATAATACTGGCCTCTCATCAGATCTAATATAACTGGTCACTGATCAGTCCTAATAATACTGCTACTGGTTAGACCTAATATAACTGCCCACTGGCCAGTACTAAGGTAACACTGGAAATTAGTTTCATCCCGCTCAGACTTTGCTCATTTACTGACACGTTATTAAAACCACGTGTCCTTCCAGCTAGGCCTACACTTGATGGACTGAAACAGCTTGTCGAACCAGGCCTACACTTGATGCACTGAAACAGCTTGTCGAGCCAGGCCTACACTTGTAGCACTAAAACAGCCTGTTGAACCAGGCTTACACTTGTAGCACTAAAACAGCTTGTCGAGCCAGGCCTACACTTGTAGCACTAAAACAGCTTGTCGAGCCAGGCCTACACTTGTAGCACTAAAACAGCTTGTCGAGCCAGGCCTACACTTGTAGCACTAAAACAGCTTGTCGAGCCAGGCCTACACTTGAAGCACCAAAACAGCCGGTCCTGCGAGTCCTACACTAGTAGCACTGACAAAACTTAGTCACAGAGAAATGTCTTAATCCTGCCGCTCTTTTGTACTAAACTAAACAGAGAATAATCATAAGCGTGATCCCAACCTATGGACGAGCTGTAAACGGCACAGTTGATTATCTTAGAGACACCATCGATCTCAGAGCTTTTACACTGCAATGCTTTTGTCTTCGGTCTAACGTCTCTAATCGATCTCAGAATGTTCTTTGAAAACTAAACAGTTGTAGATTTCAAGATAATGGGTTGATGGATAGTGTGGGCTGGAGGGGTGGGTAGGTGGAGAGGGGCTGGAGAAGGGGACGCGAAATGATGTAATTCTTAAATTATGCTGTTCAAAGGTGCTCTAAATCACGTGACTCAAAGAGTAACATTTCATCTCTGTTGGGTCTTTCTTGTTCATCGTTTGATTTCACCGACTACACTTGAATGGTGTACGTGGGTACGTGCGCGCGCGTGTGTGTTTGAGTGAGTGGTATTGGAGTTGTGGTGTCCAGTGTAGGGGGGGAGGGGGGGGAGGGATGGAGTGTCGAGTTAAATGTCACACTCTTACCAGGACTTCGATGTAATTTTGCCATACTGGGATAGAGATGTGGATTGGTCCGGCTCAAAAAAGGCCAGACAGAAATCCGACTTTTCTTCATCACGTAGGGGGGTAGGGGGAAAGAGAAAGAAAGATAAGAAGAAAACGTTCATGGAGAGAAAAGAAATTGTAAATCGAGTAATAGAAAGAACACGAAAACAGAGGAAATCAAGAGGTAAAGAAATACACTGTCGCAGATCTCTGCTTACTTGTTCATTCATGAATTCATTCGCTCAGTCAATTAATTACATATAATTCAATCATTCATTCATTCAAATAATCACATACTTTTCAATCATTCATTTAGTCACTTTATCAGTCGATCAAATATATCTCGTGTCCCATCTCACTCTTTTATCAATATAAATGTGTGTGTGTGTGTGTGGTGTGTGTGTGGTGTGTGTGTGTGTGTGTGTGTGTGTGTGTGTGTGTGTGTGTATGTGTGTGTGTTTGCCTGCGAGTTTCTTCTTGCCCTTCCCTTTTTTCCCCTCCGCCCCTAAGCGTACTCATACATAAATATATACTTGCAGGTAATCAACATCTCCTATCTATCATTCCTACCTGCTTTCATCCATCCTTCTTTTCATCACACAAATATACAAATGTGCAAACAAACATAAGTACACATAAATATAACAAACACTAAACCAAACATGCAAACAACTATCCATAAAACTACAAACAAAACTTCAAGCTTGCATTAATGCATTTAAATACTCGTAGGTAACAGATTCAAACTGAAATTAATGCATGCAGGTGCGCGTGCGACAAACACACACACACACACACACACACACACACACACACACACATACTATAAATTCAGACACAAACTATAAAGGCATTTATGCATGAACAAATACACAACACGTGAATTAAAAAAATAAAAACATTATAGGCATATGCGCATGTTAAAACACGGTACATGAATTCAAGCATAACCAATAGCAACCCATACGTACAGTTATTGCATCCTTTCATTCACGCTTGAGAAATAATAAATCACCACAAACATACAATACAACAACTAGTCAGTCAGTCACATAAATCACCAAAAACATACAATAGAACAACTAGTCAGTCAGTCACAGAAATCGCCACAAACATACAACAATAACTAGTCAGTCACAGAAATCGCCACAAACATACAATACAACAACTAGTCAGTCACAGAAATCGCCACAAACATACAATACAACTAGTCAGTCAGTCACAGAAATCGCCACAAACATACAACACAACTAGTCAGTCAGTCACAGAAATCGCCTAAAACATACAATACAACAAGTCAGTCAGTCACAGAAATCGCCTAAAACATACAACACAACTAGTCAGTCAGTCACAGAAATCGCCTAAAACATACAATACAACAAGTCAGTCAGTCACAGAAATCGCCTAAAACATACAACACAACTAGTCAGTCAGTCACAGAAATCGCCACAAACATACAACAACAACAATCACAGAAATCGCCACAAACATACAACACAACTAGTCAGTCAGTCACAGAAATCGCCACAAACATACAACAACAACTAGTCAGTCAGTCACAGAAATCGCCACAAACATACAACAACAACTAGTCAGTCAGTCACAGAAACAAACAGCTACTTACACCGCCACAATTTGATCAGCGTTTAATGAAGAAAGTTCTCGCATTCGCACAACAGTGTATTAATCCTATATTTATTTTCTAGCGCATCTTAGTATATCTGTATCTACGTATATATGTCCTATATTTATTTTCTAGCGCATCTTTGTATATCTGTATCTACGTATATATGTCCTATGTTTATTTTCTAACGCATCTTTGTATATCTGTATCTACGTATATATGTCCTATAATTATTTTCTAGCGCATCTTAGTATATCTGTATCTACGTATATATGTCCTATATTTATTTTCTAGCGCATCTTAGTATATCTGTATCTACGTATATATGTCCTATAATTATTTTCTAGCGCATCTTAGTATATCTGTATCTACGTATATATGTCCTATATTTATTTTCTAACGCATCTTTGTATATCTGTATCTACGTATATATGTCCTATAATTATTTTCTAACGCATCTTTGTATATCTGTATCTACGTATATATGTCCTATAATTATTTTCTAACGCATCTTTGTATATCTGTATCTACGTATATATGTCCTATAATTATTTTCTAACGCATCTTAGTATATCTGTATCTACGTATATATGTCCTATATTTATTTTCTAACGCATCTTTGTATATCTGTATCTACGTATATATGTCCTATAATTATTTTCTAACGCATCTTTGTATATCTGTATCTACGTATATATGTCCTATAATTATTTTCTAACGCATCTTTGTATATCTGTATCTACGTATATATGTCCTATAATTATTTTCTAACGCATCTTTGTATATCTGTATCTACGTATATATGTCCTATATTTATTTTCTAACGCATCTTTGTATATCTGTATCTACGTATATATGTCCTATATTTATTTTCTAACGCATCTTTGTATATCTGTATCTACGTATATATGTCCTATAATTATTTTCTAACGCATCTTAGTATATCTGTATCTACGTATATATGTCCTATATTTATTTTCTAACGCATCTTTGTATATCTGTATCTACGTATATATGTCCTATAATTATTTTCTAACGCATCTTTGTATATCTGTATCTACGTATATATGTCCTATAATTATTTTCTAACGCATCTTTGTATATCTGTATCTACGTATATATGTCCTATATTTATTTTCTAACGCATCTTTGTATATCTGTATCTACGTATATATGTCCTATATTTTCTAACGCATCTTAGTATATCTGTATCTACGTATATATGTCCTATATTTGCTAGCGCATCTTAGTATATCTGTATCTACGTATATATGTCCTATATTTGCTAGCGCATCTTAGTATATCTGTATCTACGTATATATGTCCTATATTTTCTAACGCATCTTTGTATATCTGTATCTACGTATATATGTCCTATATTTTCTAACGCATCTTTGTATATCTGTATCTACGTATATATGTCCTATATTTTCTAACGCATCTTTGTATATCTGTATCTACGTATATATGTCCTATATTTTCTAACGCATCTTTGTATATCTGTATCTACGTATATATGTCCTATATTTGCTAGCACATCTTTGTATACGGCTACAAACATACGACACACAAACTCAGATACATTAAATTCATTCTTACAGATTCGTGTGCGTACAAATAATATAACTTCACACTGCACTTATGTAAATTTATGTAAACAAACCTGTAGACCATGCGTTCCGCGCGCAGGACCAAAAGCGGGTCGTAATCGATAGAACTACTTTTCCTGTGTCAAACTCTTACTCAGCGAGCATGTCCCGCTACGAAGCCGGACACTACATTCTAGCGTCCTTCCGCCTACACGCAGGATAGCGCAAACACACACACACACACACACACACACACACACACACGCATGCAGACAAACGCACGTATACTGTCTTTCGCGCATAAAATCATCCACGGCTTTCAAGGTTAGTCTATTTACGACCCTACGTGAAGTAACCAGAGATCTCTGATTTTGACTGGAATAAATAATGGAACCCGAATATTTCAGTGCATGTACGCACAACAGGTATATTTGTGGTTGCCGTAACCCTCCGTTTCTCTCGAGAATACACACGCACGCACGCACGCAAAGAGTAAAACTGAATTAAGCCTAATGTCGTTTACTTAAGAGCCACTGTGTACCGCTCTCCATTTTCCCGCTTTTTCTTTATTCTTTTTAATTTGTTATTTAGATTCCACCAGAAGTGCTTGCCTAGTTAGTCTTTCCGCTGTCGATCTTTTTATTTTTAATTAATTATCTTTTTTTAAACTTCTGTGTTGATTGAACAAACTTTTGTGTATGTGTATACGCACTCTGTTGTGTGTGAATGCTGGTGCATCGTGTGTTTGTGTGTTTGTACTGATGTGCAATGAAACGAGAAGTAAAGATTGTTTATCTTCGTCAGCACGCGTAGAGTTTCCTATCGAACTGTAGCCATTAGACCAGAATTTCCAGTAGGGCCTGAGAACATCTATTTTTTAAATTTTATTTTATCATACAAATAATATCTGTTGGCATAAAAATGTATACAGAAAGAGAACGGGTTACTTGCGAAGATTATAAGCATGTGTTTGTATGTATGTTTAGGTTACTTATGAAGATGTATACGTATGTGTTTGTAAGTGTGTTTAGGTTACTTATGAAGATGTATACGTATGTGTTTGTATGTGTTTAGGTTACTTATAAAGATGTATACGTATGTGTTTGTATGTGTGTTTAGGTTACTTATGAAGATGTAGCCTATAAGTATGTGTTTGTCTGTGTTGTTAAGGTGCTTGAATGAGTGTGTGTGAAGGTTTGTTTAAATAATATAAGATTAAATTAAACGAAATAGGAAAAGAACTGAACTTGTTGGTGAATTTAAACACATACTCGCAAACATACACTCACACACACACACACACACACACACACACACACACACACACACACACACACACACACACTGAAAAGCTACCATAAAACATTAAGCGTCAAAACAACTCAAACATTTTCTCATTCAATTACTTCATGTATTATGAAGTTGAACACAGGTCTAATATAAATCAATCTCAGGAATGTAAAAAATAATGCGATATAATATGATCGCACTGTCCTGCAAAAAAATCAGTACTGTTAAATACATTCTAAAAGTAAAGTATTATATGTGTGTGTGTGTGTGTGTGTGTGTGTGTGTGTGTGTGTGTGTGTGTGTGTGTGTGTGTGTACTTATTTCAAGTCTCCACATCATACATCATAGAGAGTTGATACAAACGTAATATAACAAAAGAGTGTCGTGATTATAGTCAGGCCAGCACACATCGAGACACTGGGACTACAAAACCAGCACACAGCGAGACACTGGATACAAAGCCAGCACACATCGAGACACTGGACTACAAAACCAGCACACAGCGAGACACTGGACTACAAAGCCAGCACACAGCGTGACACTGGGACCACAAAGCCAGCACACAGCGAGACACTGGGACTACAAAGCCAGCACACAGCGAGACACAGGGACGGTTTCCACAATGAAATATATAAAAGTTCTCATGAAATAGCATGTTGATAAACTGTATACCATAATTGAAACTGAGAGTCAAAGAGCAAGAAAGACGGAATGAAAGATTGCGATAATCTTCCTTGCAGCCATACACTTGTGCACTCGAGCACACTGTCAAACTGAATCATCACTTGCCTGCAGTATATTAAGAGTCATGTTTAACTCTACAGAACATGCAAAATAATAGCAATGACACTATGTTTACATTACATTAGACAGACATGCATACTGATAGACAGACAGATAGAAAGATAGGTAGATAGATAGACAGACATACAGATAGATAGATAGATAGATAGACAGACATACAGATAGATAGATAGATAGATAGTTAGATAGACATACAGATAGATAGATAGATAGATAGATAGATAGATAGACATACAGATAGATAGATAGATAGACAGACATATAGATAGATAGATAGATAGATAGATAGACAGACATACAGATAGATAGATAGATAGATAGACAGACATACAGATAGATAGATAGATAGATAGATAGATAGACAGACATACAGATAGACAGATAGATAGATAGATAGACAGACATACAGATAGATAGATAGGTAGATAGATAGATAGATAGATAGATAGATAGATAGATAGATAGACAGACATACAGATAGATAGATAGACGAGATAGATAGATAGATTGAAAGAAAGAAAGTTTGAAAAATGTTTGAAAGAAAGAAAGAAAGAAAGATAGATAGATAGATGGATAGAAAATTTGAAAAATGTTTGAAAGAAAGAAAGAAAGAGAATGAAAGAAAGAAAGAAAGAAAGAAAGAAAGAAAAATTTACAATACATTATTATTATGCACACTGGCTATGATGTGATAGTAATTGTAATGGTTTAAAAATACATATCGGATCTAATTTAAAAAACAAAACAAAACAGTCTCTTTATTTATTTAATTCTATTCAATCCCATTCAATGTTATTATATTGTAATTGTACACCTGTCACTTGAAATTAAGAGAATAAATTAAACCTATCTCTCCATTTAATTCTTAGAACAAGTTGAAACTAACAAGTGTGTCCGTGTGCACGCATGTGTTTATACGTTTAACATGTGCTTTAAATGTGTCTTTAATTTGAATGTTTTGTGTTCGTAGTGGAATCTGACAGGCATTCCGGGAGTTGTTGTAAGGGAGAGAAGCAAGTCTTGGAACGTTTTCAATTTTTCAAAGGAGTTACTTCACGTTCGATTCAATACAGAACTTAGCATTAGCGAGACATTTAATAACCATGCACCAGATGCAGGAAGGATCGCAGGGTTATCTGGGCTGTAATTAAGATTTATCGTCCTTTGATCTAAAAAAAAAAACCCAGATCTATTTAAGAGGCAAATTGTTGGATGTTATTATTGTTAAAAAATATATTAATAGGTTTCAAAAGAATTCACATACGCTACGTGGCTCCTTTGATGTGAAAATAACAATATTTTAATAACTGTTTCAAAATAACATTTCTCTCCATTCTTTTCTGGAAAATTCTTCACCAAATAAAGGATGCATGTACTGTGTGCTGGATGTCTGAGGTGATGGAACGTGTTTTTTCTTAACTGTCTTCAGGCAAAATGGCAGTCGGCACTGAAGCGTGCTTAATCGAGACAAACCATCAGAACATTATTATAAAGGAACAGCTGTACATTAGTTACTTTATAAAACTTATAAAAATAATTTTATTTCAGATTGACTGGTTGATAGACAAACAGATAAATATGAAGATAGATAGGTTCATACAGAGAGAGAGAGAGAGAGAGAGAGAGAGAGAGAGAGAGAGAGAGAGAGAGAGAGAGAGAGAGAGAGGAAGAGAGAAGGACAGAGAGAGAGACGGACAGAGAGAGAGACGGACAGAGAGAGAGAAGGAATGGAGGATAGTTAAATGGATGGGTGGATGTATTTATGGATTACAAGAGTTGTGAGGATTCGTGAATAAATGGATAGATGGATGGACGAGCGATGGGATAAACGAATGGAAGATTGCACGAAGGAATGGATGTCAGTGGGATGGACAGATGGATATAAAAGAATAGATGAATATAAGGGTGAATGACAGAATGGATGGATATGTGGATGGATGAAAGAAAGAAGGAATGGGTAGACCCTATTTGAAGGTGCAGTAAGGGAGATAATTTTAATACAGTTGAACAATTTCTTGATTTAACAAGAAAACACTGCACACTTCATATATTTACTAGCTGGTTTAATGCTGTTATCTGGAAGTCACGCAAAGGCTGATGCATTAAGTATTTATATATTAATTTATTACATCAATGTATTTACATTAATTTATCATATTCATTTATTATTCCGAGGGATGACATCCGCCTTTAAAACGCGAGCTGAATTTGCGGACGTATTCTTTTGGGGACATTTTCTGGCCGTGAAATTCAAAGTGTCCTTTAGGAAACAAAGTGTGTACGTGTATTTGCGCGCGCGCTCGTGTGTGTAAAATTGAAGTTTGAGGGGATTGTTCTTAGTGTTGTTTTAGAGAGATTATTTATAATATCTACTTCTATTACTGCTACTACTACAACAACAACAACTACTACTACTACTACTATTACTACTACTATTACTACTACTACTACTATTACTACTACTATTACTACTACTATTACTACTACTATTACTATTACTACTACTATTACTACTACTATTACTACTACTACTACTACTATTACAACTACTATTACTACTACTATTACTACTACTATTACTACTACTATTACTACTACTACTACTACTATTACAACTACTATTACTACTACTACTACTATTACTACTACTATTACTACTACTATTACAACTACTATTTCTGGTGATATTACTAATAATAACAATTGCAAACAATTACTATAAGATTTGTAACATACAAACTCTTGCAAAACTATTTCTTTATCAAATTATATTTACTTTCCCAAGTGAACTGTTTTTTGCAACTTTTACTTCCAACACAACGGACTTGGACACACTTTTATCCGGCAGACTGTCCTTGACCTTCTACACAAGGAAAAAAAATGTTTTAAACTACTACTACTACTACATCTGCTGCCGGAGATGATGATGATAGTGAGGAAGAGGGGGGATGGGAAAAGGAGAAAGGGGGAGAAGGAGGAGGAGAGGAAGAGGACAATAAATTAATACAATCAACCCACGCTTTCGTAATTTTGAAAGTAATCTAACTATTCAATAATATTATAAAATTCATTCTCATGCATTCTTGTTTGTAGTTCGTAATTCAAAAGAAGCACCACCACCCGAAATTCAGGGCTAGGTCTAATTTAACATTGTGATGTGCTCTTGAACACTAAGTTTAGTTGTCTATCTATCTATCTATCTATCTATCTATCTATCTATCTATCTATCTATCTATCTATCTATCTATCTATCTATCTATCTATCTATCTATCTATCTATCTATCTATCTATTTATCTATCTATTAACTTAATAAGTGATTGCAGAAATATGCCGCAGAAAAATTAATCCACTCGAGTGAAACGCATGCATACCAGTCAGTAACCTACACAAGACACAAACCAACAAACGCATGCATATGAGTCAGTAACCTACACAAGACACAAACCAACAAACGCATGCATATCAGTCAGTAACCTACACAAGACACAAACCAACAAACGCATGCATATCAGTCAGTAACCTACATACCAACAAACGTCACACGGTATCAACATCACGTCCTATCACGAGTCAAAACACTTGTTGTCATGTGACCATGCACGTGCTGATAGTGGTTTTTTTTTTAAGTTGCGACTTGAAATAAAGACCCGGAAGAAGAGGGTACACGTATTACAAGAGTACGTATTCTAAGCAGGACACTGATTTGGTATGTCAGGTAATCAGTGTAATTAGAAGATGTGTGTGTGTGTGTGTGTGTGTGTGTGTGTGTGTTTGTGAGTGTGTTTGTGTGTTTGTGAGTGTGTTTGTGTGTGTGTATGTGTGTGTGTGTGTGTGTGTGTGTGTGTGTGTGTGTGTGTGTGTGTGTGTGACTGTCTTGTTTAAACAGACATATTTGCACACACTAGAATCTCACATTCACTTGAAACTTTCAACTCAAACATGCGAACAGGTAAACACTCAAATACAAATTCATACATTTGACTGTTATCACAATGTGTTATCACAATGTGTTCTTCAATTCGAGTCTTTGCACGTGACCGCAGACACGTGCTGAGAATGTACTGGGA
Source organism: Sinotaia quadrata (assembly GCA_028829895.1). Taxonomy (NCBI): domain Eukaryota; kingdom Metazoa; phylum Mollusca; class Gastropoda; order Architaenioglossa; family Viviparidae; genus Sinotaia; species Sinotaia quadrata. The sequence goes on from CM054184.1 coordinate 13,555,739, forward strand.
AATTACCCTGTCCGTTCTTCTGATACTGTCTACTGCGCCATCGTGCGGAGCTTTCTGGAAGCTAGAGTGGGAAGAATGGAAAGCGATCTACAGCAGGAAGTACGTCACTACTGAAGACGAAGCTGCAGCCCATGTAGTGTGGGAAAAAAATATGGCGTTTATCCAGGCTCACAACAATCGCACTGATGTCACGTATACTCTTGAAATGAATAAATTTGGTGACCAGGTAAAAGGTCTTCTGGGACATAACTTTTATTTTACTTTAAATAATAAATTTAGGCAAGTGGAAAAAATGTACATTTTATTTGCATTTTTTTAAATACTGTTTTTCTTGTAAACAATATATATGAACGACAGTTAAAGGGGACTTCTTATACAAATTCACTGCGCTGAATTGCTGACGCCATAAACAGAAGCTATTACAATTAACGGTAATTATTTGTTTATCTCACTGCTAATCTGCTTGAATCAATTAGGTGAATGCCAATATATTGTGATTAAATGCTTAAATGAAGAGATTAATTTGAATAATTAAATTAAGTTTAATTGACTTGACTAAATTTATAATAAAATCTATTAATATAATTAGTGAATGTATATATCTTGTATCAATTTTTCCTCAATCAGTATATATATATATATGAGAGAGAGCAGAGAGAGAGAGAGAGAGAGAGAGAGAGAGAGAGAGAGAGTGAGAAAGACTTACGTACATGCATTAAGTACAGATGCTTGAACAGACAAACAGATAGATAGAGGGATAGATAGAGAGATAGATAGATAGATAGATAGATAGACAGATAGACGATCGATCTATGAAAGTATAAATTTAATCAATGATTTTTAGAAGAATGTGGATATAATTGCAATACTACTAATATATCGATTATCATTGTTTAAAAGTCTGCAACTGGTAATAAAAATGTTCCGGTAAAACTGTGTTTTATGTTGTTCAGTGCTTTCGATTTCTCAGTGAATTAAACATTGAATAGTGTACAAGAAATAAAGTGTTTTCATATGTAATCTTATTTATCCTGAAAAATTGCTTCAGGATATATATATATCTTTTCTGAAGTTGTATATTTATTTAGAAATAATATAACGAATTAATAAAATCAGTTTTATGGAGCAAATTCTTTTTTCACTATTGCTTCATCACTTCATTGCAATGCTTTTCAAAATGAGACATTTAGCAGGCTTACTTGTTATTACAGATTTCCAAAGAAGTAGTAACAGTTATATCACATAGCAGATCTATTTCAGAGTACCAAAGAAATAGTAACAGTTATATCACATAGCAGATCTATTTCAGAGTACCAAAGAAGTAGTAACAGTTATATCACGTAGCAGATCTATTTCAGAGTACCAAAGAAGTAGTAACAGTTATATCACATAGCAGGCCTACTTGTTATTACAGATTTCCAAAGAAGTAGTAACAGTTATATCACGTAGCCTGTAGTTGTTCATACAATGATGACTTTTCCCCGATACAACAAACTGTAACGTCTCCTCACTTGAAATCAGGACTGGCGTCAGCCGGCACCGTTCAAGACTATTCATAAAGATGGTAGTTCTGCAACGGTCATGGGCGTGTCGGGTCCGGAGGAGCTTGGCTCGGTACCGGCAGGGTGGGATTGGCGATCGAAAGGCGTGCTGACCCCCGTTAAGGACCAAGGCATGATGGGCAGACCGGATGTGTTTGTGATAACAGGTACGTATTTGCATATTTGAGTAATCGAGCACAGTTTCAAATGGTAAAAATTTATTGACACACTCTCACTGACTCTCTCTTTTTCTATGCATACATACACGTCTATCTATTTATCTGTCTGACCTTCTATCCATTTGTCCGTCCGTCCGTCTATCTATCTAATTATCTATCTGTCTATCTATACATGCACACATACAGGTCTATCTATCTATCTATCTATCTGTCTGTCTGTCTGTCTGTCTATCTATCTATCTCTCTATCTGTCCATCCCCATCCATCCATCCATCCATCCATCCATCCATCCATCCATCCATCCATCTATATATCATCCAGTTGGTCGCTCTATTTAACTGCCCGTTTGTGTATCTATATTCTCTGTATATCTGTCTCTCTATACACTACTATGATGCACATGTGTGCATCCGTTTAAATAATTACTAAATGTCAACATTTGCGACAATCATGGAGAGGAAAATAAAAAATTTCTTAACTATGCTTGCAGCAGATTGGAATGAATAACATAATTTGCCTGAAATATTTAATTTCGTTTATTTACATTCGTTATTTTATTCCTGGTTTTTTTATTTTATGTTGCCAATAAAAGATAAAAAAAACAAAAAATCTTCTGTATCTTTGGTTACAAATTATAGGCATGGGTACAGATACGGAAATTAAGCTAGAAACGATTATATCCCAGTGACATACAACTCTAACGCACATTGTCCCGTAACATACAACTCTAACACACATTGTCCCGTAACATACAACTCTAACACACATTGTCCCGTAACATACAACTCTAACGCACATTGTCCCGTAACATACAACTCTAACGCACATTGTCCCGTAACACATAACTCTAACGCACATTGTCCGGTAACATACAACTCAAACGCAAATTGTCCCGTAACATACAACTCTAACGCACATTGTACCGTAACATACAACTCTAACGCACATTGTCCCGTAACAGATAACTCTAACGCACATTGTCCCGTAACATACAACTCTAACGCACATTGTCCCGTAACAGATAACTCTAACGCACATTGTCCCGTAACATACAACTCTAACGCACATTGTCCGTGACATACAACTCTAACGCACATTGTCCCGTAACAGATAACTCTAACGCACATTGTCCCGTAACATACAACTCTAACGCACATTGTCCGTGACATACAACTCTAAAGCACATTGTCCCGTAACTTATAACGAGGTGCAAATGTCTATCAGAGGAAATGGAGAGTCTGCATGCCATAAAATCGGGACACCTCGTCAATTTGAGCCTAGAGGAAGTGGCAGACTGTTGTAGCTCTATTCCTGGAATGCTGGTACCAGCTATCTTCGAATGCATACACAAGATCGGAGGTCTATGCTCTCAGGCTTCATATCCTGTCGGGGCCCAGTGTGGAAGTGCCCACTGTCCACCTGTGGCTAATGTAAGTCGCAGACTTGAAATTTTTGTTTTATTGCCATTCGAGAAGTACAATCTTTAGGTGAGTGTGTTCTAACTAGAGAGTTTAGGTGAGTGTGTTGTAATGTATAGTCACTTTAACGTGAGTGTGTTGTAATGTATAGTCACTTTAATGTGAGTGTGTTGTAATGTATAGTCACTTTAGTTGAGTGTGTTGTAATGTATAGTCACTTTAATGTGAGTGTGTTGTAACATATAGTTACTTTAGGTGAGTGTGTTGTAGCGTATAGCCACTTTAGGTGAGTGTGTTGTAACGTATCGCAACTTTAGGTCAGAGTGTTGTAAAATACAACCAATTTAAATCAGGATGTTGTAACATATAGCCGCTCTAGGTTAGTGTGTTGTAAAGTATATTCACTTTAGGTCTGAGTATTGTAACGAATAGTCATTTTAGGTCAGTGTGTTGTAACGTACAGTCTCATTCGATCAGTGTGTTGTAATGTTTAGTAGTCATTTTAGGTCAGTGTGTTGTAAAATATAACGAATTCAAATCAGTGTGTGTAACGTATAGTCTCTTTAGGTCAGTGTGTTGTAAAATACAACGAATTTAAATCAGTGTGTTGTAAAGTATAGTACTCACTTTAGGTCAGTGTGTTGTAAAATACAACGAATTTAAATCAGTGTGTTGTAAAATACAACGAATTTAAATCAGTGTGTTGTAAAGTATAGTACTCACTTTAGGTCAGCGTGTTGTAATATAACAGTGACTTTAAGTCAATGTGCTGAAAGATAATGGAAGAAATTTATATTCCATAATATTTATTGTTACTTTATTAAATACCGTTTAAGGAAGCAAACCATACAATACATATACCAAAAGGCGATGAAACGGCAATGGTCAAGGCCGTGTTGACCACACCTCTGAGCGTGTACATTGATGCCAGCCAACAGAGCTTTCAGTTCTACAAGTCCGGGGTCTACGCTGATCCTGCCTGCAGTCATACTGTAGACCACGCCCTGCAGCTTGTGGGGTACGGGAAAGACAAAGGTGTCCCGTACTGGATTTTGAGAAATTCATGGGGTAACAACTCTGCTTCTTTTTTTCTACAAAATGAAGTGTTTAGAGATATATCGTAGCCTGGTTATTAAGAAAATTATGACATGCTTATTGTTTTCAAATGTGTGAAAGACTACTCCTGCGCTTTAGTGTTTCTAGTGTGCAAAAGAGTAAGTTTATATTATAAATTGGAACTCCTTACGAGCATGCATTTATATTTCTTTCTTTGTTCACGTGTCTTCAGGTTCTGACTGGGGAATGAAAGGATATATGTATATGAAGCGTGGTGTGGACATGTGTGCCGTTGAAGACTATGCCTTGTTTCCGAAGTAAACACACGGAGGGAAGAAAGGAAATGAGAAGTAAAAAAAAAATCCGATCACATGACCTGCTGAGCTCACTACGCCATCTGGCGGCAATAATCAGTTTGCCAAAGTTACAGAACCTACGGAATTGACGTTTATGGCTAGATGGCTTTGGATTAAGTGAATGAACTACATCAATAGTCTCTGTAGCCTACTCTTTTCTCTCTAATTCTCACACATATACAAAAAGTACACACTCGCAAGAATACACAGATACACACACACGCGTACAAGTACTTTTGTGCACATATAATTGTACACAAACGCACACAAGTATACGCACGTAAATACAAGTAGACACACACATACACACACACACACACACACACACACACACACACATACACATACGTGCATACTAACAGTCTTAGTTTTTATTAAAGCAATAATTCCTTAAGAAAAGTGTTCTCGCTTCATAATCCAAAATTATTTTTCACTGGTTTTAGAAAGGTGTTAGTAATCCCCCAAATTATGTAATGTAAAAACTTTTCTTGAGAGAATTTGTTACATTTAAACTGAATTCTCGCTAGGTTCATTTTGAAAGTTACAGACAATTATTTCAATGCCACATATTATCGTTACCAGATATGTTTGTTATCATTTTATTCTTGTATTAGTTTTAATATCTAGTTTGGCCTCTTAGCTCCGAAAACTAGCGACCGGTTTTCTTTATAATTTGCAATAAATGTTAAAAATCTCTTTTTTATGTTTGATTTTTTAATTGCGTAAAAACGTTTCTACAATTATATAAAGCTATAGATTGAAAGTTTGGCAGTTAAGAATTATTTCAAGTTTCTTTTCTTCCCGAGTGGCCGGGTAGGTGGGTCAGGAGGCAGGCATCGAGTCCCCTTATTAACAAACTGAATTAATAAATGTTAACACAAAACAGATGAAATGAATTTACAAATGCCGTGTGAATAATCTTTGAATTAATAAATGTTAACACAAAACAGATGAAATTAATTTACAAATGCCGTATGAATAATCTTTGACACAGAAGAGTAAGTGTTAATCATGGTGAAATAAGGGTGTTTTTTTAAATACTGCGCGAAGACCAGGCATTGTAGTTCTCAATAACTTGAACAAAAAAAGCATCCATCATCATCCAAGTGACAGAATCAAAATCAAAAGGAAAGAGAAAAACTAGAAGAATACCAGGTTCTCAGATTAGAAATCCAGAGACTTTTAAATGAAAGAAACATAAGTGATACCTTTAGTGATAGGAGCCATGGGGAACATAACACATGAGTTGGAAGGCTATCTGAATGAATTATCTAGACTCGCCCCACTACTAAAAGCAGCGCTCCTTGGAAGTGCCCACATACTCTGCCAATCGCCGAGAACTGGTTATCGTCAGTGAGTATGGTGTTTTCTCAGCTTGGTTAGCTTGCTTGAAAGAAACTTCGACCTTGAAAAATTCCGCAAAGGGTGACATGGTAACGTTGCTTCAGGCGATCATTTAGCTATGGTTCTGGAGAATTCTGGCTTCCTTACATATTTCTTATGGTGCAGTGCACGAAGACTAATACAGTCTTCTACAGATTCGTCCATATAACACGAGACTAATACAGTCTTCTACAGATTCGTCCATATAACACGAGACTAATACAGTCTTCTACAGATTCGTCCATATAACACGAGACTAATACAGTCTTCTACAGATTCGTCCATATAACACGAGACTAATACAGTCTTCTACAGATTCGTCCATATAACACGAGACTAATACAGTCTTCTACAGATTCGTCCATATAACACGAGACTAATACAGTCTTCTACAGATTCGTCCATATAACACGAGACTAATACAGTCTTCTACAGATTCGTCCATATAACACAAGTATAATTACAATGTTATTAATAGTTAAGTTAATGTGGAGTTAATTTTCAATTAATTAATGAAACTCATTAACAATAGAATTATTGGCTATATTGAAAAGTGAAACTTAAACGGACACTAGGAAAGTCAATTTCTTTTCACCATACAGTATTAGCAATTTCTATCACTGGGGGTAATTGAAATAAACTATTTCGTGTTAATAATAATAAGAAGAAGACAATCAGTTTTGATGACCATAATGGATATGACTCTGTGAGTATTTTACGAAGACATTAAACACGTTTCGCTTGAGAATAGCACTATTAACACTATGTGACGATGTGTGACAAATTCTGTGTCATGACCTCGTGACCCAATTGCTCGTTTCAAAATTAAATTTTTGAACGGACCTTTGTTGAAATTCACCCGTGATACATCAGTATCGAGAGAAGCTTTCTAGCAAGGTCAGATTGTTGCATAACTTTAGGCCAGTGTCCAGCACCTTCGAGATCAACAACATACCACGTGAGCGGTCACGTGATGCGTTCAATGCAGTTTCATAAAAATGATCATAAGGCGCAAAAACAGTCACTCACTCCCAGACCGGCAGACATACAAGGCAGCTTTAACATTAGCTCCGTCCCGCCGCCATACCAGAGTCGTAAGAGAGAAGATGAACCCGCGCTAGAGCAGTAAAATCTACTTTTAAGAGGTAACAATAACACGTCTACTTCTTACAGTATCTATTGCATTTATTGATTGTATTTTGTAATTGAATTGATGTATGTATTTTGTGCAGCTTAGCGCTATTTTAGCCAAAGCACGTGTTTCGATGTAAAAGGACAAATCTAAAAGTTATTGTATATAAATTATTGTAACTTTTTCTTATCTTTAATTTATATAAATCTTAAATTCACTAGTGCCGCCAGTATGTCTGTGCACGTGGTGAATTCTTCTTTGTAATTCAAATTGTTCTTGCATATAATTTTTCGTGTAAAATTGTAAAGCATTCATGCTTCATTTGAATTAATCCTTTGTGTGAATTCCAATTTTTAATGCTGTAAATATTTGAGAATTCATACGTTCGTGTAACGTTATATGTAACACACACGTGAACCACAATGTATATTTAAATATAACCATATTTGAATTGTAAACGACACGATAGTCAAAGATTCTAAATTCAGAACCTTAAACAAAGAAACATGTGCTTGGGTTTTGCAATATACACGCAAATAGTTACAGAGCCCAAATCCTTTGTTTCAGCCGGGTTCTTATGTTACTCCTCTCTACCTTCGTACTTCTTGAGTCGTACGCCGACTCGGGCGTCTTCATGACCCATACGTGAACTATGCAGAAGTACCTCGTGTTAACTACGGTTAACGATTCGTCGCAAGTACATTAGCGATGCAGTAGTTGAGTGGACGATTGACTGTTAGGCTATGCAGTACTGACGATGAGCCAAAGGATGTGGACAAGTTCTAACCAGTTGAACCCCACATGCGACCAAGAGTGTAGTTAAGTATATCTACTAGGGTCCAGAATCAAGTGACTATTTGGCAAGATAATTCTCGTTAAACTTTTAACAAGGACGGTAGAATGAGAGAGAGTCTCTGAATAGAATTTAAGACGTCGTGCTCATGATTAATCGTTGCTGTTAATTGTTAAACTTATTAAATCTTATTTCATCTTGTTAAGAACCTCTTTTTGTAGTAAATTGTATGCATATAGACCAAAATGCGGATTGGATGGGGGCTGTCTGAGCTAAACGAATGACGTAATGAATGCATATGAATCTAAGAGAGTTTTTAACGATTTCCAATCTAGCTAATGTACGCAAATTATCAGTTTCGTAAATCTGTGATCTAGACTACAAAGATGCATTTTTAATTTAGTCGAATGATGATTTGAGCAACCAGTCTGTTTAGGTTAAACGAGAGGGAATTAATTTAAATAGTAAATTAAAGTTCTATAATTTCCTAAGCAGGGTCTTTAAATAAATACTGGAAACGTAACAAGTGGGGAAATCTCGTCCGTGGATTGATATGTATTAAATTGTAACATTTTTATACATAGGGCGCATCATAAACCTAGAAACGAACAAACATCTGAGAATTGCCAATATTCTATTGATTCAGGATTGTTGAAATATTTATCTTGCTTTTGTTGTGACATGTGCATGTATTCTTTTGCAGAGTAGCGTGCATGTTTAATCAATGTTAATATGTTTAAGCGTAGTTAAGTGTTTAATATTGATTATTTAATGATTATTTAGCATGGTGATGTTAAATATTTCATTGTGAGAAGTCGACGTGTTATACCGCCAGCTAGGAGAGTTATCGGTAGTAACAGACTTCGGACTATTATATTTAGGGTGCTAGATATAATGTGTAATGTTGTATGGTTGGAGCCGTGACATTACGAAAGCCTTGGAGACAACGGATTTGTAGCCAAGCAGGTGAACGTGTAACCAACGCGTAATTTATTTCGGAAGGTGTTCTGAATAAATTCAATAATTTTTGTAAGGTCGTAGCCTAAAAGTTATTGTGGGATAAAAGCGGAGTTTTATCGCCTACGGTTAGATACACAATCACGAGAGATATTTATTGTAGCCAGACGCGCTAAATAAATAAGATGGATCTCGAACAGACTATTGCGAGTCTGAGAGAGATAGGTTCCTTGATCGGATTCCGAACGGAAGACGAGTTAATGAACTTCGTGAGAACTGAACTAGACAGGAGAGAGAAAGCAAAGAGAGAGGAAGAGGAAGAAGAAAGGTTAGAGATAGAACATGATCACATTATGTCTTTGATACATCTAGGGATCAACTATCGGAAGAACAGTGTAGGGAGCTTACAGCTCATGGAGATTCTAAAACGCGAACAGGAGATAGGCATATCACTAGAATACGAAAGTGAACAGTTACGTAATTCTGCCCTACTCGCACTCAATGAAAAGGAAATAGAACACAGGGAAGAAAATATATCTTCATTAAGCTCACGTGTAAAACTTACAGAAGCGCAGTTGTGTGATAAAGATTTCCGATTCAAAGGGGAAGTGGAGGCTGAATCGCGAGACCTAACGTTCGAAATTAGAAAGTTGAAGAAAGAAAAGCTAAGGCTTATGGAAAGGAAAGAAAGTCTAGAATTAGAATGGTTGTGGACAGAAATCAAAACAGAGTCTAAAATTGTTGGGAAAGATGACGGTACTGTTGACAAATCACGACAGGAAGGTCAGGCCGTGAACTTTGACTTGCCGAGGTCAAACGCCGCGAGCGTGGAGACTGACACACAGAAATTAGTTGCACTACCAAGCACAGCAGACAAAATAGACGAAAACAAATGTTTTGACGAAACCATTACAGTTCAACATGCTAACCAGTTTACAGAAACAGTTAGTGCACCAAAGCTTGATCTTGAAACAGAGACAAGAAAAGACACTGTTGTTAAGGACCTAATAACACGTGTAGAATTTGGACGAACACATACACCGCCGTGTACGTGTGACACCTTGGTTGACGGACTGAATGCGCATGATAAGATAGAGACAGATTCTATCGGTTGTGTACCGTTAAGGTGTGATGAAACTTCTAGCAACACAGTGACTGATTTTTCTGACAGGACAAATACGCATGAGAAGATAGAAACGAGTTTTATCAGTTGTGTATTGTTGAAGGGCAGTGACACATCGACTGAGTTTACTGACCGAACTGTTAGTTTAAGAGAGAGTCATGAGAAAGTGCTCGCTACGAAGACTGACATCGGTAGATCTCGATCTCCGATGATTGACGTGAGTCATGACGTAATTTTGGAACACAAGATTATTACGTTATGCGAGGTTTCGAGTGCTAACACATTGACAGCCAGGGAAACAGAAGTATCTGACCCAGATGACAGCATAGGTAGCATTACAGACGGAGACAATGTGCCTATGATAAGTTCATTTACTTCAGATGACATGACAGTTGTCAGAGCTGAGACAGAGTTCTTTTCCAAACGTGACATGGAAGAAGATAGAGTCGAAAACTGTACAGGGACGGTCGACGATAACAGTGCATGTGTACTGACGTGTATGCACGCAGTTGTCAGAGACATGGCAGAACTGTCTGCAGATAAATCACTTAACGGAATTAGTGACGTAGACAGAAGCCACGGTACAGAGACTACCTTTATTGACTCACCTGTTGAGATAAAGGAATGTCATGAGTACGTACCAAAAACTGAGACAAGTAGAAGTAAGGAGGAGGGGGTTTCATTAACTGATATGTTCCTTGATTCACTGACAATAAGTGCGGAGTGTGATCCTGAGTTGATCAAAGACACAGTACAAATGAGTGACAGAACTAGATTGATAGATAATGAAAACCGGAGTGACGGACTGATAACCAGAGTAGGTGGGGCATCAGGGCTGTTACTGACATCAGATGCAGAGAATTATGATAGAGGAAACAGAGGGAGTGTAGCCTACAACACACAGAGAATAGACATGGTGATGTTATTCAGTGTAATAGAGACAGGTAACATTCACTGCCAGTTGGTGACTGAAACTGACAGAATTTCCATCATAGATTCTGACGATTTGATGAGGAGACGCATTGAATTAACTAAGTCGGTGGAGACAGATTATGTTAGTTCAATAAACGGTATGGTCCAGGGGAGACAATCGATAACTCTTGGAGAGTTTAAAACAGAACCCTTGTTCATACAACCACAGGAGTCTGACTTGCTAGCGAGTGAGTCTGACCACACAGTGACTAGAGAATACTCGAGTGGAGAGTTAGACAATTCTAGAGTCACAAAAGAGACACAGACTTATGTTGTCAAGGAGAGAGACAAATTGACAGACATAACAGTCGAACACCTAGTTGTGAATGGGTTAAAACAGAAAACAACTAGTGGGATGAGGTATTTCACTTCAGTCTATGATAAGATCAGGAGAACGGAACCTCCAGATTTAGAGGGGAAGCTAATGTTGCAATTCAGGTACTTCAGAGAGACTGGTAGCCGCAACAGAGCACATTTGCGAACCTATGACGTTAGACTAGATGCGAAATGGACCCATAGTAGATCTGACGCCATTCCGACAAAAGACGTTGAGTGCATGCGAACTAGAGACGTTCAATGTGTACACAATGACGTAACTACAGATGCACGAAACACCAAGAGAGCAAATTTCCATTTGCGTGAGTTCAGTGACAAGGCTAAAGGCGATAGGTTAGAAATTCTGACATCGCAGAGTCAATGCCACACTGACACTGACATGATACCGAACGTATCGAGAAAGTTGAAACTGTTAGATGGGGTAGAGACCAGTCATGCAGAAACTGACACTACCAGAAACATTTTAAACTTGACAAGTACTTTGGGGAGTTTTGAAAGAGATCATGACGATAAAACACTTCAAGGACGTACTTACCGGACGAGAAATGAAAAGTCTAAACTTGACATGCAATATATTGCACCTCACAGTGACATTCTGACGAACAGAGTAAGAAAGAAAGAATACAGTTGTCATGCCGTAGACATGTTGACACACATGGACGATGACGTGTATTGGGATTGGGATAGAACTACGAAGATTGTGCTAGGCAGGATAGTGCAGCAGTAGGAATAATGATTTGGTACCCTCTTTGAATTTTCATTATTTTCTTGTTGTACCGTAGTTGGTGGTTGTTATTGTAAATATGTTGGACATTTCATAAAAACTTGGGACAAGCTATGACACTGATTGAATTGTTTTAGTGTTGTAACTCTGAATATGACAGGTGGACTGATAGATAGTTCATTAGAGTTGGTAATTCACAAACTCTGATATTTGGTTGATACAGGAAATCAATATCTGGAACTTTTCATAACCTGCATATTGATAGTGTTGTTCATTGGAAGTCAATTTTCTGATCACACTATTGTTGGATACGTATTCAGTGGAATTGGTTGATGTTGGATTTCTATTCTGAATAATCTGATTAGATCGAACTAGGTTGTGTGTGAACTATTGATTATTGGGACAGATAGCGAGAATTTCAGAACATGTTATTCCATTGGATGGATGTCTATTAAATTAGACTGGACCTTTTCTTAAATCATTTTATTTGATTTTTTTCTTAAATCATTTTTCTTTGATTTCTGAAGTGAGAAATATTGTATGAGAGTGCCGTTAATCTAGAGTTGATTTCTCTGCCGCGTTACATTATTTCTGGTTATGTTGAAATTTTTTAATTGTAAATTTTTTCTTCATTTTGCACTTCTACATTTTATAACACATAATTTGTAGGAGGCATTTATCTTTTGGTAAGATAAACGCCTCAAAAGCAAGGGGGTGTGACGATGTGTGACAAATTCTGTGTCATGACCTCGTGACCCAATTGCTCGTTTCAAAATTAAATTTTTGAACGGACCTTTGTTGAAATTCACCCGTGATACATCAGTATCGAGAGAAGCTTTCTAGCAAGGTCAGATTGTTGCATAACTTTAGGCCAGTGTCCAGCACCTTCGAGATCAACAACATACCACGTGAGCGGTCACGTGATGCGTTCAATGCAGTTTCATAAAAATGATCATAAGGCGCAAAAACAGTCACTCACTCCCAGACCGGCAGACATACAAGGCAGCTTTAACATTAGCTCCGTCCCGCCGCCATACCAGAGTCGTAAGAGAGAAGATGAACCCGCGCTAGAGCAGTAAAATCTACTTTTAAGAGGTAACAATAACACGTCTACTTCTTACAGTATCTATTGCATTTATTGATTGTATTTTGTAATTGAATTGATGTATGTATTTTGTGCAGCTTAGCGCTATTTTAGCCAAAGCACGTGTTTCGATGTAAAAGGACAAATCTAAAAGTTATTGTATATAAATTATTGTAACTTTTTCTTATCTTTAATTTATATAAATCTTAAATTCACTAGTGCCGCCAGTATGTCTGTGCACGTGGTGAATTCTTCTTTGTAATTCAAATTGTTCTTGCATATAATTTTTCGTGTAAAATTGTAAAGCATTCATGCTTCATTTGAATTAATCCTTTGTGTGAATTCCAATTTTTAATGCTGTAAATATTTGAGAATTCATACGTTCGTGTAACGTTATATGTAACACACACGTGAACCACAATGTATATTTAAATATAACCATATTTGAATTGTAAACGACACGATAGTCAAAGATTCTAAATTCAGAACCTTAAACAAAGAAACATGTGCTTGGGTTTTGCAATATACACGCAAATAGTTACAGAGCCCAAATCCTTTGTTTCAGCCGGGTTCTTATGTTACTCCTCTCTACCTTCGTACTTCTTGAGTCGTACGCCGACTCGGGCGTCTTCATGACCCATACGTGAACTATGCAGAAGTACCTCGTGTTAACTACGGTTAACGATTCGTCGCAAGTACATTAGCGATGCAGTAGTTGAGTGGACGATTGACTGTTAGGCTATGCAGTACTGACGATGAGCCAAAGGATGTGGACAAGTTCTAACCAGTTGAACCCCACATGCGACCAAGAGTGTAGTTAAGTATATCTACTAGGGTCCAGAATCAAGTGACTATTTGGCAAGATAATTCTCGTTAAACTTTTAACAAGGACGGTAGAATGAGAGAGAGTCTCTGAATAGAATTTAAGACGTCGTGCTCATGATTAATCGTTGCTGTTAATTGTTAAACTTATTAAATCTTATTTCATCTTGTTAAGAACCTCTTTTTGTAGTAAATTGTATGCATATAGACCAAAATGCGGATTGGATGGGGGCTGTCTGAGCTAAACGAATGACGTAATGAATGCATATGAATCTAAGAGAGTTTTTAACGATTTCCAATCTAGCTAATGTACGCAAATTATCAGTTTCGTAAATCTGTGATCTAGACTACAAAGATGCATTTTTAATTTAGTCGAATGATGATTTGAGCAACCAGTCTGTTTAGGTTAAACGAGAGGGAATTAATTTAAATAGTAAATTAAAGTTCTATAATTTCCTAAGCAGGGTCTTTAAATAAATACTGGAAACGTAACACACTACGCCACACATCGTCAAGCAAAAGCAGGGCTGCATTTTCACGCGAATAATTGTCTTTATATAGAACGCATCAAGATGATGAATGTATACTCTGTAGTTTGTTAATGTCCAACACCATTGCTGAGCTAATTACGTCCCAAAATGATTGTGAGTCATGGCACAACTTCTGTGAAAATTCCGTAGCGATCAGTGCGTTCAACTCAAAAATGGCAGCAGCCATAGGTAAACACTGAAATTAGCTGCAGCACACTGTCAGAGAAATCACTATTTCGCTACAGCTTCAGTTGCAGTTCACCATGATTTGTCGAGATAAAAAAAAAAACGTCCGACAGAAATGGACGAAAGATGAGCATCAGTGAACGTAGAAAATAAATCTTGGTCTCAAAAAACAGTTGAGTGCAGAAGAACCAAGGGGCCCCGTGCATATTAGCTTGTTTACGACCGCGAGGGATGCAAGTGACAGCTCGTGCTGCTAATGTTGCAGGATTAGACTTAAGTATGGGTGTCCAGTGTAACCATTCTAGTGTTCCAATCTGTCCTAGAAAGAAGGATGGTCTGCGAGGCGTCTGTTGTGCAAGGTGGCAATACAGCGCCTGGCGTTTTCTCAGAACATTTGGCGCCAAAGTCGGAATTTGTCGTCTACGACATGTCAGCACCACTTAGTAGAAAGCACACAGCATACGTAGTTACCGGTCCTGGCACTTGTGCACTGGCATGAGTCTCGGATGCTGAAGAGTAAGAAGACACAATTTTTGCTTACATTTGAATTTGATTTCCAGGAGAAAATAGTTCTAATAAAATGGAATTTCATTGCAGTCTGTGCCAAGAAAACAAAAATAAAGAGAGACAGATTAAGAGCTGGTCAGGGGAAAAGAGACAAGAAATAAAAGAGAGACTCAGAGATGGGAGGAAGGGCGTATGCTGTTGGATCTTAAAGAACTCCTAAGATACACTACTGATATCTTATAGAAATTTGGGTGCATGGCTGCAAGGCTTTTATTTTATATGCTTTTGTTTTGGTTGTGTTGAACTTTATATCAGGTCATGTTATTGCTGTTTGTGTATGTAGTGTTTAGTCAGTAGTACAGAACTGCAAGGCTTGACATGTTGCTTTGAACTGATTTTAAGTTGCTCTGTGTTCCTTTGTCATCGAGTGCGAATCGTGTCGTGCTGAATTGTGTGTCACTGTGAGATGCTGTGTTTTTGTTTCACTGTGAGATGCTGTGTTGTTGTTTCACTATGAGATGCTGTGTTGTGTGGCACTGTGAGATGCTGTGTTGTGTGCAGCTCACTTTGCTATACTGTATTGTTTTGTACTTTTTTGTGTCTTGCAACGAGTTTATCCTCACGGACTTGATGTGAAATCACTACAGCCTTGTTCTGTGACTTCATACATAACACTACAGCCTTGTTCTGTGACTTCATACATAACACTACAGCCTTGTTCTGTGACTTCATACATAACACTACAGCCTTGTTCTGTGACTTCATACATAACACTACAGCCTTGTTCTGTGACTTCATACATAACACTACAGCCTTGTTCTGTGACTTCATACATAACACTACAGCCTTGTTCTGTGACTTCATACAAAACACTACAGCCTTGTTCTGTGACTTCATACATAACACTACAGCCTTGTTCTGTGACTTCATACAAAACACTACAGCCTTGTTCTGTGACTTCATACATAACACTACAGCCTTGTTCTGTGACTTCATACAAAACACTACAGCCTTGTTCTGTGACTTCATACATAACACTACAGCCTTGTTCTGTGACTTCATACATAACACTACAGCCTTGTTCTGTGACTTCATACATAACACTACAGCCTTGTTCTGTGACTTCATACATAACACTACAGCCTTGTTCTGTGACTTCATACAAAACACTCGCCTATTCATAGATAACATTCGCCCACTCATACATAATATCCACCCATTCATATATAATATTCGCCTATTTATAGATAAAACCCGCCCACTCATACATAACATTCTCCCACCTCATATTTAGCCCACTCCCACGATTTCGCCCACCCTTAACATTAATATATATAATTCAAGTCCAGTTTTGAAAGGCGATCATTAGGTTATGGTGAGTTAACTGATTGACTGAGAGAGAATGGACTTAGAAATATTTCACACACTTTGCTATTGACATATCAATTTGTAATTTAATGTAAAGATGTATAATGTGAAAAGACTATTATTTCTACACTTGTGAATTTTGATACTTTTATATATTATATTCAACCAACCAACCAACCAACCAACCAACAGCTAGAGAAGACTTGAGATTTAAGGGCGCAATGATGTCACTCCCCCCCTTCACCCAAACTCCCTTCCTTCACCTCCGGATATTGTTATACCGTTTGTTCCTTTGCCCGCAGTAGTTAAATAGATGTTTAGAGTACAAGGACAATAGGGTTTAACTTTATTTGGAAGGAGAGAGTTGGGGTGGGGTGAGGCAACATCATATGTGAGTAATACATTACAGAAATTTTCGCTACACTTTGGGAACAATGAGCGGATTTTTGTGTTTTTGTTTGAATGTTTAAATTTAGCAGATGTGAGAAAGTGTTAAAGTAAACGGGCAGATTTAGTTATTGTTGTGGTGCAAGTTATTTTATCAAATGCTTACCGCCCACTAACTTAGATCTTTGTGTATTTATCTCCCCTTCTTATAGCAATCCGATTAGAAAGGATTTCTAGTTTTCATTGAAAGTACCTGCTGCTTCCTGCCAGCGCTGACATCAGCGTGGACCAGACGAGCATAGTAAGATGATCCATTGACCTAAATATTATTATGAGACGGCGACAGCCTAGGCTTGCTGAATAAACACCTATGTGACTTTCAAATTGGTTGATCTATGACCTTCGAATAAATGCCCGCAGTATACATAATGTTTAAAAGTTCACATTTATGCAAGAGTCAATGCAGCAAATTATATACAAGAAAACAACAACAACAAAAAAATCCTTGGATCAAAAGGATAACGGAAAGGCGTGCCAAAGTTTCCAGTGGGTGTCGCCTACGGGGTCGTACAACAGCGAACATGACCAATGAAGATTCAAGTGGAAAGTCAAGGGTTTCCTTTTTAAAACAATGGACACTCCCGGTCAACCGTGCGAGAATTCTTCCGCTGTGTTTGCTCCAATCCACAGGCAGACCGGTATTCTGAGTTTACACTTGCCCAATTCATCGGACGCTTTGATGACGTCATGCGATCACACGAAGCCCTTTTCCGGATGGCTCGCGCACATTCACTTGCTAGGGTGTTCTCTGCATTTGAGTTATGGAAGGAAAGGCGGTCCTACAACTTGTCATTAATGATGCTAGGGTCGCACAAGTACACCCTCAGCAACAGTTAGTCATGCAATCGACTGTCTGAGCTTTATATAGAGATGAAATTTTTGAAATTTTGTGCATGTGTGTGTGGTTATGTGTGGTTATGTGAGGATTCATTTGAACAAAAATGGTGAGTTCAAAAAAGATCCAACAGCTTTTTAAATTTCTAATGGTTATTAGGCAAGATAATCAAACTTAAATAAATAGAAATTGAATAAAAGAATTAACATATTGTAACAACGGTAAATATCTCACAGTGATAATAGAAAAATATTTAAAACTGTTTTTGATGAGTCATTGTGACGTAAATTAATCAGTGCTGTTTGTCAACATCTGTTGCTATTACTTTTGTCCCCCATTGTGACACCAACGCCACCTAGTTAATGGTTATTATTATTATTATTATTATTATTATACAATTAATCACCCATAACTAATTAAAGTGATGAGAATCTTAATTTATGTTATTAATAATTCTCCAGGAGACATCACTCCTCTCTCACTTGACGGATATACGGACGCTGTAAACATTTTCTCTCCTCCACAACATTAAAGACCAAGCATTTATCGTCACAAAATATTTCCATAGGTGGAAAACGTTTTACTAATTGACAGATAAATCTTTTAAATCTATATTTAGCGAGCTTCCATCCACCCACTTTCTTCTACAACATATGTTTATGAATGTGTAAGAAGGTCAATAAATTTAATAAATAAACAATCAAATATGCATATTAACAAATACAATGAAAAAGATTGCTTGACATCAATATTTCCATGAAACTACATTCCAATAATGTTAATACCTATATAGTGTTATAACCTAAAACACAATTCAACAGAATAGTGTTAATACAAATCACAGGATAGTTCTTATCAGAGAACACACATGGAGTTATTAGAGATAAGTGAAAATAGTGTCTACATAACCTTGTTTAAGCAAAGTCACTAAAGTCTTTTGACATGCTTTTTTGTAGCAAAGTCACAAGTTTATTTGTTTACATTATTTCTGTCAGTTCCACGTGTTTCCCTTCTCATGTTGTAGAGCACTGATTAGCTTCTTTTCCCTCGAGGTAAACATGGGTGCTTCTTCACTGTATTAGCTCTCTCAAGCAGAATAACATTTGTAGCAATTTCCAGTAACTTCCTTGTAACAGAAATTACTTGATGTAGTAAGCATACTTTGCCACCATACATCACTGGAGTGTAGTGTATTCCTTATACTTACACACTGCAGTAGATACTTCTCACGTCTACCATGGTTGTAGCAGTTTATAATCAGTAAACCAGGTGATTCAGGTAAAACAAGGAGTCTGCTTATTCCCAGTAAAATATAATTAGGGAACAAACACTAAGTTTCCACTTTATTCATTTTAACTCCATTCTCTCTTACATTCAAGTCTCAACTTAATGTTTCTTGCAACAGTCTTTATTAACCAATACACGCACACAGCATAATAAATACAGCATATCAATTTTTATGATTACATTCACTAGAAACAATGTCAAGTGTTTAGCATACTATATATGAGCATATTAGTTCAAAAATTTGTAGAAATAATAGTCTACTCAACACATCTCTACGTAAAACACAAGTAAACACACCAAAATCAAAATGCACGAAATATTTGTAAGTTCATTCTTTCTCAATCAGACAGTTTACTCACCATTAAGCTACGGCTGCCTTTCATGACCAGACTTCTTGACACTCTAAATTCAAGCGATTAGACAATAGAATTGTATACAGCAGATTATCTTTTGATCTCAGCCCATTGGCTGGTCTTGTACTCATACATCTTAACCATTGAATAATAAACACTAATCATCCAGTTGGAACTGGTTTGGATTGCATCAGCAATTTCTAGAATATTCGGAACTTTTTGAGTTGTTTACTCCAACTCTGACACTTACAAAAATACCATCATAAGGACTGCCTTAGTTCGTGTCACTTCGACCATTTACAATTTATATAACAATTCTAGAAATAGGAATGGGCAAATTCACTCCACCACATATATTTGTAATCCTTGCGCACTGATTTAATTCCATTGATTGATTGATTTTAATTTGGCTTTGTTAATTTCATTTCAGAATCTACCTAAGGCACCAACATCATACCTTCAGATACTGCTCTTTGACTCTGCCTGCTGCGATTTTCTCCGGAGATAAGGGATTAATTTTATTTTCTCATATAACTGGTCGCCGCCACAGCGGTAGTGGTCTGACGTAGAAAAAGAAACATCATCATTATCAACAATACCACCTGTGTTTTCTCCGTGAATTTAAATATTAAAAAAAATATTCCCTTTCCAAGAGGATTAAATCTCAGAAGCAGACGTGGTGCCTGTCCGTGTTCTGGGAGGCTAAGGCGCTACTCAGAGGGAAGTGATTCGTTTCCGGGATGGAACTTAGGAGAATGTACTCAGTCTGTCTTTTAGTCGGTAAGTTGCAATTCATTTTTTTCTCTTGATGAATTTTAGACGAGAACGACAGGCCATGTCTCCCGTCGTGCTTATCATCACGTTTTCCGTTAGACTTAAAGCTAAAAATAGAGAGTTCTCTGTCTCTTTTAGCGGGAAATAATGAGTTGCTAATTATTACGTTGTAATTTAGGTAAATATTGTCAGCGCTATGAGTTTACTTAGACTATAGCGTTAATTCTCTCATTTCCAGACTTTAGGGCTCCAGGACGCTGACATTGGCATGGCTGATCTAGTTAGGGTTAAGAGGGACGCTAAGGCTACGGGACAGGAGTGTGGTATGAAAGGGGAGGAGTTAACGCAGTATATAGACAAGGAAGTGAAGGAATGGTACAAAGCAAAAGACAGGGAGCTACAGACAACTAGAGAACAAGAGAGGGAAAGGGAACAGGCAGAAGAAAGGAAGAGTAAGGTAGCTAGAGAGCTAGAGAGGGAAAGGGAACAAGCAGCTAGGGACTTACAGGCAATAAAGTTACAGTCAGCTAAGGAACTAAAAGACAGAGAGCTACAGGGTGCCAGGGAGTTAGGACTGTTTTAAGACGGCTGACAGGGCAATCAAGGAAGAAGATAGAAAGGTAGAGTTAGACCAACTTGACATAGCTAGAGAAGACTTGAGATTTAGGGGTGCAATGATGTCAACAGCCACCTCCATGAAAGGTTCCTCAACAAATTTTAACGATTACTTCCCCTCAACTGTGACTGCAGTCATACATTCTTGTATACACACATACTCGTATATACACACAAAAAACATACTTGTATGCACACAGACATTCCTGTATACCCACAAACACGCACTTTTTTTTATACACACACAAGCACATACTTGTATACACATAGACATTTGTAGCACACACAAACTCATACTTGTAAAAACAAATATACTTGCATACATAGACATACTTGTACACACAAACATTCTTGTATGCATACTACATTCTTGTATATCCACAAACACATACACTTTTATATACACACAAACACATACTTGATTGCACAGAGATATTCTTGTACACACACACAAACATATTCGTATATACACGAATACATACTTGTATGCACATAGGCATTTTTGTATACACACAAACATACTTGTATATATACACACCTATGCATATTGTATGCACACAAACATATCTGTACAAACACAAATGCATACACACAAATTCGATCGGTTGTGAAAATACACCTTTTCCATTTATTCAAATAGAGTTAAACGTGAACTAAATCTACGCGAACGGTAAAATTATTATTATTATTATTATTTTAAAAAATCCTGAATAAATTTGCATTAGTACGGAAATTACACTGGTGGCCTCAACATGCATGAGGGGCTAAGATAATTTTTTTTCTTATTAAGTGCCAGAACTTTAGCTAATATCTTAAGTCGCGTTGAAGCTTAGTCGCTTAAATTACGAAAGTAATACCAGTACCACAATAGTGGTATTTTAGATAAGAGTTGTTTTTTTTTAATTCAAGATCTTGGAGAATATTGGAGAATAGCTTTGTATCTGAGTCGGTAAAAGCCACGTTCATTACAATTACCAACAAGATGTGCGAGTCACCACGCCCCTTGTCCACATCAGGGATAGGAACTTAAACAGTGACCCCAAAGATGCAAGAGGGAATTTCTTGTCAGAGTCCATTTTCATTTTTGTTTTGGCCTGTAGTTTTTAAAAAAGCATATGATTGAGGTTTATTAACCTGGGGATGGGGGTGGAGTGTGCTCTCATGCGGTGGTTACTTCAATCGTACGAATCTTTCATGACATACACCCTTGGGGATGGGTGTGTGTGACAAATGATAAATGATAAAATAAAAAAAAATAAAAATTCCAATTTCACTTGTAGGGGACATTTTGAAAGTAACATTTACAATAATAAATCATCAAATTCATGATTGAAGTAGTCATAAGGAACTTCAATTAGTTTACTTTTTTTTTTAAGTTTGTTTCTTTACATATGTTAGAGTTTCTGTCACAAAAGTCACTTTTTGAAATATCAAATAAATATAGACAATCTTAAATAATCTAAATAAATCTAAGTGTCTTAAGTTCTCTAAATGTTCTCTAAATGTTCTCTAAATGTTCTCTAAATGTTCTAAGTGTTCTATGTGCACTGAGGTCTCAATGCTATTACAGAGTTCTTTTCATTACTCAAATATCAAACATGACTTCTTAGTCCGATAGGATCCTTGCAGCATTACTACCACTGTCATAAACTGCAATTCTGTTATCGCCTCCTGCAAGTATCGACCCTTCCCTGTGTATAGGTAGGGTCTAATTGCTTTCCATACCGTTTCTTGTAACGACAATTCGTTGTCGCGGTTGTCGCTTGTAAGTGAATGTGTCAGCAGAAAATGAAGACTTCAGTTTTTGTCCTTGTACTGGTCTGAGAAATAAAGCTATCTATTCAAAGAAAATGTGTCACATAAATTTATGTTATGAATAGTAATAAAAGTAATGCTACAGATTATAAAGTAAAATATTATGATGCAATTAACACTGCAATCAATGATTTAATAATATGCATTCATACAAATTCAGATATTTAAAAATGATGATAGGGGTTTGATGAATATATACTTAATATATGAAACATCTTATTTAGTAGATTTTAAACCAGGTATTGCAAAATAATTAAACAAAAGTTGATTCATTGATAGTTAATTAATCATACTAATAATCATGTTAACGACACATATTAAGTTGAAACTGAAAGAAGTGTCTATTTTAATAATCTATTATAGGCACTTACGAACTAATATTCATTATTAATTTATCTATTTTAATAATCCTTTATAGGCACTTACCAACTAATATTCATTATTAATTTATCTATTTTAATAATCCTTTATAGGCACTTACCAACTAATATTCATTATTAATTTATCTATTTTAATAATCCTTTATAGACACTTACCAACTAATATTCATTATTAATTTATCGAGAGTGTTTCTAATTATTGCACACACACTGTTTTCTATTTTATTGTGTCGATGCACATGTGGAAAGTAAATTTAAATCAATTTTAATAGGTGTACATAAATCAAATACTAATTAAATATTTGCAATTAAGATAAATAAAACCCATTAGAAATCATAGTAAAATTTCAATAAATTTTCTGGTGATTACCTGTTAACTTCTTAGTTACAAGAAGATTCATTGATTGAATGGATTTAAAACGTATTCAATTAACATCACACACTGCATATTCATGACAGCTGTCACTATAATGAACTGATTGGGTGTAAAATTACAAATCAATGTCAATGATCAAACGATAAACTATAACTGTGTTAGTGTAAGACTGATTTTAAACTGGTTAAGTCTAACTTTTGACACCTCAACGCCTGTCATTGCTAAACTGTCCCGAAAAGACTGTCTGCTTTGCATTTCACAGTCTTCTTTGAAGTGCTCACTACACACTACCGTATGTGCTGTCGGTTGAAAGTTTTCTCTTTTCAGCTTTGTAATCCACATTTTACGTAATTTGTTATCTCTGGGAAATGTAAAAAAGAATGAATATTTTTGGTTTGTCCGCTGGTTGTGCAGCCATATGCACTGCAATATTTAAGAACGTTTTAATTTTTTAAATACCGTGTTTAACGCAAGACAATATGTTGGACAGCGCATGCGGTTTGTTGTTTCCACTCGTGACGTCACATGTTGTGTTGCTATGGTGAGAAGTCAGACTCGCAAATGAACGAGAGCTCTGATTTCTTTAAAAATATTAATTTTCAATACCGAAATAAATGCATTATACAATTCTTTGAAGTTTAAATTTTGTAATCTTGATTCTAAGAATGGGAATTACTCATTTCACACAGATTTATTCTTATCTGCGGTTGACCTAGATTCCATTTCACTTCGTCAGAAATGGTCACTGTGCTCAGTTTGCCGGAAACAGATGTATAGCTTCCAGACACGTGTGCATAGTCATGAACAAAAATAAGCGCAATATAGTTCTTCCTTGGTTAGTTGTTTGTGTGTGTGTGTGTGTGTGTGTGTGTGTGTGTGTGTGTGTGTGTGTGTGTGTGTGTGCGTGTGTGTGTGTGCGTGTGTGCGTTTGTTTATGTGTATTACGTTCCTACTCTCAATTCTTTTCTATTTTTCATAACTATAATTTTCAACCATCTTATAATGAAATAGAACTTTGATATATAATGAAAACACATTTTAATAAATCAGATTTTATTATTCAAACAAAGACTTTCTATTTCATGACACATTATTATATATTTCATTAGACTGTTACATACATCTTTTTTTTATCTCGTTACATACATTCTGTGTACTACCTTTTCTGTAAATGGACTTTTACTCATAACACATTTCCAATTAACCAATTAATAAAATATGTAACATGATTTTAAAATGACGATAAAATACTGTCGAAATAGATTGTGATTAAAGAAAGTGATAATAGATGAGAGCAATAATTTATGTTCTGATGGCGACCTACAGAAGGATGGATGAATGAAAAGACATTTAGACAAATGAATGATGAATACTAAATGTATAGATAGAACCGAAATAGTCGTGCATACATATATCTAGCCAATAAACTTTGACCTGGCTACCTAGGATATATACATGGATGGACGAGACGACAATAAGACAGATAGAAAATAAATGTGTAGAGCCGGATGGAGGGAAAGAATTGACGTATAGTTCTGTTTCTGGACTTACTAAACATCTTTAAAGACAAACACAAATGTGGATGGCAAAGACATAGATTGACAGTGATGGCACAGACATAGATTGACAGTGAGAAAAGCAAACACGCTCAAACGAGTGAGAGAGGCGGGGTGGAGGATGGGAGAGAAAGAAAGAGATAATGAGATAATATAGAATGAAACAGACAAATAAATTTGTAAGTATGCCTGTATTTTCTCTTCCTAGCCACATTCCTAACACTGTCCGCCGTGCGGACGTCACTAGGGCAGCAAACAGTGGAATTCGTCCGGCAACCGGACGCATACTACTATGTCGCGCGAAAGGAGCCGGCTAACATCACGTGCGAGGTCTATGGCGCACAGAGCATTGTCTTCTCTTGCGCCGGAACTCAAATCCCAGCGTCCTCGCAGAGGAACTACGAAAATTACGACGAGGTCAGGGGTCAAAACTTTATTCGCTCCACCATCCAGGTGACGAGATCGGACATAGTGAACCAAGACAACGAAGACTTTGAGTGCGAGTGCAGGGCCATGGTAGACGACTCTACTGTGGGTGCTACAAGTACGCGCGGGATTATTTCCCTTTCATGTAAGTGTTTTCATATACATTTACATGTTTTAACACAGCATAGTTTTATACTGTTTTCCACTACTTCTTAGCATACTTTACATTACAGTTTGGTGTGTATGTGTTTTGTATTTTCGTTACGGAAAGCTGTGATTTGTTTGCTCTGTTCAGTCATTAAAATAGCATGGAAATATAAGGAGTAGTGATTACAGATGAGCTGGCTAAGTAGGCTACACAAGCACTTTTGAATTGGTCATAAATGTCCAGATAGATATTTATGCTCTTTGACTTGACCACTAGTGTTCAGGGGAGATAAATATACTCTTTGAATTAGGCAGTGGTATTCCATAGAGATAAACATTCGTTTGACTTGAGTATTTGTGTTCCAGATTGGTAAATAGGTGTTTTGTAATACATTTAGTGTTAGAAAACAAAAAGAAAAAACTCTTTGCTATTATTTCTTACATTTTAGTCTTTTAAAATGTGAGGCCTTGACCTACATAAGTTAGAAATGTATTTTGTAAGCATAATATTATTTTTCAATTATTTTGATTACTTCCGGGGTTTATCTTCACCATCTATTATATATATATTTTAATTTTAGGGTTTGTAGTTAAGAGTCTTTTGCCTACTTTGTTAGAATTTATTTTTGTCTATTGATTTTTAGTTACTGTTTAGTTAGTTTTTTTGTCAAATGCTACTTAACAAAAGTTTTGCCTGTGTTCGCTTTATTACATGTTTACTTGCATCAATTACCAATTATTTGTTAGTTTGTTTTCTGTGGTCGGTTTCTGATTGCCTTGTGGTTCGCAGTGTGCTTGCTTTCTTTATTGTGCTTATTGATTATTTATTGGGTCTGTATTTGTCTTTAGGCTTGATTGTCCTGAAAGTCTAAAGCATTTTTATTTATTGTAAAAGAAAATTAGTCCCTGTTAGTTGGACCATAAATACAATGTAAATAAGATTATTTTCGTAGCTTCATATTTCGAACCTATTTTCAGCCACAGCAACACAACACCCACTCTCTTGCAATAGCTCTGTATACATAATGCTCGGGTCTCTCTAGAATCAGTATATGACTATCCTTTTATTTTTCATGATTGCCATCGTCTGCCAAATTTACAGACTCCGGCGATTACGAAGAGGAAGATAATGAGATTGACGAAGAGGACGGGGTTACAGCCATTCCATCCCCAGATGCAGCCAAGCCCAGGAACATTCGTGACAGTAAGAGATCGGTACCTCTGGAGATGCCGCAGCCAGCCTTTATTTGGGATGTCATAAGTAAGCCGCTACTCCGGATACACTCATACTCATGCGCAGACACTCAGAACCATAATTATTTGACACACACTCAGGCACAAACACTCATAGACACATAATTATTGGACACAAAGTCAGGCACAAACACTCAGACACAATTATTGGACACACAGTCAGGCACAAACACTCAGACACATAACTATTGGACACACACTCAGGCACAACACTCGTAGACACATAATTACGTAGTGACTCCCGTTACGTCGTGCGAACGGACGGCTCGCTGACCATACGTGGCCTCACATACGAGGACAGTGGTCGGTACTACTGCGTAGCGGAAAATGCTATGGTATTTCGACAAAGTCAACTTGAGTATTTCACTGTTTCCGGTACGTCCATTCTTCGACGTAAAGACGTATTGTTAGGATATTTCACGACTGTCCGTGACAGAAATGTAGGAATAGCATAAAAAATGTTTAAGTGATTTATTCTCTCCCCCTCCCTCCCCCCTCTCTCTCTGTCGAGAGAGAGGTTTTCCATCTGCAGATTTAGCGCTTGCAACTGTGCCAGTGTTAATTCAAACTGCACATTTGTAAAATTATTTTCTTTATATTTCTTGTATTGTGTTATGTTTATATGGATTAATTTCCTTTATTGTTTATATTGTTATCTTAAAAATTATTATTATTAGTAGTAGTATTATAAACCTGCAAGAGACAAGGCATCTATTTGATACGTTTGTCTTGATATTGTTCCTGTTGAGAAAAAGCTCTGGTCTGAAATGGTTTGTGACATGAGAAAGCTATATGTCTAAAATCGAAAGTTCTTTTGAAAGAGAGCTATTCCTTTTTTCAGAAATGAAAATTATTATTGTTAGTAGTAGTAGTAGTAGTAATAGTAGTAGTAGTAGTAGTAGTAGTAGTAGTAGTGGTGGTAGTAGTGGTGGTGGCGGCGGTAGTAGTAGTAATAATAATAATAATAATAATAGGTGTCTCGATAGTTCAGTGGATAGGGTCAGAAAAAAACATCACCCTGCAAGTTAAGCAGCCTGAGCTGTGTCGACAAACATGGATGGGTGACAGCTTCAAATCCCAAGTCTGGACTATCGAGGGAGGGAAAAGTGGCTCCCTCCAAACTACACGCTTGCCCATCCCATTCATGATGGAGAAAATAAACTTTGGTTCCATACCGGATCAGACTTCGCCCGGGTTAACAAGGTCTGCGCTAGGCACTGATGTTTCGGGGTGTTCTAGTGAAAAATGGGCTACTGAAACGCAAGCAAAAACTCGGAGGAAATCGACCAGAAAGGAAAACATACAAATCATGGTCTCTTACTATCAAAGCCAACCAACAACAGAAGATATAGAAAACGAATGTATGAACACTGGCTCAAACACCATCCAGATGATATGATCACTGAACAGCGGCTCCTGGACCAGAAGAGAGCGATACTACAAAATAGGCTTCTTACAGCCCTAGAAATACAAGAGATAAAACAGCAACAAGTGAACATTACAACCCGATACACTGACACTGAAGACAATGAAAATTTCACAGCCTCAAAACAGTCAATTCTAGTTGACAACCTCGTTGGGGAAATTCCATGCGACTTCACTGATGAACAGCAACGCTTGTTTGAAGACATAAAATGCTTCATGGACAAAAATAAGTCTCGTGAAGGCATAACCCCAACAAGAAGGCTGCAAAACAACAAAGCTCTAAGGACAGAAATTGAGAATGCAAATGAAGTACTAAAACGTATTCCCACAAAAGGTATCACAGAAACCAACAGTCTAATATACGCCACCGCAAAGGTAATTGAAAGATATGTAAGGCCAGACACAGTACAAACACAGAAACCATCAATACCACCATGGAAGAAGAGAATAGAAAAGAAAATAGAGTGTTTTAGAAGAAAAATAAGCCAAATGACAGCAGCAGAACAAAATAAGGGAAAACTGAAGGCAAGATTGGTCGCCAAATAATTCTATGTTTCGGGTTTTGTTTATGGACAGTGCGAGGGATTTTGCCCATAAATATTACTGTAAGAAATAATTAGTGAAAGTTGCTAATACAAATATCTTTACGGTAATGTGCAACTGCATAAATATTTTTACAGTTTACTACTTGAATCTTTCGATTTCAGGCGAAGGTGATGAAGTACACACTACACCAGATCTGCAAGTGACACAGAAAGCCACTGCCGAACCGGAAACTCCCTCGATAAAAACAACTCCCGAGTCCGAAGTAATCACTGGTGAAGAAGAAACGACAGAAGAGTCATTGTTTAGTGGTGAAGCAGAACCGGAAGTTACCGCCAAACCAGAAGTCGCCCCTGAGCCGTTTATGACCCCCGAGCCAGAAGCTACCTCCGAGTCAGTAGCTACCCCCGAACAAGGCATTGCTCCAGTTCCGGATGACACCCCCGAACCGGAAGGCGAAGCACTATATCCCACGGTCGGGGTGATAGAGAGTGGCCATGCTTTGCCGACTTTTGTGACGGAGCCAGAGACTCAGTACCACATCGTCAAGAGCCAGCCAGTCACCATCTCGTGCGTGGCGCGAGACGCAGTTATAATAGCATTCACGTGTAACTCACAGATCGTTCCCCAGTCTAGTGTTCAGTATCAGGTACGCGTCACGAAGCTAGTTTAATACCAAAAAAAAAAAAAAAAAGATAAAATAAATTTACTGGAGTGTATCAAAAAGGAAACGCTTTCATCAGTACATGCTGCACATGTATATTTGTTTTAAGTAAATATTTCTTGTAGATGTTCTTCACTCTTTGTCTGTGAATCGCTGTAACCGAGCATGAAGTCAGAGAATGAAAGGAAAAAAGAGAAAATATTTTTTACTATGCTATAAATAGTGCAATATTTGTTCACGTTTTACATCAAAGAAATATATATACTAACTGGAAACACTTGCTACAGATACTGATAAGAAACAATTGTTTACACACACACACACACACACACACACACACACACACACACACACACACACATCACACACACACACACATCACACACACACACACACATATATAATCTAATCATGATGATTATTTTTAATATTGAGAATGTAAACAAAAATAATGTGACTCCTTGCATTTTTCAATTTTGATTACCACGACATAAACATGAATAGACGTGTTCAGTAGAGACAGGTCAGCGTTGATGCATATATATTGAATTATGCCTAAAGGTACTCACGTCAACTGCTTGATGGATGTTCTTGTCAATTTCACTGACAGTTCCCATTTCAGTCCACACTGCACTTCACACTAACAGTCCATGTTTCAGTATACACTACACGTCAAACAATGGAGTTTGACTCTCCACATTCAAATTTTCATTTTCTTTGCTCCCCACACTCCGTATAACACCACATCCATGACTTCTCTCCCTTTTTAATCACGTTTTTCTTCAGAACACCACTGAGGCGAGGAGGTCCTATGTGACGGCAAGCCTTGAGGTGTCCCGCGTTGAAGTGGATAACTTTAAATCGACTGGAGACAAGAAGTACTGGTGCCAGTGCGTCATACCCTATGATATACCTGGCTCCACCGACCGACAGACGATCAAGAGTCAGAAGGGATACGTGGAAGTAGCATGTAAGTTCAAATCCCAGTCCACCAAACGCACTTAGACGAAGGTGTCTCTGACGGTCCAACGATTGTTACAGGTGTGAACTTAGCATTTTAATCATGAGAGCAAAGCCGTGACAATAGTGCTATAGTTGACAGGTGTGGCTTAGAATGCTAATCGTGTGAGCAAACTGTGACATTAGTGGTATAGTTGACAGGTGTTTCTCCGTTTGGTAATCGTGAGGGCAAGGCCATTGCCAAAAGAATAAGTTTAACTATTTAATGAGTATGACTCATTTTGTGGCAGATTGTTATTTACTACATAGACCACGAGCAGTTTGCCCTGAAATATGTCAGCGTAACTCGAGCAATTAAAATAAAGAAAAATCTCCAAGACCTACCGAAGACATACTCGTCATAGTAAACTTTTCGCTTAAAATACTTTTTCACCCTTTTCTTCTTTGTAACATGTAATAATAATCTAGTACAAAGTCTATTATGGTTTATTGTTCAATCGGTATTAGTCATTTACCATCTATTAATAAACTCAGAAAAACCTACATATCAGTTAGGAAACTTGACTTGTGATAGGCCAAAAGGCCTATCAAAGTGAATATTGACTTAGTGATAGGAAATAAAGTCCCATCAAGGTCATAATCTTGACTTAGTGATAGGGGTGAAAGGCCCAGCAAGGTGACAACTTCGAATTAGTGATATTGAAAAAAGGCCTTAAAAAATTGATAATCTTGACTTGTTAGTAAGGGAAAAAAGGCCCATTCGATCTTAGTGATAAGGAAAATGTTCTATCGAGGTGACAATCTTGATTTAGTGATACGAAAAAAGTCATATCAAGGTGACCAATTCGATTGAGGAAAAGGCCTATCAAGGTGACAATCTTGACTTACATGCAGTGCTTACTGCTACTGATCATTGAAACGGATATCACCTTTTCATCAACATCACTACTAACACTCGAATATTGCAACAATGCATCAATAACTTGTTCCGGATTGGTATGCTCTCTTCTTTTGCCGTCAAGATAACAATAGGAACACTCCAGACGGAATTAAGAGTCACTGTCACCGAGCGGATTCACAAGAGAGAGAGAGAGAGAGAGAGAGAGAGACTAGTGTTGTCTGCTGGAAGATCATTAATAAAATAAATTAAAATTATCTTCGCTTTAATTAGTTTTGTATGATTTTGTGGCGTTGGTGTCACAGAAAGGCTTTGAGAAAGCGAGTAATTAAGATGAAAACGGGTAACTAAGTCCAGCCTAACGAATATAAAGCCTATTAGACACTGAGGCTAATTAAGACACAGTAAACATATTAGAAACTGAGCCTTAATAAGACAGTAAACATATTAGAAACTGAGCCTAAGTAAAGTAAACATTAAAGTAATAATATTACAACTGAGCATAACTAAGATAAAGTCAATTAGAAACTGAGCCTATTAAGATAAACAATCTGAGGCTAATTGAGATCACGTTAACCTATTAGAAACCGATCCTAAGATAAAGTAAGCCTATCAGAAACTGAGGAAAACTAAAATAAAATACGCCTATTAAAAACCGAGCCTAAGGTAAAATTAACCTATCAAAAACTGAGCCAAATTAAATTTTAAAAAGCCGATTAGAAACTGAGCCAAACTAAAATAAAATAAGCCTATCAGAATCTGAGCCAAACTAAAACAAATAAGCTTATTAGATAGTGAGCCAAACTAAAATAGAAAAAGCCTATTAGAAACTCAGCCAAACTAAAATAAAATAAGCCTATCAGAATCTGAGCCAAACTAAAACAAATAAGCTTATTAGAAAGTGAGCCAAACTAAAATAGAAAAAGCCTATTAGAAACTGAGCCAAACTAAAATAAAATAAGCCTATCAGAATCTGAGCCAAACTAAAACAAATAAGCTTATTAGAAAGTGAGCCAAACTAAAATAGAAAAAACCTATTAGAAACCGAGCCAAAAGTAAAATAAAGATAACAGACGTAGATGTTTTCAGCTTTACAGTTGACTGACCAGTGGCAGAAAATTGTCACGTTCTGGAGTGGCTGTGCGGAGCCCAGACAAACATCCGCAGTATTATCATTCGTGTAGACTGTAGACATCAGAGTTATTTGTACATGTCACACGCTGAGACAAACTTCGGGAATAATCCAAGGGCGATAACAAATATGTTCTTTAGCTTTGGATTGAGTGTGGGGTTTGTGTCTCACGATCTAGTTTTAATACATTTTAATTAATTCCTCTTAACAGGGCACCTTAGATGTTTTGCAAAATTGTCGGCAAAAGAATTCTGAGTCCCGAGGAGGAATACGAAACAGGAAGTGAATTGAGCGTGATTTTAGTGAAAACGTCAAGAGAAATATGATTTTAGAGAAACATCTGGAGGCGAAATGTAATTTTAGTGACACGTCGAGCAGTGTGATTTTAGTGAAAAGTCAGTTAGGCTATGTGAAAGTTTAGTGGGCCGTCAGTTATTTTTTTGAGAAATGTCAGTTAGACGAAGTGTGATTATAGAGAAAAGCTGTTTTTTGGCATTTCTAAGTCAGACTGTCTTGTGTGTTGCTTGTCTACAGCTATGGGAACGGTGTTTCAAGAGGAACCGTCAGACGTCTCCGTAAGAGTTGGATCATTTGCCACTTTGGTCTGCCTACCACCAGAGGGCGTACCAGAACCAAATGTATGTTTGTGACGTTATGCATGGTGTAATCCAATCTGAAATGTTTGCAAACATTATTTGAAATATACAGTGAAAGTGGGCTAGCAAACGGAGAGAGAGGGACATAGCAGATGATGAAAGAAAGAAGCGTGACAAAGAGAAATATTGTTTCTTCAAAGGTTAAAGGTTAATGCCACATTAAACGCATAAGGTCTCTCACGGAGTCATTCACTGAGAAAATAAGTCAAAAGAAACGAGAAGCTTAAAGTAGGAAAGAATTATATTTTGATGTGTTTGTCTGCCTATTGATATATTTATCGTAAGTATATATATATATATCCCTTCTCACTCTCTATCTATGCACACATACACACAGAGATAATGGATAGATAGATAGATAGATAGATAGATAGATAGATAGATAGATAGATAGATAGATAGATAAATAGATAGATAGATAGATAGATAGATAGATAGATAGATAGATAGATAGATAGATAGATAGATAGATAGATAGATAGATAAATAGATAATTTGAGAGTATTTTGCTTAAGGAAATCGGGTGTATTTTATAGCATGGTCCCATTAGTCTTGAATTCTCAAATCAGTCAATGTTTATTCCACAGGTTTACTGGCTTTTTAACGGAAATCGCATCGAAAAACCCATCCCAACACCAGATCCTTCTTTCATCATTGCCTCAGTGCAGCCAGAGCATGCTGGGAGTTATGTCTGTGTCGCAGAAAACTTGGAAGGCACACGCAATAGCAAAGCGGCCATCTTGTCAATACAAGGTACGTGACGTCACGAACTGTTATTCAATACTTAAGTGTCTAGTGCCCTATGCTGGTGTTTATACTTAGCTAGCTTTCAATTCGTATAGCTACTATAGTCTGGATGTTTCTCACATGTCCTCTAGAAATGTCTATATTCCAAGTGTACTTTAGTCTGAATGTTTCTCACATGTCCTCTAGAAACGTCTATATTCCAAGTGTACTAAAGAAAATGTACAACATTTTGCCGGGAGGAAAATTAATTTGACCTCGTATATTTGTTTTCGTGTTAAATTCTTGGATATTTTCATTTGTCGTCCATTACACAGAACGAAAGCAACAAAATTTGCTTTGTAATAAAAAAAAACCCCACCCAGATACCTGGCAGAAAAGTGTTCAAATATCTCTGGTAACGCTCAATATTTCATTGAAACTCCTCCAGAATTAGACGGGTGGTCGTGGATATTTTCTCTTTTTTTTTCACGGAGGAAATTTCTTGGTTTACTATCAAGCTCCTTGGTCGCCCTAGAGAGGTTTGGAACATAGAGCATTTACACCATGGTCGCCCTAGTGAGGTTTGCTACATAGGGCATTTACACCATGGTCGCCCTAGAGAGGTTTGCTACATAGAGCAATTACACCAGGAATTCTAGTGTGTACATTTCAAAGTAACGTCTCAATCGATCTTTCCTATCTCACTCACACACATACAAACACATACACAATCACAAACACATACACATACATAAACACATACACACATATGCACATACTTACGCAGATGCATACACACACACACACACACACATATGTGTATATATATATACGCATACAAATATATACACACATACATACATACACACACACGCACATTTGTTTTCAACATTTACTATACAATCGCACACAGGCTGATTATATCAAATAATTACTCCTCTACTTCTGTTCAAACAAATACATTTGCAAGTGGCATCACAAATCTTAATTATAACTTTCTGTCACAGGAAATGAGGGACCGAAATTATATTTTATTTCATTTTAAAAAAAAAACCGCTAACAAAACTAGTTGAAGTAACCCGAGTTTTGTTATTTTTCGTATGTAGCATGTAACTTCCAGTAACGGTCACCTAAGATCTCTTTAGTAGACAGACGTTCGTGACGCAGTGTGTGTTAATATATCATATTGAATATATGTATTAGTTTATGAAGAATATGTATATTAAATAAATTGGGACAACTGCGCAATACCGTCACATGTTGTTGACGAGTGAAATGGCCAGTGCGCATTAGAATTGACCACAGAAAAGCGTGCATCACGATTACCACTATATATCCAAGGCAAAAATCATGTCACAGGACATAGCTTCTGGAAGTTTTGGAGACCTTCAGTAAAGCTATATAAGAGGCGAAATGAAGACTTTTACTCGGAATGTTGAAAACGTCGATTCGTCTGAAGCCAGTCTAACTTCACGTATGAATTATCTCATGTACAGAGATTTCATAAAGGAAAGCTGCAATAATCTCTTTCCATCCGTTTTCCATCCGTCTGATGCCATATATTGAGTAACGAGGCAAAATTACTCAGTATAATTGTTGGCAAAGTGGAAAGTTCACTGTCCAAAGAAAACCCGATGCATGCGACGCTGGTTGTATGCAGTTAACGACACGAGGGACCAACTTGTTCTTCCCCCTGTCTGAGTTCGTTTTGGCAGTCTATCCCGCAAATTGAGGGGCTAGCACCGAGATTTTCTTACAGACAATCCGGAGTTCTACACTCAATGTAATGCGACGACACATCCCACTGGACGACTCTACCCGATAATGCTAAACGTCGTTGGGGGGTCCGTTTCCACGACAACCAACAAACAGCGACAATTATCGAGACTGACAACAGTCAGTTAAATTTCAGATTTCTCCCCAGTGATAATCTGAAAGTGGTGCCTAGATTCTGCAGAATCTTCACCTGTAATGCGACGCCTCCATTGCGTCGATCTTCACTTTGAAGTGCCGCTTATAAGTGACGTGTGAGATTACGTCATCTCCTTGGAACTCTGACATAAATAGTGAGTAATAATTAGCACGGCTAACGCGCACATACTTAACCCTAGGACTCAAGAAAATGAACACTATTATATCGTTTGCAAAATAAGAACTCTAATGTTAAAAGTAATGCTTATTTTACATGTGAACTATTGTTAAAGCGGCCCCATTTGCCGCATAAGAATTGTGTAATTAATCTTTATTTTATATTCTGAATTTCATCATTTTCATCTCCCCTTATTTCCCACAGAGTGTATGACATTGGAAAGTTGAATGAATGATTAATCACTGTGCGAAAGAGTAGTCCCCCTTTTAAATCGGGAAATAAATAACCTGATTTAAACATCTTTCAACTCTCTTGTTATTCATAGTTTTTGAGAGGGACGAAAGAATTTGTACTATTGTTTTGCACCGTTCGTCTGTTCGTCCATTTATTCACATTTATGATACACACTCACAACACACACCGCCAATAAAACGTTCCTTGGCATGACATTAATAAAGTGGGCCCCACCCAAACATCAATGGAGTATGTCATGTGTGTCTATGTAACAACTTGACGCGACGTAGTACTGGCATACGTCACCGGGCTTTTCTTGGAGGTGCACCGGAGCAGGCCAAAATTAGACTTCACCCCTTGCATCTCTAACTTCAGCTCGAGGTCGGCTTGTAACGAGCCGCCCGTTTTGTGACATCTGGTGACCACTGACCGTGATCTGACAAGGTAAATTGTGTTGTTGTAAGAAAGTGTCATCTCTTTCCTGCTTTTCTATCTCATCACCATTATGCATTGTTTATTGCATGTTAGGGCTTGCTATTGAGACTTAGGTGAACTGGATTTTGATAAGACTTATTATTATTGTGTTGAAATAAGTTTTATAATCTTTACGCTATTATCGTTAACGCGTACCGACTCGTGTTTAGACGTACATAGATCGATATTTTGTACGCTACATTAGCAACTGTTGTTTTGCTAATTTTGCTAACTTTGCAAATTTCCGATTAGGATTTCTTTTACTCGTGTTTGTAATAATCCTAATCACGTGGTAGCTGGTGTTCATACGCACACCATTGCACCACTTGTGACCTACAGAGGTCAAAATCCCGCGAATATTCTAAGTCACTTTATCCATACTCGTGATAACTAGCAATTTTAAAAATGGCCGAGCTAGTAAACATAAAGAAAGAACTCATGGCTATGGGCAGAGAATTCGGGTATGAGAAAGCCGAGTTAAAGAAATACGTGGATGAGGAGATAGCTAAATGGTATGTTGCGAAAGAAAATGAGGCGAAAGAGGCGAGAGAGTTAGAGGATAAGAAAAATGAGCTAGAAGAAAAGAGACAGGTAGCTAAGGATTTAGAGATGCAAACTTTGAGAGAGTTAGAGGAAAAAAGATCGAAAGAGGCGAGAGAGTTAGAGGAAAAAAGATCGAAAGAGGCTATAGAGCTAGAAGATAAGAGACAGTTAGCTAAACAGCTAGAGATGCAAAACCTGAGAGAGCTAGAGGAAAAAAGAGCGAAAGAGGCGAGAGATTTTAAAGAGAAAGAAATCCAAGATATGAGAGAAATAGAGTTATTAAAGATTCAGTCAGCTAGGGATTTAGAAGATAAAAGGCAGGAAGTAGAAGAGAAAAAGCTTAAGTTAAAAGCTAGAGCACATCAGGAACAGCTTGAATTAGCTAAGCAAGAGGTAACAGCTAGAGAGAAGTTGTTAGATGGGACTGCTAAGCAACAGGCCGAATTAAATAAACCCCGTACACGGCTAGCTTTCTTTAACCCTGAAGTCGAGACGATTGACGAGTTTTTGACACGCTTTGACAGTTTCATTGCCAACTTTAATTACACTGACATTGAAAAGAAACAACAACTAGGTCAAATACTTCAAGGTGAAAGCTCGCGCGCATTTACTGATCTAACGCGCGATCCCGCTATTACTTATGCAGATCTCAAAACGGGTTTGATGCGTACTTTTCAATGTACAGCAGAAGGCTTTCGAAAAATGTTTAGGAGAGCCATACCTAAAGCAAATGACACCATGCAAGCCTTCGGTACCCGGTTACGCCATTATCTTGATAGATGGATTGATTTGACAGATATCCAGAAGACATATGAGGGCCTATTTGATTTGATATTAAGAGATCAATTTCTCCATATTGCTCCGCCTGCAATGACGACATATTTGCAGCGAAATCCCCCGACTAACTTCAGTGATATGTTGAAGTTAGCAGACACGTATAATGATTACCCTGATCCGGTAATTACGAGGAGTGCGCCACGCCCTCCTCTTACAAATCGGCAGAAGTATACACCGAAATCGAACCGACCAATGACGAAATCGGAAAAACCCGAACCGGTACAACGGACATACACTAAGTCACAAGACGTACGACGTCACACCCGTGACTCCCCACCAATGACATGTTACACTTGCAAAGGGAAGGGGCATAGTTCTCAGAACTGTCCCAGTCCACGTGATGTAAAGGTATGCACTGAAACAGGTGCAACTCTAAAGACCCAACAGGCTACAGTAAACGGACAAAAAGTCAAAATACTGGTCGATACAGGCGCGTCCATAAGCTGCATAAATGCTAAACTTGTACGCCCTGAACAGTATCTAAGAGGTAGTGTCCGCATTCGATGTGTTATGGGACACCTTAGTACATGTCCGAGAGCCACTGTACATGTTACGTCACCCGTATTTTCCGGTACAGTCACCGCCGCAGTGATAAGAGACATGCAGTTCGGATTCATACTATCGCCCGGGCAGTGTGACACACACACTGATGGCATCTATCCTGTTCTCCCCGTAACCACTAGAGCACAACGGGAACGTAGTAAACAAGGACCCCCGGCTCTAAAGATAGTCGAGAACACATTCCCGCAGTTGACCCCAAGTCAACTCAGTCACCTGCAGCAGGAGGACAAAAGTTTGTCCTCAATGCTAAAGCTGGCACGGAAAAACACTATTACGTCCAGCAAGTACGCAACAATTACGTATTTCCTGAAGGACGGGCTAGCGTTTCGGCGCACCGACTTTAAGGAAAATGATACTAGAAGCACCACGTGTCTATTTACCCCTAAACCACTCAGACCGCTGATTCTAAGCTTTGCACACGACTCAATCATGTCCGGACATCAGGGCGCACGTCGCACTGAACAACGGATTCGCGAGGACTTTTTTTGGCCAGGCCTGAGTAGGGATGTTCGCTCGTACGTTCGTACATGTACGCAGTGTCAACAACATATTGACCGGGGGCGTGTCAGTCGAGTTCCCCTCGAGATAGTACCAACAGTAGAGGAACCATTCCTAAAAGTCGCAGTAGACATTATTGGCCCAATCATTCCCGCGGCCGAAGGAGGATATCGCTATATCCTAACAATCGTGGATTTTGCAACACGATATCCAGAAGCAGTCGCATTAAAGGGCATCACAGCAATCGAAGTCGCAGACGCTTTAATAGACGTATTTTCTCGCACGGGCGTTCCCCGAGAGATATTGAGTGACCAGGGCACTCAATTCACCTCAGCAATGATGGCTGAAACAATGCGTCTACTAGCGTGTAAACAGTTGTTCTCATCACCCTATCACGCTCAGTCTAATGGTGCCGTTGAACGTTTCAACGGTACAATAAAGAAAATGTTAATTAAAATGGCCTCGGAACAACCCGACCAGTGGCCACGTTTTCTAGCACCATTACTCTTCGCGTATCGCGAACTCCCACAAGAGAGTACGGGCTATTCACCGTTCCAACTACTATACGGCAGGCAACCTCGTGGTCCCCTTAAGCTAATAAAAGAAACATGGGTCAAGGGAGACACTGTGACCGATGGTAAAGATGTTCACACGTACGTAGCCGAACTACGTCAACGTCTGACCGAGACATGTCACTTAGCACAGGAAAACATTCGCGAAAAACAACCCCGATACAAGCGAAATTTTGACCGTACGGCTGTGGAACGTGACCTCGAACCAGGTCAGCTCGTGTTACTCTTGCGGCCCACGCATAACAACCGCATGCAAATGCACTGGCGTGGACCCTACCGCGTTATTAAGCGTGTGAAGCAGAACGATTATAGCATACAGATAGGAAATAAGCAGAAAACCTACCACATAAATATGCTAAAGCGTTACTATGAACGCAGCGACGAACAGATACAAAACGTGAATGTCGCACTGATACAATTGGAAGACTCCAATTTCAGAACAGACATGATGTCCGCCGAAACCACGCCTAACCCCGCAGTTACAGTCGATCAAGTCGAGATTGACTCGAACTTAACTGTCGAACAGCGCGACGCAATGTCAGAACTCTTACACAGACATGCGCGCATATTCACCGACCAACCGGGCCACTCAGATTTGGTTGAACACCGCATCAAACTTTTAAGTGACAAACCGATACGCTTAAAACAGTACCCACAGAAATATGAGAGCACAAAGTACATAGCAGAACAGGTGCGTGAAATGCAAGAACAGGGCGTGATTGAACAGTCAATCTCCCCATATTCATCACCGGTCGTCTTAGTTAAAAAGAAAGACGGTACGCTTCGTTTTTGTGTGGACTATAGACAGTTAAATGAGATAACTGAATTCGATGCGGAACCTATTCCAAATCAGGACGAATTATTCGCAAAACTAACTAAGGCACATTACTTTTCGAAGTTTGACATGTGCAAAGGGTACTGGCAACTGTCAGTTGCTATTGACGACAGACCAAAAACAGCATTTCCAACCCCGCTAGGCTTATTTCAGTTTTGCCGACTACCGTTCGGACTAGCGAACGCACCCGCAACATTCGCGCGCTTCATGCGAAAATTACCGTTAGAGAGCGTTGATGCATTGAATTTCTTTGATGACATACTGGTAGCAACAGGAACATGGGACCAACATTTATCCTCAGTGGGTGGTCTACTTGATATTCTCGAGCGCCATAGATTGACCGTGAAACCCTCCAAAGTTCGCGCGGGCTTTCGGGAGATTGAATTTCTTGGCCATATCATAAGTGACGGACAAATAGGCCCAAATCTAGACTTGACTGCAGCCATTCGTGACATGACCCTACCGACTACAAAGAAACAGGTCAGGGCAGTTTTGGGGCTAGTGGGGTACTACCGAAAATTTGTCCCAAACTTTAGTACGCTTCTTAAACCACTGACGGACTTAACTGGAAACAAACAACCCACGAAAATACGATGGACGGCAGAGTGTAGCACCGCCCTCGAAAAGGTGAAGGACATCTTGACCAGTAAACCCGTCCTACAGTTACCAGACTTTGACAAGAGATTTATTGTCAGGACCGACGCATCAGACGAAGGCCTCGGTGCCATACTTCTCCAAGAGACAGATGACGAATACCTACCGGTAGCATACGCGTCTAAGAAACTGTTAGATCGTGAGACACGGTATTCTACGATTGAAAAAGAGTGCTTAGCAATCGTATGGGCACTCAAGAAATTTAGTGCTTATCTGTACTCTAAACCATTCATCCTGCAGTGCGATCATAAGCCGCTGACATATCTGCGCACTAGCATGTACGATAACGCTAGGCTAACTAGATGGACACTCCTGCTACAGGAGTATAGCTTTGTTGTCGAACACATCGCGGGCCGAGAAAATTCGGGTGCCGATGCATTATCCCGGCATGCCATAACCGCGATATAAACAAGAGAGAGGATAGTCTCCCCACAGATGCGCATATAATTCCTGTGGAGACTATCGTGTGAAATAAAATTTTTTTTTGTTCCTATTTGATTTCCACTCTGTGAGCTCCAATCAATTTTAAGAAGGGGGTTGTCACAGGAAATGAGGGACCGAAATTATATTTTATTTCATTTTAAAAAAAAAACCGCTAACAAAACTAGTTGAAGTAACCCGAGTTTTGTTATTTTTCGTATGTAGCATGTAACTTCCAGTAACGGTCACCTAAGATCTCTTTAGTAGACAGACGTTCGTGACGCAGTGTGTGTTAATATATCATATTGAATATATGTATTAGTTTATGAAGAATATGTATATTAAATAAATTGGGACAACTGCGCAATACCGTCACATGTTGTTGACGAGTGAAATGGCCAGTGCGCATTAGAATTGACCACAGAAAAGCGTGCATCACGATTACCACTATATATCCAAGGCAAAAATCATGTCACAGGACATAGCTTCTGGAAGTTTTGGAGACCTTCAGTAAAGCTATATAAGAGGCGAAATGAAGACTTTTACTCGGAATGTTGAAAACGTCGATTCGTCTGAAGCCAGTCTAACTTCACGTATGAATTATCTCATGTACAGAGATTTCATAAAGGAAAGCTGCAATAATCTCTTTCCATCCGTTTTCCATCCGTCTGATGCCATATATTGAGTAACGAGGCAAAATTACTCAGTATAATTGTTGGCAAAGTGGAAAGTTCACTGTCCAAAGAAAACCCGATGCATGCGACGCTGGTTGTATGCAGTTAACGACACGAGGGACCAACTTGTTCTTCCCCCTGTCTGAGTTCGTTTTGGCAGTCTATCCCGCAAATTGAGGGGCTAGCACCGAGATTTTCTTACAGACAATCCGGAGTTCTACACTCAATGTAATGCGACGACACATCCCACTGGACGACTCTACCCGATAATGCTAAACGTCGTTGGGGGGTCCGTTTCCACGACAACCAACAAACAGCGACAATTATCGAGACTGACAACAGTCAGTTAAATTTCAGATTTCTCCCCAGTGATAATCTGAAAGTGGTGCCTAGATTCTGCAGAATCTTCACCTGTAATGCGACGCCTCCATTGCGTCGATCTTCACTTTGAAGTGCCGCTTATAAGTGACGTGTGAGATTACGTCATCTCCTTGGAACTCTGACATAAATAGTGAGTAATAATTAGCACGGCTAACGCGCACATACTTAACCCTAGGACTCAAGAAAATGAACACTATTATATCGTTTGCAAAATAAGAACTCTAATGTTAAAAGTAATGCTTATTTTACATGTGAACTATTGTTAAAGCGGCCCCATTTGCCGCATAAGAATTGTGTAATTAATCTTTATTTTATATTCTGAATTTCATCATTTTCATCTCCCCTTATTTCCCACAGAGTGTATGACATTGGAAAGTTGAATGAATGATTAATCACTGTGCGAAAGAGTAGTGCCCCTTTTAAATCGGGAAATAAATAACCTGATTTAAACATCTTTCAACTCTCTTGTTATTCATAGTTTTTGAGAGGGACGAAAGAATTTGTACTATTGTTTTGCACCGTTCGTCTGTTCGTCCATTTATTCACATTTATGATACACACTCACAACACACACCGCCAATAAAACGTTCCTTGGCATGACATTAATAAAGTGGGCCCCACCCAAACATCAATGGAGTATGTCATGTGTGTCTATGTAACAACTTGACGCGACGTAGTACTGGCATACGTCACCGGGCTTTTCTTGGAGGTGCACCGGAGCAGGCCAAAATTAGACTTCACCCCTTGCATCTCTAACTTCAGCTCGAGGTCGGCTTGTAACGAGCCGCCCGTTTTGT
The DNA here is from genome assembly GCA_028829895.1 of Sinotaia quadrata. Lineage (NCBI taxonomy): Eukaryota > Metazoa > Mollusca > Gastropoda > Architaenioglossa > Viviparidae > Sinotaia > Sinotaia quadrata. The sequence continues at coordinate 13,599,044 of CM054184.1, forward strand.
GACACTTTCCTAACACATTTTCCACAGAGTCCTAAAAATACTCGCAATTAAAACATCTATTCATATATGGGCAAAATGATTATGTTCACTAATGAACATGCTCACTACTAGTAAGTTCGCTACTGACAGGGCAATGCAAGGGAGAGAAGCATTCCACCAATTTTCTGTCTCTTACCTGTTGCATATTTTGTTCAGAATGCACAATATTGAAAATTCACCTAAATATCAGAGCCTTAATTATCTGCCTAGAAATTCCTAAACAATTACTCCCCAACTCCCGAAACGTCCATCATCCACACTGGAAGTAGTCCCCACCCCCTTTTTTTTTCTGCCATCGTGTGCATATTAAGAAGTCATGTCTCTTAAATTACCATAGTCTAGCGATTCCTTCCAAATGGTCAAACACTTTAATGACCACTAGCCCTGGCAAACCACTTTTGCCCATTCATAACAGTACACCTGTCTAATTGCCAATTTAATGCACGTTTCGCGGTCCATGTTCAGTGATAAACAACTATAGGTTTCACACTCTACATTGCTTGCTTGTCATGGGTATCAATAGTCGCCATAATAATTCGGGAATAATTATACACTCACACAGACAATGAATAAAGCATTATATTTATTGCATTTACATCTGCTAATAATAATTTGAATAGAACGAATGAAATATAAATAATTAATTTTTAAAAGTATCAATATATATATGTGTGCGTGCGTGCATAGATAGATAGATAGATAAGATAGATAGATGGATTGATGGATGGATGGATGGATGGATGGAGTGGGAGAGAGAGAGAGAGAGAGAGAGAGAGAGAGAGAGAGAGAGAGAGAGAGAGAGAGAGAGAGAGATGTAGAAATGTAATGAGAGCTTGAATGTATAATTTTAAAAAGTGCAGAATACCGCATGTAAAACGAGGAAATGCTAACAGAAATCTTAGCTTAAATGCTTATTTCACCCGAAAGAGTATTGAATTTAGAACATTTAGGAATTATAGTAATTAACCAAATAATCGTTTATTTTAATTAATTTAATTTTATAATATATTTGTTTTCTTGCAAATATTTAATATTTTTACCTTTACAAAATATGTTTGATGTAAGTTATAGTTTTATTTAATGACCATTTTGTTTTGACTAGTGGACGATATTGCTACTACTACAATTGCTTCTGCTAAAGAGCCCATGGAAATGAAGTCCGAAAAAGGTAGGCTAAAACCGAAGAAAGAAATGCAAAACAACAACAACAACAACAACACAACACAAACAACCGAGAAGACGCATACAACACATCGTGTGTGTCTGTGCTTGTTTGTGTATTTGCGTATGCAATAAATTTGCCTGCCTGTGCACATTTCCATTTCAGAGTCACTATTTTCTTATATCGCCTACCAAGTGACCCGTCACAGATCAGTTTTTTTTTCGTATTTGTTGACAAAAGATCCGATTGAAAAACAACTAGCTACATGCCCAATTTTCCTCATCCAAAACTAATTACAAGTGATGAGAATCTTAATTTATTTAAAAATGATCATCCAGCAGACACCACTCGTCTCTCTCACTTGGTGGATATGCGGGCGCTGTAAATGTTTTCTCTTTTCACAATATTATAGACAAACATTTACTGTCACTCAATATTTCGTAGGTGAAAAAGGTCTTACTTAAGGAGAAGACAAATCCTTTTTTAATCTATATTTAGCAAGCCCCCCCTCCACCTACTTTCTTCTCCAACATAAGGTCATCAAGATATGTCAGAAGGTCAATAAATTTATTAAATCAACAATCAAATATACAAATAACAAATACAATAGAAATATTACTTGACAACAATTTTTCAATGAAACCATTTTCAAATAATTTCTATATTACATACTCCTTTATCAAAAATAGTACAGTTCAATAATTCAAAATCACAGGATAGTTCATATCAGAGAGCAGAAATGGAGATAATTGATAATAGTTTTTCACATAACCTGAATTAAGCAGAGTTTCAATAGTCCACCCCCCTCCCCTGTGCTTTGCAACAGTCACAAGCTTTTGTCCACCTGAACAGTTTGTTTTCTACTAGTGTCGAAAACACTGACGGGCTATTATTCTCTCAAGACTAAATTGAGTGCCTTTTTGCCATGTCAGTTCTTTCAAGCAGAATAACAATTGTAGCGATTTCTGGTAACGTTTCTGTACCAGAAATTGTTCATGTAATCAGATCTCTAGCCACCATACATCAAAGGGGTGTGGTGTGTCTCATAGTAGACACCACTCCCGTCCTTTACTGCAGTCGGTTGTAGCAGTATTTCATTGGATAATAAAAACTACTCACCCAGTGGGGTTGCTTTGCATTACATCAGAAATTTCGAGCATATTATCACCCGGGGTGTTTAATTCAACTGAGACACTTTCTAAAATACCGTCATAAGGAGTGCTTAAGTTCGGGTTACTTTGACAATTTTACAATTTATATAAGAATTAAATTTTAAAATAGGGAGAGGCAAATTTACTCTTCCAGAGAGAGAGAGAGAGAGAGAGAGAGAGAGAGAGAGAGAGAGAGAGAGAGAGAGAGAGGTAGATAGGTAGATATATAGATAGATAGATAGATAGATAGATCCGGTCAGCCAGCAGACATAGGTAAATAAGGAGGAAGTTAGAGAGAGAGAGGCGAATGGATGGACAGATGGGTGAAAAGAGGAGGTAAGAGAGTTACAAAAGGATATTTTCATGTCTGTCACAGGTGATTCATGCCCACCATTGATGAAATGTCAGTCAAAGTATTCGAAAGAAACCGTGAACTTCGCTCAGAAGGATCACCCAATGGTCATCTTATGCTCGTTAGTAAAAAAATAAACTATTCATTTCTTTCCGTGTTTCATTTAGTAGAATTGTAATATTTTTCTGTTCCTCTACTTATTCCTTTTTGTTTCTGTGTCTTGACTTTAAGCGTTATGTCGGTATCTGTGTGTGTGTGTGTGTGTGTGTGTGTGTGTGTGTAAAAGTTGCGTGTGGGTGTGTCCTTGGCGTGTGTGTATGTGTATGAGCTCAAGCCGTAGTGTATTCTAAGAGATTTAGTTAATTTATCTTTCGACTAATTAAGTCTTTGAATGAAAGCGTATAAATTAATAATTTATCATCGGAAGGAAATCAACGACGTCAGAACAAATTGCAGCAGTTCTACTTGTACTACTACTTTATTACAGCACGTTATTAATTCCTTCATATTTAACTACTTCTTTATTACAGCACGTTATTAATTCATTCATAATTTACTATTACTACTATTACTACTATTACTACTTTATTACAGCTAGTTATTAATTCATTCATAATTTACTACTACTTTATTACAGCTAGTTATTAATTCATTCATAATTTACTACTACTTTATTACAGCTAGTTATTAATTCATTCATAATTAACTACTTCTTTATTACAGCACGTTATTAATTCATTCATAATTTACTACTACTTTATTACAGCTAGTTATTAATTCATTCATAATTAACTACTTCTTTATTACAGCACGTTATTAATTCATTCATAATTTACTATTACTACTATTACTACTTTATTACAGCACGTTATTAATTCATTCATAATTTACTACTACTTTATTACAGCTAGTTATTAATTCATTCATAATTTACTACTACTTTATTACACCAAGTTATTAATTCATTCATAATTTACTACTACTTTATGACAGCTAGTTATTAATTCATTCATAATTTACTACTACTTTATTACAGCTAGTTATTAATTCATTCATAATTTACTACTACTACTACTACTACTACTACTACTACTATCACTAACTTTTCTACTGTTGATCACGATAACATTGATGATAACGATTGCATGAAATATAATCATCAAAATTTGTATCGTTGTACGTGTTGACAAGGATAAAGTATTTTTACAGATATTTTTGGAACTTAAATATATATAGAGAGAAAAACAGTTTTGAGGGGCGCTCTATATGTTTTCATTAGTATTAGTGTGAAAACGTTTCAGTGAAATGTGTTTAGAAAAATAAATCATACACTCTTTGAAGCTTGTATTTAGCGTATCTATAGTTTACAATGGCGTTCCTTTCAATACTTTTATAAAGAATTGTTGCATGCCAACAAACTTCTGGCTTAACATTTTGTCTGCCTTTGTTTAATTTATATTTTATTCTCCATTTTTTTTCAGAGGCATTTATGATTATTTAACTTGTGCCAGCAAGGCAACAGCACAGTGCAAAATTCCTCTAGACACGAAGGAGAAGACACTGGTCGATGTTGCAAAGTGGTTTAAGGCCTACTGCATTCGAAGTTGGTGCATGATGATAATAATAATAATAATAATAATAATAATAATAATAATAATAATAATAATAATAATAAGTTGATGATAATGGTGGTGGTGATGACGACGATGACGAATACTATGATGACTTTTTTTAGTGTGTAGACAGACATGATATTTATTTAGTATATAGACAGAAGTTTTATTTATTTAGTATACAGACAGAAGTTTTATTTATTTAGTATATAGACAGAAGTTTTATTTATTTAGTATATAGACAGAAGTTTTATTTATTTAGTATATAGACAGAAGTTTTATTTATTTAGTATACAGACAGAAGTTTTATTTATTTAGTATATAGACAGAAGTTTTATTTATTTAGTATACAGACAGAAGTTTTATTTATTTACTATACAGACAGAAGTTTTATTTATTTAGTATACAGACAGAAGTTTTATTTATTTAGTATATAGACAGAAGTTTTATTTATTTAGTATATAGACAGAAGTTTTATTTATTTAGTATACAGACAGAAGTTTTATTTATTTAGTATACAGACAGAAGTTTTATTTATTTAGTATATAGACAGAAGTTTTATTTATTTAGTATACAGACAGAAGTTTTATTTATTTAGTATACAGACAGAAGTTTTATTTATTTAGTATACAGACAGAAGTTTTATTTATTTACTATACAGACAGAAGTTTTATTTATTTAGTATACAGACAGAAGTTTTATTTATTTAGTATATAGACAGAAGTTTTATTTATTTACTATACAGACAGAAGTTTTATTTATTTACTATACAGACAGAAGTTTTATTTATTTAGTATACAGACAGAAGTTTTATTTATTTAGTATATAGACAAAAGTTTTATTTACAGACATAAGTTTCATTTTTTATATTTAGAGAGAAGTTTTATTTATTTAATATGTAGACAGAAAATGGTTTTGCTGTTGTGGAAAACACTATACTTGACGATTATATTATTTCTGTTTTATTTACACGATTTTCACTATTATATTTTTGTTTTATTTACACGATTCTCATTATTATAATAACTCTGTTTTATTTACACGATTTTCTATTTTATTTACAGGATTTATACTTTTATATTATTTCTGTTTTATTTACACGATTCTCATTATTATATTAGTTCTGTTTTATTTACACGATTTTCTATTTTATTTAAACGATTTTTACTTGTATATTATTTCTGTTCTATTTGCACGATTTTCACTATTATATTATTTCTGTTTTATTCACGCTATTTTCACTATTATAATTCTAATCTTATGCCCACACTCTTAAATAAAAATACTCACTAACACACGCACTTACATACCAGAAAATAATCAAAAAAGCAACGAGACTGTAAAGACAGATAAATGGCTGGCTGGAGGACTTGAACTCTCTGGAATAGATTCACGTTTCATCTGCACCTTCAACACTGCTTACTGTACTTGTCTCTACCAGCACAATAATCACAACCATTGAGACTATCAGCATTATCATCATCATTATTATCTATATCATAGTCACTATAACAAGCCTTTAAGCCTAAGGCATTCATACGAGGTTATTTCTTTTATTTTCATTATCCCTGTTACGGGGCTATTGCATTACTATATTGTATAACTTTGTGCCTCCCAAGATAGTTGATGATTTCAGTTTTATTTTGTTTTAATCTCACGTGTGTTCTTAACTTTCTTGTTATATTATGTTTGAATACCTTCACATGTGTACGTGAGTGATTATTATTCTGATGTACCTTGGTAAATAATGGATACCCTGAGTCAACCTCTGACCTCATACGGTCGTATATGAGTGTGCATTCTGATATCATTACCATCTTGATAACCTTGAACCACAGTTCCTGTGCGAATATATAACATTTATCTTAACTCTAAGCCTCTTGTATCGAGATAGGCATAATTACATTTTTTCGAGTGCATGTAAAAGCTCATGTCTTTCAATTTCTGTTAACCTCATGCTCCAGTGCATACCACATTCATAGACAGTTAGTTCTTGAATATAAAAATTTTGAAAGTCGTCCCGTGTACATTTCACTGACAATATATACTCGTGCGTGTAACAACCTGACAACATTTAAATTGTTGAAGTGGTATTGTGCATATTCTCTTGACATTGTTTAAGTGTAGAAAATCCTTACAATATTCCAGTAATAGTGACAGTATGCTACAGTATATTATCCTGACAGCTACTCCAGTGGATGTGTGGACCGAATGCCAGTGTGTTTGGCCTTGACAAAATGTCGGTGTATGTACTCTATAGAGAGTATCAGTTTATATGTTCCTGTCAGGATGCCAGTGTTCATGGACTTGACAGAATTCTTGAATGTGCGGTTTTGATAATGGCATTGTATGGGGGTCTCGACAGTATATCAGTGCTTGTGGACCTGTGAGGGTGCTAGTGACCATTTAGTGTCCAGTCTAAAGATGTGTGCAATGAATCATGACTGTAATTCAGTGTAAATATTAATTTGACAGTGCTCGTGTGACCATTACGTCACAACACTAGATAATTCATGCACGTAACACAACTTGTATTCGATTGTATTACATTTATTGATTATATTATCTTTTCTTAGTACTGATCTTTTAGAACTTCCTAAACGCTGTATTTATAACCTTCACCAGAGTATTGAATTTGAATAATTCCAACTAAAGCAAATTATCTCCAGTGTGTGTGGTCTTATGCGTATGGAAGTACATATAGTTCTGACTCTCGTCAAGTGCGCTCATAATTCCATTATAATTTTCTACTGCAGCCATTGACGATGTAATTCATGATGGCTGTGAGAACACATGTGACGTTCCTATTACTCAGGTCACTGATGTGTCGAACCTCGTGAAGATAACTCGATGGTGCGAGTAAGTACTTGCATTCATCTGTCTCTTTATCACACACACACACACACACACACACACACACACACACACACACACACACACACACACACACACAGAGACACAGACACACGCACGCACGCACACAAGCGCGGAACAGTGTTTATACTCCAATGTATTTTGCTATCATCACACCAAGTGTCCTCAAGATGGCGCTACTAGTTTTCTTCACACTATTATTACAGTATATCTTCATTCATTTGTTACATCGAGAACATTCACTCGTGTGAAGACCGTGCAAGCCACGCTACTACTGTTGTTGCATTGTTACGTGAATTGCAGTGCTACATTTTTACAATGCCACGTGGTGCCAAATCATGAATATCTATGTTTATACATGTGTGAGTTTGTGTTTACTGAATCGACTTCCTGAATGTCTGTGATGGCATTAATATTGTTTTTTGTATCAATATTTTTTGATTGCCTTTATTCTTGTTGTGCTATTGCGCCTGTTTAAACATCCATGTTTATTTAGTGTTTAATTTGATATGGAAGTGATGACAGTGATTAACCTAGATTCAACTGGATAGAGAGTCCAAATTTAAGACACGAACTGTTCTAGTTCTCTTTATTTACCAACTATTGGCGTTCGATTAAACTCGAACGGATTGGATAGGGACTTGGTGTTAATGTGATGTAACTCTCCAGTTAACTTTATATTAGAGTTCAGTCCCTTTACACAGCAGGCCTATATAGTCTGAAAACTGTTAACATTAGAAGATTAACAAGTACTCAGCTTTAATGGCTGCCCCTCTGGGTCGATTGGATTTCGAGGACCTTTGCTAATGACGCATTTTTCATTTTTAAACCTGAAATATTTCAGATTCATCCACTCAACGACCAACTGCTCGATCAGAATACTGAAAGAATGTGGAGCGGAAACTTATGAAGAAGATATCATGTATCTGAAAAACCTGGCAAAAGATACCTGTCCGACGACAGGCAAGTTTCAGTTTGGTATGCATTGTTTCGTTTCCTGTTCTGCTTTAACTTCGCTACAAGTGCTGCCACTTACCACGAAAAGTGACGTGTGTTTTGATTGTGTGTCGGGGTATGTTTGCTTGCACGTGTTTGTGTAAAAGTGTGTGGAATTTAACTGTCATAACTGTGTTCATTATTATTATTATTATTATGTATTTGTCTTTGCACATTGCTCATCGCTGATCGAATTTAACTGCACAAAAATCGTAGAGAGTACAGGAACGTGCTACGTCACTTGATGAGGTTGACAATGATCGCCATCAGATATGGCAACACACGCACGCACACGCACGCACACACACGCGCGCGCACACACAAACACAAACACACGCGCGCGCGCACACACAAACACAAACACACACGCACCAGTGAACTAAGTGAATGCATCGGCATCTCGTGACGTCACCAAATAGTGGAAAGACCTGTCGTGACACGAGCCCACTGACCTTAGAGCCATCAAAGATCGGAGATTGAGATACTATTGAAGCAGATGAATCTACAATGTCACAAAATAATGAACAGCCCCGTCGTGACATTAATCCGCTGACCACAGAGCTATCGGAGACTGGAGACTGAGACAATCGACGCGGAAGGGGAGGTAATGTTTCTCACTGCTCCATCGGATTTGAACGGCACTCCATTCTTTACCTCTGTTCTTTCATCGTAAGAGTAGACTTCGTACCGGACCCAAATTTAAAACGTGGAAATGAAACTAGAACCACATATCCATGAATATGTATGCAAACACTCTTAGCTCATAACTATTTCAACTGCTTTATTTCTTGTTACATTAATCGGAATGAAAATCTCCACTTCCAGTTTCCGTTTTAAGAATTTCACAAAAAATAGAAGAATACTTTACTGATTTCAGAGTATACAGAGCATTTATATATAGACTATTACACTTAGCACCTTAGAACTCAGAGTGACGGTGATCAGAATTGATTTTCGCGCCAATCAAACACGACTCAAGATACAATATCTTAAAATGTCAGTCATTATCTGGACATTTTTACTTTTCATACAGGTAAATTAACTGAAAACATGGGAAAATATTCTAAGTCAACTTGAAATAATTCAAGTAAGGAGCACACTTAGGATACCCAGATAGTAAAGGACACACTTAGGATATCCAGATAGTAAAAGACACACCTAGGATAGTCAGATGGTAAAGGACACAATTAGGATAGCTCGATTGTAAGATCATGATTAGGACATCTAGATAGTACAGATGATTAGGATAGTTCGATAGTAAAGTCATGATTAGAATAGCTAGATAGTAAATGACATGATTAAGATAGTCCTTTACCATCTGACAAAAGATTAGGTTAGTCAGATGGTAAAGGACACACTGAAGATAGATCGATAGTAAAGTCATGATTAGGATAGCTAGATAGTAAAGGACGTTATTAGGATACCCGTACAGTAAATGACACAATTAGGATAGCCAGATATGGTTACTGAGTACAGCCGGATCAATGTCGCTTTTTTTCTTTGAAAGCTTACTTAAATTAACTTCAGTATTGTTTGTGATGTTTGCATGTTGTATTTGACTATCATTTCATATGTGTATGAATTGTGTTACTTGCTGTATCGCTTTACAGTGTGTATGAATTATGTTACTTGCTGTATCACTTTACAATGTGTATGAATTATGTTACTTGCTGTATCGCTTTACAATGTGCGTGAATTTAGTGTTGTCCATGTTTGCCCGTGTGCACAACAATGTAAGAAAGGAAGACTAATGCGTGTTAAAATGGACAAGCACTTTACGAGTACTTGACAAACCATATATTTGCGAAGGAAAGAAATTTGTTTTTAAAGGATGCATGCGTTTAATAAATTATTTTACTATTCTAAAGTAGATCTGTTTAATAAATTATTTTACTATTCTAAAGTAGATCTGTTTAATAAATTATTTTACTATTCTAACGTAGATCTGTTTAATAAATTAGGTTACTATTCTAAAATAGATCTGTTTAATAAATTAGGTTACTATTCTAAAATAGATCTGTTTAATAAATTAGGTTACTATTCTAACGTAGATCTGTTTGCCTGCGTTCTTAATGGTGTTATTTCTTTAATTGTTCATTAATTTAATCAGCGAGTGAATAATGTTCCATTTGATGACGACTACAACGATCATGATGATACTGTTCCAGATAACCATGACAACGATGATGGCAGTATTCCAGAAACGACACAGGAAGTACAAGGGAATACAGGACAGGCTCAAGAAAAAGGTAAAACTGGAATTATGGTCGATGCTGATATTTAAGTGTTGGGTGACACATTGTCTTCTTTATTATACTTTGTCTTTGCTTGTGTGTTTGTCAGCCTATATTTCTATCCCACTCTCTCCCACTTATCACTCCTTCCCTCCCTTGTGTCCTTTTGTCTTCCTTCACACTCCATTCTTCCTCTTTCTCTCCTAATTTCCTCCCTTTCTCTCTTCTTCCACTGTCTCTCTACTTCTCTCTCTCTCTCCATCCAATTTCCTCCGCTTTCCCTTTCTTCTAATTCATACCCTCTATCTCCCCTTCTCCTTCCTTCTCTCTATCCCCAATCCCTTCTTCTTAATTCCTCCATCTCTTCTCCCCACCCATCTTTCAGTCTCTCCCTCTCTTCTTCCCACCCATCTCTATTTCTCTCCCTCTCTTCCTTCTCACCCATCTCTCATTCTCTCCCTCTCTTCCTTCCCACCCATCTCTATTTCTCTCCCTCTCTTCCTTCCACCCATCTCTCTTTCTCTCCCTCTCTTCCTTCCACCCATCTCTCTTTCTCCCCCTCTCTTCCTTCTCACCCATGTCTCTTTCTTGAGAGAATTCCTGATCATGTGTGGTTTTGATAATGGTAGTGTATGGGGGTCTTGACAGAATTTTAGTGCTTGTGGACTTGTGAGGATGCTAGTATATGACCACATAGTGTCCAGGCTATGGCTGTATGCAATGAATCCAGACGGTAATTCAGTGTAAATATTAACTTGACAATGCTCGTGTGACCATTACGTCACAACACGAGATAATTCATGCACGTAACACTAACTGTATTCGTTTGTACCTCATTTATTGATTATATTATCTTTTTTCTTGTACTGAACTCTTAGAACTCCCTCACTGTACGTAAATGCTGTATTTATAACCTATACCAGTGTCAGAATATACAAAGCAAATTATGCTGTTATAATTTATATTTTCCATAATTCTAAAATCATTAAATTATCTACCATTTCTACTGTCTGTATAATTATCGAATAGACTTTTGTTAAGCAATTACGTTGGCTGATGCAATAAGTTGTTTACGTGTTAGGGAAATGTAGAGTAAGCTAGAGGTGAAGGACACTTTGAGAAATGGATATTAATACCGATATATGGTCATTTGCTTTCTGCACAGTGACGTAGGGCTAAGCCTCTAGCTGACCCCCATTATTTCATATAATTACCTGAATGAATTGAATTTGTGAGATGCATCAAACTTGATACAGTGTGCCCATCTACCAGGGGTTAAGAGAGTTGTGTCTACCTTTTATGACTGCGCCTAATTTCACATAGTGGTAATATAATAGGTTTCTCTAGATTGTATTTCATATTTGTAAAACTGATGTACTATGTATTCTGTATTTTGAATATTGTGTAGAATATTTATGTGATTTTTAATGTGGCCAAATGTTGTTATATTTTCCTTACAGAAGCTAAGTGGAATTAGTGATTATTACACTTGTAAAATTGTGAAGTAAAGCCACCACATGTATGTAGTCATGTTTCTGTTGATTAATTGTTATCATGGAAGAGCTAATGAGTTAACACACATTGCATGAATCACTAGCAAAGTTGTATTGTACTGATGACTGTATTATAATGGAGGAAATATATATTGTAAAGAATTTATTCATTTGAAACTTTCATTAACTTAAACTATGAAATAGTTAAAGCTAATTAATGAAATTGTAAAGAGTGATTATTGCTGCTGCCACAAAGCCCATAGAATTGTTATTGCTGTAACATGAGGTTATTCATTACAGATAGTCTCGAGTCTTAACTCTTAAGTCACAAATGGAAAGTCAGATCAGAGCTCAGGATCTACAGTCTCACAGATGAGTACCGAGAGGCAAACTGACTGAGTGCATAATCTTCTATACTAGAGGCACTGTCCACAGTCTATGCCCGAAGCTGCAGGGACCGCGAGAGGCTGCTAGAGAATTTGCTACGTGACGTAAGCATCATATCGAATAATCGATGACATGTTCAACAGTTACACAGACAATAAGTTAAATTATTTTGCCGAATGGAACACAAAATTCTGACATAGCGTGGTTATTTAATTAATTTACTGGGTCGCGTGATAGAAAGGACATGATTAGGATTACTCGAGAGTAAAGTCATGATTAGGATAGCTAGAAAATAAAGTCATGATTAGAATAGCTAGATAGTAAAGGACATGTTTAGGATAGCCAGATAGTAAAGGACACAAAATATTAGGTTAGTCAGATGGTAAAGGACACAATTAGGATAGATCGATAGTAAAGTCATGATTAGGATAGCTAGAAAATAAAGTAATGATTAGAATAGCTAGATAGTAAAGGACATGTTTAAGATAACCGGATAGTAAAGGACACAAAATATTAGGTTAGTCAGATGGTAAAGGGCACAATTAGGATAGATCGATAGTAAAGTCATGATTAGGATAGCTAGATAGTAAAGCCATGATTAGGTTAGTTAGATACTAAATGCCATGATTAGGATAACTGGGCAGTAAAGGACACAATTAGGATAGCCAGATAGGGATACTGAGTACAGCCCAATAAATGTCGCTTTTTTTTTTTTTGGAAGGCTTACTTAAATTAACTTAATCGTTTGTGATGTTTGCATGTTGTATTTGACTATCATTCCATATGTGTATGAATTATGTTACTTGCTGTATCGCTTTACAGTGCGTATGAATTGTGTTACTTGCTGTATCGATTTACAATGTGTATAAATTATGTTACTTGCTGTATCGCTTTACAATGTGCATGAATTTAGTGTTGTCCATGTTTGCCAGTGTGCACAACACTATAAGAAAGGGAGACAACGTGTGTTAAAATGGACAAGCACTTTACGAGTACTTGACAAAGCATATATTTGTGAAGGAAAGAAATTTGTTTTTAAAGGATGCATGCGTTTATCAAATTAGGTTACTATTCTAAATTAGATCTGTTTGCCTGCATTTGTAATGGTGTTATTTCTTCAATTGTTCATTAATTTAATCAGCGAGTGAATAATGTTCCATTTGATGACGACTACAACGATCATGATAATACTGTTCCAGATAACCATGTCAACGATGATGGCAGTATTCCAGAAACACCACTTGAAGAACAAGAACCTGGGAATACAGGACATGCTCAAGAAAAAGGTAAAACTGGAATTATGGTCGATGCTGATATTTAAGGGTTGGGTGACAAGTTTTCATTTCGTGTAGAATTCATTTATTGTAGCCATCGCATCTATTATCGTTTCTGTCTGTCTGTCCGTCGCTCTGTCTGTCCGTCTGTCAGTATGTTTGTTAGTCCATCCTGTTCATCATTTAAATGTGAGGTTTGAACCTCTGGGGGCTATACACAAGCCAACGGAGCGACGACTTAAAAAATTGTTGTGTATTTCGTGACGTCCAGTAGCTGGTACCAACATTCAGAACTTGCTGGACCACGAACACACTCTATTTCTATGTCATGTTTTCACATTGTACAGCTTGGCAACTCTCTGGGCATATCACGTTTTATAATTCTTGTTTTGTTTCAGCATTCCATACATAATGCTGTATTGTGGCTGTATTCAGCATTCCATACATAATGCTGTATTGTGGCTGTATTCAGCATTCCATACATAATACTGTATTGTGGCTGTATTCAGCATTCCATACATAATGCTGTATTGTGGCTGTATTCAGCATTCCATACATAATACTGTATTGTGGCTGTATTCAGCATTCCATACATAATGCTGTATTGTGGCTGTATTCAGCATTCCATACATAATGCTGTATTGTGGCTGTATTCAGCATTCCATATATAATGCTGTATTGTGGCTGTATTCAGCATTCCATACATAATACTGTATTGTGGCTGTATTCAGCATTCCATACATAATGCTGTATTGTGGCTGTATTCAGCATTCCATACATAATGCTGTATTGTGGCTGTATTCAGCATTCCATATATAATACTGTATTGTGGCTGTATTCAGGTTTCATTATATAATACCTTATTATGGCTGTATTCAGCACTCCTTACACAAAATGGTATTTTGGCTGTGTTCAGAACTCCATACATTTTATGGTATTTTGGCTGTATTCAGCTCTCCTTACACAAAATGGTATTATTGGTGAGTACAGCACTCCATTCACAAAATGCCATATTCTGGCTGTTCAGAACTCCATACATTTGAGCTGTATGGCAATTTTCTAACTTTATTCAGCTTTGAAATTTACCCGATTGGTTTCACTCTAGCTTTGTTCAGTTTTCAAGCTGTACTGCTTAAGAATTTTCCAACCCTGTTAAGCTTTCAATCTGGCTTAATTGGCTTCATTCTAACTTTGTCAAGTTTACAAAATGTCCAGCTGGGGAAATTTCTAGGTATGTCTAGTTTTCAAATTGTGCTGCTTGGCAAACAATCTAGCTTTGTCAGGCTAGTATATTGTTCTGCTTGGCAAATATTTAGCTTTGTCATGTTTTCAAAGTGTCCTGCTTGGCAAATATTTTACTTTACAAACTGTCCTGCTTGGCAAATATTTAGATATTTTACATTTTCAAACTGCCCTGCATGGTATTTCTCTAAATTTGTCAAGTTTTCAAATTGCCATCTTGGCAGCTATCTAGCTATATCAAGCTTTCAATCTGTTCAGACTGGCAATTCTCTTTGTGAAGCTTTCAAACTGGCTTGTTTTGCATCTCTCTGTCTTCTCAAGCTTATAAATTGTCCTGCTGGCAGCACCCTAGTTTTGTGAAGTTTTCAAATCAATCTGCGGATTTCTATCTGTCTAGATTTCACACTGTCATTTTCAGCAGTTTTCAACCATGATAAGTTTTCAAATTTTTCTGCTTGGCAAACTCTTACTATGACACATTAGATCTCATTTTTGAAAGTTTATAGATATATCATGAGAATTATGACACATAAGATTTCAATTTTGAAAGTTTATAATTAGAGATATCATGAGAATGATGAGGATGAGCAAACGGTGGAAGGTTCACAAACTTCCTTTACACCGGCCTTGCTTTGATACGCATCAGTTCGGGAAATCCCTGTAGTTTTGTTGGTCACGTGACGTGGGATAGTGAATACACTTCCTCCCTGCTCGCGTTTAGAAACCCCTGCATAAATTACATTATAAACCGTTTGGTACCTCATCATCAGTCACCTCAAGAAAAGGTCTGTGAACTGTAAACTGTAAGTGTTTTGTGTGAACTGTGAACTGTAAGTGTTTTTATTTTCTTTCTAATCTGAAACTCTTTGCTAAATTCATTTCTGTCTCGACGTGCTGACTCTCTGACCTACTTTGACTCGGAACAGCCATTTTTAATATGCCTTTCCTTCTAGGACTTGTTTGTGAATTTTCATTGATGAAATGTAGCAGACGACTTTATATAGTGTAAAGATGTACACAGCAATCAGATTGCAGTCGATTTTGTAAAGGGTCTAGTGTAAAGCTGTGCATTAAAAACGAAATTGTGCAAAGTTGTTCACAGTAAACAACCGCTATACAGTCACTCCAACCAGAAAGTAGAATAATTACGTCACTATGCGGTCCCTCCCAACCAGAAATTTGACTGATTACCTCACGATGCAGACCCTACCAACCAGAAAGTTGACTGATTATATGACCATGCGATCTCTCCCCCCCAAAAAAATAAAAAATAAAAAATAAAAATAAATAAAAATAATGCTGACTCATTAAACGTCATTCCTATTATTTCAGTGACAAAAAGCAAGCTTTCGTTGTATTCCTATTATTTCAATGACGAAAACTATTTTCTGTAAAGCCTATTGAAAGTTTTAAACAGAAAATAACAGCTCGAGAGCATTATTAATGCAAAACTTTGTTACTGATCTCGTCAAACTACAGTCACATTTCAGTGTTTGTATACATTTTATATCATTCTTTTCATTATAGCTTTATCACGTCATTTATATACTTCTTTCCAGTATAGCTTTATTATGTCAATTATATACTTCTTTTCATTATAGCTTTATGACGTCAATTATATATTTTTTTAATTATAGCTTTATTATGTCAATTATATAGTTTTTCTTTATTGTGGTTCTAGCTTTATCACTTCATTTATACAGTTTTTTCATTATTGCTCTAATAAATAATTTATATAATTGGTCTCCTTTTTGCTCTATTATATCATTTATACAGTTTTTTCATTATTGCTCTATTAAATAATTTATAATTCGTCTCCTTTTTGCTCTATTATATCATTTATACAGTTTTTTTCGTTATATGTCTTTAGAGACAAAAAAGTGACTATACATTTAATTATATCAATAAAGTGAATATGCGCAATTCAATACTATTATTAATGAAAACATAAATAATTAGTTAGTGGTGTGTACTGTTTTACGAATTAACCTTATATATTGCTGTATTCAAGTATAATTTATCAACAATGCAGAAATATTGCAACACATCCAAAATCAGGAACTTTTACGATTTAAGTTATGTAAATTATATGTAGTCATAAAAATGTACATCTCACTTTTATCACAGTGTAAACGTTTTGTATAAACAGCACATGTGGATACCATACAATAAATACACATTTTTCTATGAAATCTAAGAGTGTAAACGTTTTGTATAAACAGCACAGGTGCATATCATACAATAAATACTGTGAGTGCAACTCCAGAAAGTAGAATAATTACGTCACTATGCGGTCCCTCCCAGTTAATGAAAATGATTATTATTATTAATTAATCTTTCATAACTAGTTGCAAATGATGAGAATCTTAATTTTATTTTATTATTCATCTTCCAGCAGAAACCAATCGTCTCTTTCAATTGGCGGTTATAGCGCTGTAATGTCTTCCACAAATATTCACGGTCACATAATCTTTCTGTTGGTAGAAAACTTCTTATTAAAGGAGAAAACAAATCCGGCTTTAATCTATATTTAGCGATCCCCAATTCACTCACTTTCTTCCACAACATGAGTTTATCAATATGCGTACGAAGGTCAGTAAATTTAACAATAAATTTATTAAACCAGCAATCAAATATACACATGACAAATACAATGAAATAGATTACTTGACATCAATATTTTCACGAACCCACGTCAGATAGTTTTATAATTACAATGTCTATCATAAATACAATTCAACAATATGTAAATGCAAATCAAAGTATAGTTCTATCAATTTGTTAATTAGATTGTTAGAATTGTATTTATGTATACTTTATCAAACAATTTCCTCACTATTTCGTAAGAATTCTATTTGTCTTGTGTATGCCTTACTGTACAATGCGTGTATAACTAGTTAGATTTGTTTGTCTTGTGTATGCCTTACTGTACAATGTGTGTACTAACTAGTTAAAAATTGTTTGTTTTTCTTATTGTAATATGTAAATGTATACTGATCAGTTTTCATTATAACTTTCCTCCCTCGGAAGTCGTAAAAATTATAATTCATATGTATATCTATTACTACTGAAATCTTTGAAATGAATAAATCCTATCAATATATGTCATTATTGAGGTCTTGGAGAAGAATAAATCTTGTGTGTGTGTGTGTGTGTGTGTGTGTGTGTGTGTCTATGTACGTCTATTACTACGAAAGCTTAATTTTTAATTTCAGATGTGAAAATCAGACAGAAGTCTTGAAATGCCGACTTGTTTTACGTTTTCTTCTTGTTCTTTAGAAAACATTTCAGTTGGGTTTCTTTAAGTTGTATTTGACAAATACAAGAAACAGGATGTAGAATATATCTGCTATGCTATATTAGTTTTTAAAATTTCATTTGACAAATACAAGAAGCAGGTTGTAGAATGTATCTGCTATGCTATATTAGTTTTTAAAATTTCATTTGACAAATACAAGAAGCAGGTTGTAGAATGTATCTGCTATGCTATATTAGTTTTTAAAATTTCATTTGACAAATACAAGACGCAGGTTGTAGAATGTATCTGCTATTTTATATTAGCTTTTAAAGTGTCGTTGATATTCGCAAGAAACATGTCGTAGAAATTATCACGTACACTAAGTAGATTGTTTAAAAATCTTGATAATATAAAAATAATACTATTGGCTGACAGCTATGTTTGAAGTGACGTGTATCTTACTACTTTGGACAAAGACAAATCGTAATGAGTCATTTCTGACAGTTGTCTGTCAAATCTTGTTACTCAACATAAAGACAAAACATAATGAGTCATTTCTGACAGTTGTTTGTCAAATCTTGTTACTCAACATAAAGACAAAACATAATGAGTCATTTCTGACAGTTGTTTGTCGTGTTACTCAACATAAAGACAAAGCGTAATGAGTCATTTCTGACAGTTGTTTGTCGTGTTACTCAACATAAAGATAAAACGTAATGAGTCATTTCTGACAGTTGTTTGTCGTTTTACTCAACATAAAGACAAAACGTAATGAGTCATTTCTGACAGTTGTTTGTGGTGTTACTCAACATAAAGACAAAACGTAATGAGTCATTTCTGACAGTTGTTTGTGGTGTTACTCAACATAAAGACAAAACGTAATGAGTCATTTTGACAGTTGTTTGTCGTGTTACAAAACGTAATGAGTCATTTCTGACAGTTGATTGTCGTGTTACTCAACATAAATGCAAAATGTAATCTGGTATTTCTAATAACGGTCTAAGGTGTTACTCTGCATAAAGGCAAAATGTAATGTGGTATTTCTGACAACTGTCTAAAGTGTATCTTGTAACTCAGGATAAAAATGCACGTAATGCGGGTGTACTTGGAGCTATGTCTGAAATGTGACTTGTAACTCAGGATAAAGACAAAAAACATACACGATAGTGACAAAAGCACTGGATAGAGAAAAAAAACACTGGATAGTGACAAAAACACTGGATGAGACAAAGCACAGGATAGACTGATTGTTGACTGATTATATCGTGCGACATTAAGAAACTGCTGACTCATTCAGCAACACCAGAACTAGCAATAATTTAAAGAAACAAGATTTTATTTCCTACATTTTATTTCAGTTACTAAAAAGGACTAACTTCTATAAATGTTATTCAAGTTTAAAAACGGAGATAACAGTTCAAGCTTTATTTTGTTTATAAAACTGTTTTATTAACTGGTAACACTACAATCAGATTTCAATGTAAATATCAAATTTATATAGTTCTTCATTTTACAACGCTAGCAAATCATTTATCTAGTTCTTTTCTTTATAGAAATATCATATAATTTATCTGGTTCTTTTCATTATATCTGTATCACATAATTTATCTAGTTCTTATCACTATAGCTCTGTCATGTCATGGATCTAGTCCTTTTCATTATTATTGTATCATTTCATTGATATGGGTTTCTTCATTATAGCTCTGTGATATCAGTTAGCATGAGTTTGTTAATGATCCTTTTCATTATTACAGTATCATATAATTGATATGGGTCTTTTCATTATAGCTCTGTGATATCAGTTAGCATGAGTTTGTTAATGATCCTTTTCATTATTACTGTATCATATAATTGATATGGGTCTTTTCATTATAGCTCTCTGATATCAGTTAGCATGAGTTTGTTAATGATCCTGGGGAAACAGCACCTACAAACATTATGAACCCACTCAGGCGAAATGTTCAGTGCAGACACACGCACACACACACACACACACACACACGCACGCGCGCGCACACACACACACACACACACACACACACACACACACACACACACACACACAAGGGGATCCTAATGAATGCATATTGAATAGTATTGTCTTTAGAGAGAGCCAAATAGTTTTTAGTTAATTCATTAGTTCTGTCATATTAAAACGCGGTGAAGTTGAAAAATAATCTGATTCGGTGTGAATTACTACGGCACAAATGCTGACTTTGACTAAGATTTGTTAAAAGGGGACAAAGGTCAACAGCCTGCAAAACTCGTAAATACGAATGCATCTACAGACAGGTACACTACAGGTATACACATATTTAAAGACACAAACACACGTATGTACCTCTACAAACACAAGCCACACACACACACACACACACACACACACACAGACACACACACACACCAGCAGTGTACGTACATAACTAATTGATTATGCAAATATGACAGTTACAAGCTACTGAAATCATTTCTCTATACAACAGCTAAAATCTCTATTATGATAAACAAACGAATTCGCTACATAACAGATAAAATCTCAACTAGGATATACAAACGAATTCACTAACAGCTACAATCTCTAATACGTCATACAAACCAATTCACAAACAGTAAAATCGCTAGTAAGTCATACTAACCAAATCACTAACAGCAAAAATCTCTAGGAAGTCATACAAAATAATTCAATGACAGATAAACATTTTCCAATAAGTCAAACAAACCAACTCACTAACAGAAAAAAATAATGTTCAATAAGTTATACAAACTAATTCACTAACAGATAAAATCTCAGTAAACATATTATCCACATCTGTAACACTAGATTATAATTCAAAGCAACAAAATAATTAACGAGGGATTGATTATATTGACACTTTGCAAACTATACCCACTCGAAAACCACTTACAACAATAGCGGGCACTTTACGACGATCAATACAGCTTACAACAATAGCGAGCACTTTACGACGATCAATACAGCTTACAACAATAGCGAGCACTTTACGATCATCAATACAGCTTACAACAATAGCGAGCACTTTACGACGATCAATACAGCTTACAACAATAGCGAGCACTTTACGATCATCAATACAGCTTACAACAATAGCGAGCACTTTACGACGATCAATACAGCTTACAACAATAGCGGACACTTTACGACGATCAATACAGCTTACAACAATAGCGGGTACTTTAGCAACAATAAAACTGTATATCTTTTACATACATTATAATGCTTATATATTTTTAAAAGACCAAAGCAAACGAACAAAACACACATTTTCTTTGCAAATGTTAAGATATGAAATGTCATCACAGTTTCTCTGATAGTGTCAGGGTAAAATAGACGTTGGGCAATCAAAACTCCAGTTCGTAATGATACTACTTTCCATTATAATACACAGAGAACAAAGTTTAGCAATAGAAGTACTCTCCAATAATTACACGGAAAAATATTTCGAATTGAATAATATGTCAAAGTAGAACAAGCAGAACTCCATTTGCCAATGACCCTCACCTTCAACACAATACACGTAGAAAGATCTCAAACTGAACATTAATTCAACATTGAAAATATCAAAGTAGGTCAAAATGAACTATGTCAAAGTGGGGCAAGCAAACGACTTGAGGTAGGGGTAAACTTTCTGACAAACACGACCTACAGGCAAGTAACAGACTTCTCGTTGTGAAGGAAAATGTTAAAGAATGACGTCATTGTATAAAGGCGTGGTATGAATGAGTGAAGATAACATTTCAGACGTTCGCCAAATTTCTTACCTCCCTTTCATTTCAGTGAAGTATCGCTCAGTGAAGAATGAAGAATGTGATTGGTGTTAAAAGGTTCACGATCAACCACATTGACGACATCAATTGCAAACTTTAACAAATCTTGATTACAACAATGGTAAAACAAATTAAAAGTTACACTAAACTCTTATTTTTAAGGTCGATTTGAGGAATTTACATAATAGATTTATTTCCTTCTGTGTCAATGAATATTTAGTATATTTTAAATAATATATGTTTACAATTTATATCAACACGTTAATATTTTCGAACTGACTTTGAATAAACAACCCAAATTGTCTACTTCTGGACATTATTGAAAATAGCAGCATAGAATTCACAGTAAATAAAATATTTTTAATTTGGAGTGTCACTCAAATAAACAAGAATAGCTTACGATATAAAACATTGACACTAAAAACATCCTTATTTGGATGCTATTTTTAGTTTAAGGACTCACTCAAAAGTACACGAGTGGCTGTTATAATGCGTTAAACCTCTAATGAATATTATTATGAATTCCTTTATCATTCAATAAGCATGATCTCTTATCAGTGTTTAAATTTAAAATTAAATTTGGGAGAGGTAAGTAAATATTTTATTTTTAATAATCTACATAAAGTTTACAAATGTCTTAGGTATGTAAATATTTTATTATTAATGACCTACTGATACTATATAGCTTTGTTAAAAAGACAATATTTTATTTTTAATGATCTACATAAAGTTTAAGATGTGTTAGGTAAGTAAATATTTTAATATTATGACCCACTTAAAATATGCAGCTTTGATAGGCAAGTAAATATTTTATTTTTAATGACCTACATAAAGTATGTAGCTGGGTTAAGTAAGTAAATGTTTAATTTTAATGACCTATATGTTAAGTAAGATTATATTTTGTTACTAATGGTCTATATAAATAATACAGCTGGATTAGGTAAGTAAACATTTCCTTTTTAATGATCTCCATAACGTTTACACCAGCAATAGATAAGTAAATATTTTGTTTTTAATGATCTACTTAAAGAATACAGCTCAGATGTAGAAGAGCATTATCATCTGGGTTAAAATTTATATAATAACATAGAGACACTTGTTATAATCAGTTTTCAAAAATGTAACATCTTACACGCTGTATCCAGTTTGGTTGGACGATAGCGTTGCTAAATGGACCCAGTATTCTATAATAACAAAATATGTATATATTAATTAATATTTAATGTATTACTCACTGATTACAGCTTAGTTACACAGGAGCAATGCTAACTGGGTATAATAAAGTCTTGTATAATAATAAATACAAGAGCTGTAATTAATGGATAAAGAAAAACTAATTTCGTACAGAAAAGACTGTTAAAAGTAGATATTATTTTTATTACATATATTTCAATTAAACTTATGAGGAAAATCTAGTTAATCTAAATTGCAATTTTAAAAAAACCTGATTGAATTCAGGCGCAATAAACAATAATTAGTAGAATAAATATTTTTTTTAAACTGATTAAATTCTGACACACTAAACAATAATTATAAGAATAAATATTAAAACGCATGATTAAATTCTGACATACCAACCAATAATTACAAACTTGTCCTAACAACCTTCAAGAAATCACAGATAACATTATGTCAGAGCTAAATATAGATTGAAATCAATCCAAATTCTGCCAACGAAATATTGCCTTAGATAAATAGCCAGGTGGTTTGGGATATTATTGAAGAAAAAAAAACAAATCGTACATTTCATTAATAAAGTTTGTACTTTATGTAATAATACACATTGTAAATTTATAATGCATGAATTTAATATAAATATAATCTTTGTTTAGTCTTCGTATTGGTTTACAGTCGAACATTAAGAAACATTAAATTAACTTTCTGTACTTTGTAATTTGTTCACTATTGCAAATTACGACGACTAGAAGTGATTAAAAAAATCTGTCAATAGTAGAGACAGACATTTTGATTTTGTAATGATATCACAAGTAGAGAAGTGAACAAAGGTCTGTCATACAAAGTTTAGTGTGACGTCATTCTTTCTATAATTTCTTTAGGCATCGAATATGGATCAAGGTCAAGGGTCACAGCAACCAGCTGAAAACTATTGGCTCCAATGCATAAAAGCTTGGTACCCTGAACTTCACACGCAGACATATTTCTTACCTCCCCTTCATTTCAATCGCGTGCCGTACAGCGTGGAGAACATTGCTGGCGAACAGGTGCTAGTGCCTCAAATCCCACAGGATGGACCCAGTCAGACACCATCAACTCCTAGAATTAGGTCACGTAAACGGAAACGTCAGACTACGGTAAAATTAATTTACATAAACAATTTCTCACATATTCCTTGCGTTTATATAAACATATTTGTGATCATGGCGTTTGTTATTTGTTTATATAATCGTGGTAGTGATGGTAGTGTTTGTAATGTATTTAAATAATCGTATTAATGATAAAGGTGTTTATTATATATTTATGCACTCTAAATCACAGATGATATAGTGTTAATTATAATCTTATTAAATTCATATTAATAGTAAAAAATTTAGTTTTGTATTGTATATTCACATTAGTCATTGTCAGAGGAGTTCTATGCAAATTATGCAAATTTTCTCAAACATTTTTTCTAACATTTAGTTACTATTTCTTTTATTATTTTATGAGAAGTAATGTACCGTAGCTAGGTTGCTTACCTGTATTGCAATAGATGTTTACTACCTATTAAGATGTAGGTCACTCGAAAAGGTGAAGGATGCAGAGGGTAAAGGGAAATGGCAGGATGGGGAACCACTAGCTGGATAGAAGACACCCGTATTTAGGCATTCGTGTTCCGTGTCGTGACTTGGTCGAATCTACTAGCTGGTCTAGAGACCATTCTTATATAGCCTACTTATCAATGACCTTTGAACTGCAGACACAAATATCCATCCCACCCACATGTCCACGGGCAAACTGCTTGTGTTCGTTGATATCGCACATGAAGTATGAGAGTCATAAATATAATTGACTTCTCTAAAATATTGTATATTTTATTGATAGAAGGTTGTGTAAAATATTTATATGATTTGCTAAATGATTGTGTGAACTAATGTATTTCTTCTCACTGAAGCTAAGTGGTGCTAGCGATAATTACATTTATGTAGGAATGTTGAGATGGCATAAGCACGTGTATTCGCCATTCCTATTGCTGGTTAAACAATTGTAGCTGGTAGAGCTAAATAGAGAGAAATGATTGTTTAATGAATATCACTGACCCTAACCCTTAAATTCATTTGTTTACTAAAGAAAAAATATGTGTAAATTCATTCATTTCATATTCTTAATAGGAATGCTTATTTCAGGTTTATTTCTTATGTAAATATGCTAATTAAAGGAAATTTACAACTCTTTGTTTACTCATGATAAGATATAACATATGACTCCCAGGAATGGAGACCAATGAGAAATCACGTCTTACTGCCTGAGGAATTTCTTGGCAAGTGATGGACAAATGGAATAATTTTCCATATGGAATTCCCAACTTTATTCTATTAGTACCCATTGACCAGTAGATGGCCATTTGTGAGCCCTAATTGGCTAGCTTCTCAGAAATGCTTTCATCATTCAATAAGTCATTTATCTGTAACAGGATTTGAGAGCTGGACTCAAATATTCAATGGAATGTAGACTATTGAGTTCCACCCGGAATGACACCCGTGTTAATCAATTATAATATAACTTCTGGCAATGTTTAGTAATCCAATTTGGAGAACATTCATGATTTTCATTGCGTGTTTGTTTAACGTGCAGTGCATGATACCTACCTTTAAATCTTACTGCATAAATATCAGTGATATGAATAAGGTGCTCTACAAATTTCATCACAAAAATATATCATATATATCAGTGATGAATAAAGTGCTCTATAAATTTCATCACAAAAATATATCATAAATATCAGTGATATGAATATATTGCTCTACAAATTTCATCACAAAATATATCATAAATATCAGTGATATGAATAAAGTCCTCTATAAATTTCATAAAAAATTGCTATATGGAAACAAGTGACAAATAATTGAAGGGGTGAACATATTTATCACAATATACATGATCAAGCTTTTGCAGGGCATACCTCAAATTGATTCTCATTGGGGAAGAGAGAGAGAGAGAGAGAGAGAGAGAGAGAGAGAGAGAGAGAGAGAGAGAGAGAGAGAGAGAGAGAGAGAGAGAGAGAGAGAGAGAGAGAGAGTATATAGAAAATGAGGGGGAGGCTGTTTAGATTTATTTTCAGGGAAATGGGTGGGGGCAGGGTGGGGGGCATCAATCGAAGTTATGCTACTTGTCTCAAAATGTGATTTTTATTTGCTTTGGTTTCGACGAATGTTTATCGATTTTGTTTTGTTTTCATAATTATCTCCCTTAAAATTGTTTTGTGTTCAGTGACTGCTGTGTATGTTTGTGAAATACTGTGTTTTCTGATGGTTGCTTGTGCTGACTATTGTGTGTCCTCAATGTTGTGTGCCCTGAATGTTGTATGTCCTGAATGTTGTGTGTCCAGAATGTTGTATGTCCTGAATGTTGTGTATCCTGAATGTTGAATGTGTTTGTCACAAAGGGAGTAGGGGCCAAAATAGATTTTTTCATTCATTGCTTACATCGATCGCCATGGTCAAGGGGAGCTAACACTCTCCAAATAATAATTTCTTATGAATTTATACTTGTCAAGATTGCCAGTTGCTCGTAAACATGGCCGTTATCTTTGTTTATCAATGGTAATTATTTCATAAAGGTCACTAATTATAAAATGAGTTTGTTTATCACTGGTAATTATTTCATAAAGGACACTAATTATGAGTTCACTTATTTTCCATTAACGTTCAGAATGACAATCTGTGTTGAAGTTAAACCATGAAGTATATCTTGTGAAAGTAGAGATTTATGTATTGTATAAATACAGTTGATTTATACATTGTGTTAGTGCAGTTTATTCACTATTTTGTGTAATTTAACAAAATTAAGTATAGATCTGATATATTTAACCTAAATAGTAAAATTTATATTATAGTAGAATTTGATAGTGTGCTGTAGAAGTAATAGTAACTCTGGCCTGAGGTCTAATGTAGTGGAGTTTTATATTATAGTAATAGTAAAGTTTGATAGTGTTCTGTAGAAGTAATAGTAACTCTGGCCTGAGGTCTAAAGTAGTGGAGTTTTCATGCTAAGTGTACAGTGCATGAACTCTCAATGATACATGAATTGAGTGTGGGTAATACCAACTCAGCAGAATTTTTATTGAAAACTTTTAGCAGAGATAAAAGGAAGAAAAATAATATAACAGTGAAAGATACACCAGGTTGTTAATAGGAGCAACATCATATAGTGGGTTAAATGGGAGTGTGCATTATTTTCCCCTTGTCATCCCCCCTCTCCCCACCTTGTCGTCGTATAGTGGGTTAAATGGGAGTGTGCATTATTTTTCCCTTGTCATCCCCGTTCTACCCACTTTGTCATCGTATAGAGGGTTAAATGGGAGTGTGCATTATTTTTCCCTTGTTATCCCCCCCCCCCTTTCGTCGCCTTGTCATGTGTATCAGAGTGAGAAGGCAAAACATTTTGGACATTTTTTCTTGACACAGTGAAGAATGCACGATTGGATTATAATACCCTTGTGTCTGGTGAATTTAAAACCATTTCACAGTGACAGATAGAGTAGATGACCAGAGCTTTCTATCTGGGGATTACTTTTCAATCACCTATTCCATGAGTGAATTGAGTTTATTTCCAGTGCCAGAATTCAGATGGAAGACAAATATTCATGGCTATGAAGACACAACATTAATTGTCACAAGAACAAGTGTCGGAAAGAACCATTAGACCAAACCTATGTACAGGAAGGTTGATATTTTGTTGAACGATGACAATCATCATAAGACGAAGCAGGTAACAGTCCTGCAGGAATCTAATGCAAAGACGACTTGTTATAGCCACAGATTGTACCAGAATTGTGAACTGGAAACTGTGGGTGTAATTAAGGACAGCATTGTGAAATTATTCTGAGACTGTGTAGATGAACTGTGATTTGTGATATTGCTTACATTCAAACTGTGACTATTCAAGATTGTGTTAATGTGATGGTATATCAGAGTGTTATTATTATTATCAGGATTGGTCGTTGTAACCAGAAATTCTACCCACCAGCCATCATCAGTGCAGGAACAGAGGTTACCGCTCTTAAGCCCTATCAGGAGATTCATACTCATGATTGTTCATGTAATCTATATATGTTTCTTTGATTTATGTAAATTTGTTTTCTATTTCTGATTCTTCTTATAATCATTTTGTAATGACTGTAATAGAAATGCTATATGTTCTGATTGATTAAATCCATAGAAATTGTTTATGAACTAAATTAGAGACAGATTGACAACACACGATGACGTGAATTCCTAGTAATTGTTTTACGGAAATATATTTTCCTAATTAATGAGCTTGTTTGCAGGAAGCATTCAAGAGCTTTGCAATCTCTGAATATTCTTTCCTTGTGTGTGATTAGTGAGAATATTAATTGTAGCTTGATTTAACTGTTATGTATTTTTATATTTTATCTATCCACTCTTGTTATTGTAGAAGAGGGGTACATATGCAGATGATGGGTGGTGCTCTGCCAAATGACGTAATGACAAATGATAAGATGGTCTAGCAGTGTTTTAGGATAGATCCCGTCATCGACTTGAGAGAAGTGGGGTGGGCGGGGCTGGAATAAAGACAGAGTGACTGACGAGGTGGTTCAGTTAGGGTCTGTTACTCTAGACAAGTAACACTTGGGGAGGGAGGTAATTTTATCTGACACTCCCCAAGGTTTGACTTAGTCGCTCTCCTGACCACAAATGACGAAGACCCTGTCGGGGCGATTGTGTTTGATTGTGAGGATTATTATTTATTAATGTGAGAGAATTATTTATTAATATAAAATAATAACACGTAAATAATAATTAAACAATTAACAGATAAGAACCCTTGTCACACTTTTGTAATTTATTAAGTTCACACCTTGAAGGTAAGATTGCTATTGTAAATTTTTAAGTTCATATCTTGGAGAGGGGAGGTGGTAGATATTTCTATGTCATTATGTTCACGGAGGTAATATTGATATTTGCAATTTATTAAATTCAGTTGATTTTACTTTTGCTTCAGGAAAAACGGAAATTTGGAGACGATATATGCTAAGTTGGTCCATTCCAGAAATCTTCAATCATGTTTTCGCTCTAGATATTTAAACAATATATATCTGGAATTTTATTATGATATTATTAATATTATTTTCGAGTGGTAATTTTCTTTTCAGTCTTCTTCAGCACAAAATCTGTCAGGCCCAGTGCTAAACAGAAGTCAAGTTAACTTACTCCCTCAACCAGTGTATGACAGTGACGTACGTGACGACAAAGCCTTAGAGCGTGTGTTGCATTGTCTTCGTGACCTGGCGGATAACAGTCAACCGAAAGAAGTGATGATGGTCATTTCCCAGTTAAAGTTCGGGAACTACCTTGGTCAACCTACCTATGCGGCTACTGCTGCCCTTCTACCACGCCCTACCACACTACCCGAACAGTTACTTCAACAACATTACCACGAGGGTGACTTTGATGTTCTCATCATACACAGACAACACGGATTGTTCACATTAGAAATTAAAAGCGTGGGATCAAACTTCAGTAAGCTGAAGATGACGGAGCAACAGGAGGATGACGTGGTGATGAAGAAAGTTAAAGGGGCTTTAAAACAGTTACACAAGTCAGAGGTTGTATTAAATCATTTGACGTCAGACTTGATGGACAATAATATCACTAAAATTCTTGCAATGCCAAACATCAGTTCTACTCAGTTACTGCGAGCAATTAGCAGGAATCCATCTGATGGTCAGGTAAGATTTTACAACAGTAAGAAATTGTAGAATAATGTGACTAAATTAAATTGAAAGAACTATTCTATAATTAATGCTGCCTCTTATCCTCGCTATTTATTGATCATTAGGGAAATGTAAAGTAATAAATAATAACAAATGCCGTGAAGTGTGTATTTGAAACTATTTATTACCATGGAAACCAACAACTACTATTAATCGTCTTATACAGTAAACTATTTATTACCTTGGAAACCAACAACTACTATTAATCGTCTTATACAGTAAACTATTTATTACCTTGGAAACCAACAACTACTATTAATCGTCTTATACAGTAAACTATTTATTACCATGGAAACCAACAACTACTATTAATCGTCTTATACAGTAAACAACTTACCACCATGTATGTCTTCACATAGCAGTCTCTCGAAAATAGAACATTTCCAAGTTAGAGAACAACACATGACAGATCTAAATAAATATTGCCATGAAATCTATTTCTGTATACCCGGTGACGTCAGTCATTCACAAAACGCCTGTAAATTGTTGACTTCAGAATGACTTTTCTCTCATTATCATAATATCTAGACTTCCTCCCATCCGGAAACATACATTGGCCTTTCGAAGTCCCAAGCAATAAACATTCCATATGGAAACGATTTCGAATTTCAAAGTAGAGTGAGACGTTTTTGACATCCTCCAATGTACTCCACTAAAATGACGTCAGATCTCCCACCTCCAACACATTATTTCGCCATTATGTTCAGATATGTTCAAATGACTGTGTGTGTGTGTGTGTGTGTGTGTGTGTGTGTGCGTGCGTGCGTCCGTGCGTGCGTGCGTGCATATATAAGTAAACTGACTTTAATGTGAAGTTTTGCTGGGAAGTGAGCTAGATGTTAATTATCCACCACCCCGGGCCTCTTGTAACCTAAGGCTAATCCCCAAAACACATCTTTTATCTGGTCATAAATGTTATAATAGATAATATAGGATAGAAAAGTGATAGTTCTAGCCCTCTGATACATACAGCCAGGTATAGTAAGTAATAGAGTTGAAAGACTACAACACATAACAAGTCATACGAACATGAGTGATCTAAGTATCAACAATAAATGTATTCAACAAGAAATAACAAAAGACAACATGGTTACATATAGCGAATAGTTCAACAGTTACGAGTTTATAAATGGTTATAATTAATAATCACGACCTTGTGGTGTCATAAGAAAAAGCTCGTTTGAGTCCTATGGCACCAAGGTAGTTAATTGATTCATTCACAAGAGTGAACTATAATTTAGTTTATAAGAGAACACTGAATGTTTCTGAGTGAAGTCCTAAAATATTTTGATTACAATTTGAGTGAATAAGAATGAATCTTGATCGAAGCGGTTGAGCTTGTTGGTCTTCAAATCATTAACTTATTAAGAGTTGCCATCCAGGGTTTCAGTGATACATATATATTTATGCAGTTGCATGCGTTGTCTGTGGATTTGTGTCTCTGGCCCATGTATCGTTTCACTCTGGCATTGCTTCATGTCTCAGTGCTCAGTGAATTCAACATCTCAGATAAAGTGCTGACCTGGCAGTAAAATACACATGGGCTAAGAATTCATTCTCATGTTTCTCTGACAGAACACTCTTACTTCTGTGGTTATCATACATTTTAATATCATAAGTGAAATATAAGAAAATAAAATATAGTTATATTAAATGAACATAGATATAAAATTTAGTTACACAAGCAAAACCACATTCCTTCAGCAGTAATATATACAGAGAATGGTTTCCTTCTGTGTTGGTGTCTGGTGATAAGGTTAGTGGCATGGTTATACTTTATTAACACTCGGATCAAAATACGTATAGCCTTAGTGACGTCATTATTCTTTATTAACACCGGGATCAAAATACGTATAGCCTCAGTGACGTCATTTTACTTTATTAACACTGGGATCAAAATACATATAGCCTCAGTGTTCAACTTACTTTTGACTGATGAATATTAGGTCAATTTCTAGTACATTCATTTGCATGCAGTTGAGTGATGCTCTGATTGGTTCATTAGAGTGAATGTCTGGAAAATTCAGTTATGTTTCCAGTCTGGGGATATTTGTCAGCCATCCTAGAAGACAGGTTTGTATTTTTAGAGGAGGTTGGGGGTGGACTGCATAAGCCATTATGTGACAATGAGTTTTAAAGTATGCATTACGAATGAGGAAGTTTAACTTTAAAAAAATAGTAGTAATAGTAGTAGTGGCACTTGTAGTAATAGTTACAGTAGTGGTGATTGTGCTAGTAGTATTTATTCTAGTAGTAGTAGTGGCACTGTTAGAATTTCTTTTGTAGTAGTAGTAGTAGTAGTAGTGGCACTAGTAGAATTTATTATTGTTGTAGATATAGTAGTAGTAGTAGAAGTAGTAGTGTTAGTAGTAGTAATAGTAGTAATAGTAGTAATAGCAGTAGTAGTCGTGGCAGTAGGTAGAATTTATTATTATTGTTGTTGTAGTTGTAGTAATTTGATTTTTTCTTATGACTTATATTCTCTGTCCGTTGTGAAATTTATTTCTGTCATTCTTATCAGAAGTCTGTGAGATCTTGAATTTATTTCTGTCATTCTTAGCAGAAGTCTGTGAGATCTTAAATTTATTTCTGTCATTCTTATCAGAAGTCTGTGAGATCTTAGATTTTAATGAGGATATGGGCACTTCATTGGAGAGCTTCCTTTATCTTTGGTTTCCTGTCGGTATATTGTTCATTTTAGTCTTGGTGCAAGTAAGGATTCCTGTCGGTATATTTAGTTAATTTTAGTCTTGTTGCAAGTACGGTTTTCTGTCGGTATATTCAGTTAATTTTAGCCTTGGTACAAGTACGGTTTCCTGTCGGTATATTTAGGTAACTTTAACAAAAGGGCAAATGCAGTTTCTTAGTAACTTATTACGGTAACATTAACAGAGGGGCGCGTGTGTTTATTTAGCAGTTTAATTAAGGTAATATGAGCAGTGGGACAATCATATTTCCTAGCAATGATATGAGGTACTTTAAGAAAATGGGATAAACGTGATTTTTTACCAGTAAATTCAGTTACAGTTTGGCAAGTGTAGTTTGCTAGCATTACTTACATTTAGGCGTGTAGTGAGTGTAGTTTCCTATATACAGGTAACTTTAGCAGTATAGTGAGGGTATGTTTTTAGCAGTATACACAGGTAACTTTAGCAGTATGGTGAGTGAAGAGTTTTAGTAGTATATACAGGTAACTTTAGCAGTGTAGAGAGTGAAGGATTTTAGCAGTACATTCACGTAATTTTAGCAGTGGGGCAAGTGTATTTTCTTTGCAATATATTCCGGTGAATTTAGGGGCAAGTAGGACCTTGCGTGATTTTATATAAGTGTAGTCAGATAACTTTCCAAGAAAATTGGTTTCTTTTTCAGTTATTCCATACCAGACAAGCAATGCTGTCATGTTTTATACTGAAATGCAATTTTCGTTTCAGATAATAATGTTGTTCATTTACTGAAAATATTTTTTTTTATCTCAGACAAGCAATGTTGTCATACCTTATTTTAAAATTGTTAGTCTGTCAAACGTTATATATAAAATGTACAGTGTCTGTTTTCTGTGTTACGAATGAAGATAATATTTTGGCCATGCTGAATGTAATTCATGTATATGTTTCGACACACGACACACACTGTGCTAAAATGCAATTATACTAACATGTTTTCGCGGACGTATATTTAAATGTGTACATTTCAGATTCAAGCCGATAGGAAATTAACTGTTATCGGCGATAAAATAGAAAAGAGCTAATACAATTAAACCATATACTATATTGGATAACGCCATTCCAAATACAGACTTTAATTAAAGTAATGATTTTTCTTGAAATCTAGCGTGGCAGATAAGTTGCATTATCAAAACAAATAATCTTGGTTATATTTCAATCAACTAACTTTTAAATATTAACTTTTAAATACTAACTTTTAAATACTAAAATGTGTTTCTTAACGATACGATGATGGGAAAGAAATCTAGATTGCCTAATATATTGTATTAAAGTAGAGTTATCTCCCTGAACGTATTAAAACAAAATAATGCACAAACACATATGCATTTATTATTTCAATTCGCACTTTGCTTTGACATACTCTAATATTTTGTTTCATCAAATATACACTTAAGTTATGTATAATATAATAATTGTACTTAAAGTATAATTTCACATTAAAAACATGATTGACAAGCTTACAGATAATATAATCTTATATTTTGAACTTCTAATTCCATGTAGGCCTACTGAATCTAAATTAATTCACATTACGTAAACTTGATTTTGCGTCACCGTAAAGCTACGTCATAGCAAACTGTTGGCTGAGTACAACTACAAGCAGAGAGAATGTCAAGTCTATAAGAAACTGACCTTCAGGTTTTAAAAGGATTGATCTCTGTTAGTAAGTATTGAGAGAAGTTTTTAAAAGATTTATCTCTGTTAGTAAGTATTGAGATAAGTTTTAAAAAGATTGATCTCTGTTAGTAAGTATTGAGAGAAATTTTAAAAAGATTGATCTCTTTTAGTAAATATTGAGAGAAGTTTTAAAAGAAGTATTGAGAGAAGTTTTAAAATGATTGATCATTGTTTGTAAGTTTTGAGAGAAGTTTTAAAATGATTGATCTCTATTAGTAAGTATTGAGAGAAGTTTTCATGAATGCAGTTACATGGCGTGTAAGGTGAAGCCTTTTTCTCAGTGATTAATATGCTATTACAACGAAAACATTTTTAATAATGTCAGATTACACTCTGAGTGGTTTTTATTTTATCACAATGGCAAGAGAAATAGAATTTTAAAATATAATTGTTTTAGCAACAGTTTCTCGTTAACAATCGATGACTCTGGATTATTTCACACACACACAAACACATACACATAACACATACAAATATGCACACTCACACACATTTCTATATTTAATAATCTCATTCTTATTTACACTTGACTTATCGCAAAATGTAATTAAATTACATTCTGCTCTTGCTTTTCACGAAACAGTGTAAATAATCACATTTTAAAAACTATATCTATATCTCCTCAGGAAACCGTTTTAACAAATGTCTATTTATACTTAAAATTTATAATAATTTCAGCTACATTATCTGAAAATCTATATTTCTTATTTAGTATTTATCATGGGATTATTTTTCGTTTTATTAAATAAGTGTGGCTTGTTCAATAATTATATTTCTTACTTTGTATTTATCATGAGATTATTTTTCGTTTTATTAAATAAGTGTGGCTTGTTCTATAATTATATTTCCCCCACCCCATGCAGGGATTGTGCCAGTGTCTTGGTGTCCGCAGTGTTGATGATGCATTAAAGATGTGTCTGCTCTCAGACCAACTCTCAGACAATCGGACGGCTTCAGACGTCAATCACATCGTGTGGTGGCAGTTAGTGAAGATGACTATAGCCCAGCCGCTATTAACAGACACGGTGTATGAGCAATTGGTGGCCAGGTAGATAGTGAAGGAAGAAAATTATTTGTTATCTATCTCTCTTTCTTTAAGATTTTTTATTATCTTTTTATCACTTTACTTGAACTTTTAATGTCTTTCTATTCCATTTCCGACTACCTATCTATAAACACTCATAATTATAATCTTTCATCACTGTAATGATCACGTGGTGTTCACTAAGTCAAACATGTTATTCTTCTTGTTCCTAAGTACTTTCACAATACTTCAACTAATTTTTACCTTAATTCAGCGAAATATCAAATTTAAAATTCATTTTAGAATCAGAATGGAAATAAACACTTGGACGTCAAGATCAGTGTAAGCTATATGAATTCCAGTCATCGTCTTCTTTCTGTTTGAGATTAAATTTGAACTGTCCACTTCATTATTTGAGATTAAATTTGAACTGTCCACTTTAATATTTGAGATTAAATTTGAACTATCCACTTCACTAACTGAGATTAAATTTGAACTGTCCACTTCACTAACTGAGATTAAATTTGAACTGTCCACTTCACTATTTGAGATTAAATTTGAACTGTCGTTTAATACACACTTCACTATATGCTGTTACAGGTTCTGTGGTCCAGCGACTACAGTGGAAGTCCACTGTGTTACAGCTCCACGCCTTGTGATAAGGAATCTTGGGGAGGCGGTGTCTGCAACTGGAGTGTCAATGGCCAGGCTCGTGTTATTTCCACAGCAAGTGGAACTTTTGAATCGGTCACCACCCCGGGTATTTCTTATCGGTCCACCTGGGACAGGTAAAACCATTGTCTTGATTGTTCAGGGTCTTGGTTGGTTTCAGCTCGGACACGACGTCCATGTTGTCAGTACTTGGCATGGAAGTCGTGCAGCGACGATCGCCATTGAACATCAACTTAAGGAAACCACCAAGACGACAACTGCCAGTTCACGTGTACACCGACATCAGTTTGACTTTTGGGAAGATGGAGAAGTGGAGACTGCAGTCAGACGTCTGAAATCTCTGAGTGAAGGGATAAAACTGTGTGTGATTGCAGACGAGGCCAACCTTGATCATTATTACAGGTTTGTTATACAGCGTGTTAACTTAAGACACTTACAAACAGAAAGGCATTCGTAGAGTATAACGGTCTTATCTCACTACAGACTAACGGTTAACTAACGATTAAGAATGTCGCCAGTAAATGTATTTGTTGGATTGTGTGTACATTGCTAAACAGACAGACAAACATGAAACACAACAAATGATTAGCACTTAAACAAACAGACAGACAAACACAACAAATGATTAGCACTTAAACAAACAGAAAGTAATTTGCGAAGTTGTAAATGACGTCACAATGCAAAGACGACATAAAGTAAACGTCATTACGTCATAATTGTCTGACGTCAACACACTGACATAACGTCTTCTTCTGTTCATCTTGTATTTACAGGAAACCCTTCACGAAGTTTTGTGATCAACTCATTCTACAAGTACCCGGGGTGTACCTGTGGGGTGCATCAGTATATCATGAATACAGACCGTTATGTCTGGAACAGGTCAAGCTGACAACGCCTCTAAGGTCACCGCCAGTCGTCGTCAGGGAGGTGATGAAGGCAACAGAAATACGTTTTGATAAACAAGTCCATGACTACACGATCAGTGACGTCCCTGTTCCAACAGACGGCCCGGCGGTTATACGATTCAAACACCTTGACGGTCAGTTAGGTCACACAGGGGACTGGCCACGTGACTGTGTAGAGTGTGGACATCAAGTCGCCCGTGTCCTGACAGAACTCAACGTCGGCCGGACAGGTATGGGTGTGGTGTGTTTGACACGGTGAGTGAGTGATAGAATACAAATACATGCGGGTGGATGGAGGAATAAAAGGACGGGTGGATGAACGGATACATAAATAAAAATATTTTTCATCAAATGTCAGGTAACAGTAACGGCCCTCCACCTCTGCAATACCGCGACGTCCTGGTGTTGAGTGAAGACTCCCCGACTGATAAGGTGGACAGTAACGGTCCAGTGACTACTATCGGTCTGGTCCGGGGTCTGCGTGACTGTCACGTGCCTGTGCGCGAGGTGAAGAAAGGTGATGAAGCCGACATTCGTGACACGGCGCTTGGTGTCAGTGATCTAGTGACGGTGACAGGCTGGCGTGATGTTCATGGTCTGGAGAGAAAGGTGGTCGTTGTGGAGGATTGTGATGATGACTTGTCAGAAAGAATTGTCGCCATGTCACGCTGTACGTCACAACTTGTGTTGATTGACTGGAAGAGGACCTGAAAATTCTGACAGTAATGATGATTCCGTCAACTCTGATGAGAATAACGATAACCGATAAACGCTTTATAACGAATACAACCATCAATTACTGATTGAAGTAGCAGTCAGGAACATCATGATCAATACAACGACACTGATGATGACAACGACAAATCATAAACTACATAAAGTAATAAACAACGTGTAGTGTGTCGTGAATAAAACAATGTGTAGTGTGTCATGAATAAAACAACGTGTAGTGTGTCATGAATAAAACAACGTGTAGTGTGTCATTGTACTGTACAGTGTGTTATCTACGGTGTACTGATATTCGTACGTCTACAACTGTTACATCGCCAATGTCGTCTTCGTTATTCTCAATTTCTCTTTGTGTTATTTTATCTTTTTACTCGTTAACAAGAACAAACAAATGTCCTGTTGTCATGACGACGTGCATCATACTTATGACGTAATCGTCGACATGACGTCATTCAGTGCGCGTGTCTGAAATCTTTCAATACATTTCTTTCTTTCTACTTTTACTTTCATTTTCTTTCTTTTTTTTCTTTTTCTTTTCTCTCTCTCTCTTATTTTACATTTGATTGTTTGTACGTTAGTACATGTTTGGATGAATGTTTACGTCTGCCGCAATGAGTACGCCATTTTTATTTTATATACAATACATAAATACTACTCCCATATTTTACACATACAATACATAAATACTACTCCCATATTTTACACATACAATACATAAATACTACTCCCATATTTTACACATACAATACATAAATACTACTCCCATATTTTACACATACAATACGTAAATACCACTCCCATATTTTACACATATAATACATGAATACTACTCCCATATTTTGCAAATACAATACATAAATAGTACTGTCATATTTTACACCCAGGAATACATTAATATGTCTCTGAGGATATTATTATCATAATGTCGAAAACGTTTGTGAAAATTGTCCACAACCTTTATTGTGTATTAGTTCTCGGGCCTCATACTAAAAACCCACAAGGCTCTGTTCTATGTGTAAACCGGTTTTTCAGGTCAATGTAGTAGATCTAAGTGCTTGTACCTGATGTTAAAAGAAAATTCAAAATGGTCACCAGAACAAGCAATTTTGTGGAGTATGTGGGAATTTTGAATTTGAATCCTACACTGACAAATCACAAAGCAAGTGTTACGAGATCACTTTAGAGTAAGAGTGCAGAGCTGTGATAAACGAGGAATGTGGGAGTGCTCTGCCCTCTCTCATCAATTAAATGCCATTTTCATATCATAAGTAAATTATAATTCAACAACAATTCGAAGAACTTAATTAATTGTTCACATATTATTCATAAAAATAAAACGTATCTCAATGCAGACGTTCTGACTTGAAAAGTATGGAAAACACTTTAATTAGGAAGGGGAAATCACACAGAGGCTATAATATGAAATCTGGAAAATAAATGATGTTTTTGCTGTTGTTCATGTTTATTCTGTTGTTCAAAAATATGAATAAATGTTTACTTACATTAGAGTATATATGATACATCACTTTTCTCTAGCATAAATGTGCATGTGTTTGTGATAATTGTGAAGATCATGAGAATGATTATAGGCACTGACAACATGTATATTCCTAATCTCCAGGTATGAATGAACAATGTGAGAATGATGTATTGCACTGATTTACATTTGTGACTTTTCTCCTGTATGAATTAATAAAGAGTGTAATAAAATTAAAATATTGAATGTGAATTTGGGATGAATGAATGTCATTTCTAGAGCTTTTCTCCAGTATGAACACAGAGGTGATATGATGGCATACTGGTGGTTACCTAGACACTGGAAAAACACTTCCGAGTGTTACAGAAGTTATTTCAGCATTTGAAGGAATGTAACCTTACTGCTCGACCAACCAAATGTTTCTTTGGACATTCTAACTTTGAATATGTGGGACACAAAGTGAGACAAGGTGTCCAAAGGCATCAAAATTGAAAAAAAATCTCGAAGCGAGGGAGAGACCCATCACCCAGTCAAATGTTAAATCCTTGTTTGTGGTTGGTCGGCTGCTTTAGAAAACTCATTTCCAAGTTCAGTGCCATCGCCAAACCTCTTATTGATTTGATGAGGAAAGGCAAACCTGAGAAAGTAATTTGGAGCGAGGAGTGTGAAGATAGCTTTGCTAGTTTGAAAGACTACATTCGTGAGCTCCTGACCTCTATTTGCCTGATTTCAATGAGGAATTCTTACACAGAGCATATGCTAGTAATGCAGGATAAGGTGCTGTACTGATGCTAGTAATGCAGGATAAGGTGCTGTACTGATGTAGAAGCACCGTGATATTCTGTATCCAGTAACCTACTACAGGTGTATGTTAAATGCGACTGAGCAGAATTATTCAACTTCATTGAAAAAATTTCTCGGAATTGTTTGAGCAGTCCAGAAATTCCAAGCATATCTATATGGTAAGCATTTTGTTATTTAGACAGATCGCCAACCTCTCACCTACTTAGCTCACTCAACTAAGGCAAATGGGCAATTGACCACTTGTGGTCATTACTACTACAACAGTATAACTATAATGTGGAAATCATCGAAGACAAGCCTTCACACAGACACCAACAAACAACACAGAGAGCAAAAAAAGTACAGACTCCAGCCACCATCACAGAGGAAAAAGAAATACAAACCACAACAGACAGCCCAAAGGAGGAATAAGAAATACAAACCACAACAGACAGCCCAAAGGAGGAAAGAGAAATACAAACCACAACAGACAGCTCAAAGGAGGAATAAGAAATACAAACCACAACAGACAGCTCAAAGGAGGAATAAGAAATACAAACCACAACAGACAGCCCAAAGGAGGAAAAAGAAATACAAACCACAGCAGACAGCCCAAAGGAGGAAAAAGAAATACAAACCACAACAGACAGCCCAAAGGAGGAATAAGAAATACAAACCACAACAGACAGCCCAAAGGAGGAATAAGAAATACAAACCACAACAGACAGCCTAAAGGAGGAAAAAGAAATACAAACCACAACAGACAGCCTAAAGGAGGAAAAAGAAATACAAACCACAACAGACAGCCCAAAGGAGGAAAAAGAAATACAAACCACAACAGACAGCCCAAAGGAGGAAAAAGAAATACAAACCACAACAGACAGCCTAAAGGAGGAATAAGAAATACAAACCACAACAGACAGCCCAAAGGAGGAATAAGAAACACAAACCACAACAGACAGCCCAAAGGAGGAAGAATACAGAGCAGAGATCGAGGCCGTCATCGCTGACATGGAAAAAGCACAAATGGCCCCACCCCTCTCACTGCTGCCAGAGTCACCTCCCATCAGCACCAACAACAGACAGCACGGCATCCAGACAACACCACCATCAACACAGCAACAACCATCACAACAAGGACAGACTCCCCCCCCCCAAAAAAAAAATACCGTCCAAGCACTATACTAGATAGAAGTTCAAACACTATACTAGATAGAAGTCCAAGCACTATACTAGATAGAAGTTCAAGCACTATACTAGATAAAAGTCCAAGTACTGTATTAGATAGGAGTCTGGTACTTAGTAAGCAATGGCAGTGTTACGTTTCCAGTATTTATTTAGAGACCCTGCTTAGGAAATTATAGAACTTTAATTACTTATTTAAATTAATTCCCTCTCGTTTAACCTAAACAGACTGGTTGCTCAAATCATCATTCGACTAAAATAAAAATGCATCTTTGTAGTCTAGATCACAGATTTACGAACTGATAATTTGCGTACTTTAGCTAGATTGGAAATCGTTAAAAACTCTCTTAGATTCATATGCATTCATTACGTCATTCGCTTAGCTCAAACAGCCCCCATCCAATCCGCATCTTTTGGTCTATATGCATACAAATTACTACAAAAAGAGGTTCTTAACAAGATGAAATAAGATTTAATAACTTTAACAATTAACAAATTACTCAAGATACGAGCGCGAAAGTCTGATTCTAAGAGCTCGATAAGCAACGTGCTAATAGTCACGAGAATAATGCCGTGTGTGAGTTCTAATGATTTTTGTCACCCTCAAAGGTAACTTATCTTGCAAAGGTTGCCACGTGTAGGTTCAATGATCCAGTCCAGACCGGTTTCTAGCTCACTTCTTGCCGTCAGTAGAAATGCGCACACTGCATAACACTGGAACTGTTTTTCAAGTCAACCCACGTACGGACTTGTGAGTGTAAAAGTTAGACATGCAGACCTGCTCGTCTACGATGCCCCACGGTGGTAGGACTATCAACTCAATCTCCAAGAGTTGGAACCTGGCAATGCGTGGATCCCATGATAGGACTCCCAGACATAGGTATAGGCGTGAACCTGGGTGCCGACCTGGAACAAGAGCGTCTCCATAATCGTCCCGTTTAAATTCGCCTAACCTAAGCACGATTAGCTTTAAATGCTTCGAGTTTAGAATCTCGACTGGCGTCGTTTACAATTAGATTAGAAATATAATCTCACGCATGTTATGTTTAACAAGCATGACGTATGAATTACTAAATATTTACAACGTTAAACTTTTAGAGTTCATACAAAGGACAATTCAAATTAAGCAAAGCGCTTTACAATTTACATTAAAATTACAAGCAATAATTCGAATTACAAAGGAAATTCATGTCGAGCACAGCGCTCCTGGCTC
Organism: Sinotaia quadrata; assembly: GCA_028829895.1. Classification (NCBI taxonomy): domain Eukaryota; kingdom Metazoa; phylum Mollusca; class Gastropoda; order Architaenioglossa; family Viviparidae; genus Sinotaia; species Sinotaia quadrata. The sequence goes on from CM054184.1 coordinate 13,641,230, forward strand.
TAGTGAATTGTAGTTATATAAATTAAAGTTACAATGGGAAAAGTTACAATGAATTTATATACAATAACTTATAGGTTTTAGTCATTTAACAACGAACCGTGCTTAGGCTATAATGGCAATGCATAGCACAAAAATCACATCCATATTCAACAATGCAACATACAATTAAATAAATTCAATACCTTAGTGAGAAATCGAGGTGTTATCTCAATTTCGTCGGCTTCCTATGTGACTCAACGAATAGCGACAGCACGAAACATCGGTACTACGGCTGGCTTCTGGTTTTTCGGAGTGAGTAAAATAGGGTGCGCTCACATATTTATTAAAAATCATAAGGTGCATCACGTGACTGGTCACGTAGTATGTGGTTGGTTCGAGAATCTAGACAATGGCCTAAGAGTTACATAATGTCCTTGACCTCTTTCTGGAAGCTTCTCGATAGGAGAGAACTTACACAAAGGGTTTTTCAAATCTCAATATTTGAAGTGAACAAGTGGGTCAGAAAGTCATGACATTTTTATCAGACTGTGACAGGCAGTAACATGACTGGAAAAATGCAAGTTGTCTTTGATGCAAATATTGTTATAGAAGAATCATAGAGATTTGACTGGATTGCAAATTTATAATAGAAAATGTTACTTTATTCCTTTGTTTAAAGGTATGATTGGGTTACAATTTCACAATTAATCACAATATGCTTGGTAATAGGCAACGTTTAGATAAGCATCTTGAGTACTTTCAGTGTTCAGTCCATGTTGAGAAGTTAGGACGAAATTAAAAATTCAACCAGTTTTATATATAAACAGAAAAATTATCAGTTTTATACAGACATATTTATTTGTTTCAGTATTTGCACACATAATTTTTACAACTATTTCCACAAGCAACGTAAGGAAACAAGTTGATTTTTAAAATTATCAATAGTTGTAATATGAATACATATATTTATTTATTTAACATATATTCAGTTATTTCCCCTATCATGTCCTAATAAAATTAATTTTTTTCACCTAAATAAAGATAAACATATGTGTGCGTGAATGTCTTCAAAAACACGATATATAAAGACTCACTTTAAATAATATAAATAATAAAATTAATCACACAGCAATGTAACAATCTATGTGATGGCGCTTTCCTTCTTCCTGAAGTAACATAATCAAATAATATTAAGATAAAACGCTATTAACGAATCAAATAATATTAAGATAAAACGCTATTAACTAATCAAATAATATTAAGATAAAACGCTATTAACTAATCAAATAATATTAAGATCAAATGCTATTAACTAATCAAATAATATTAAGATAAAACGCTATTAACTAATGAAATAATATTAAGATAAAACGCTATTAACTAATCAAATAATATTAAAATAAAACGCTGTTAACTAGTCAAATAATATTAAGATAAAACGCTATTAACTTCTAAAAGTACTTGCGTCAACATCTAAACAGAGTACATTAAAAAGAAAAACGATTGATTACTTTAATTATATAAAGTAGCATGTTAACATTACGCACTGTATGGTAAATTATCAAACCATTCAATGCTATTTGTGATGAAACAAAGTATTACTGGTTTTATCTCATATCAAGTACAGGTACTTCATTTACCTATTAAAAATATCAAATACAGGTACATCATTTTCCTATTAAAAATATCAAATACAGGTACTTCATTTACATATTAAAAATATCAAATACATGTACTTAGCAAATACAGGTACTTATTTACCTATTAAAAAACCCACACTTATGAAAGTGTAACATTAAATAATATTTTAACTATGATTTATTAATTTAATTTATCAGGAATCGGAATATATTCACAATTTATCATTGCATAAATATAATTTTAGCCAATAACGACAGTAAATTAATTCAATTTAAACCACAAAATATCTATTCCAAGTATACTAGCTATCAGACGCATACCATTTTGCTTACAGATAAAAAATCAGACCCATACCATTTTGCTTACGGATAAAAAAATTAGACCCATACAATTGTGCTTACAGATAAAAAATTAGATTCATAACATTGTGCTTACAGATAAAAAATTAGACCCATACCATTGTGCTTACAGATAAAAAATTAGACCCATACCATTGTGCTTACAGATAAAAAATTAGACCCATACCATTGTGCTTACAATAAAAAATTAGACCCATACCATTGTGCTTACAATAAAAAATTAGACCCATACCATTGTGCTTACAATAAAAAATTAGACCCATACCATTGTGCTTACAGATAAAATATTAGACCCATACCATTGTGCTTACAATAAAAAATTACGTTGATGATGTTCTCTGGGTTAACTGTTTACCCTCCAACTCCTCTTTGCCGGAATACTGAACTTAAACTGATAGATCCAAGTCATTCAGACTGGTGGCAAAACCCTCCAACACCTTGCCGGAATACTGAACTTAAACTGATAGATCCAAGTCATTAAGACTGGTGGCAAAACCCTCCAACATCTCTTGGCCGGATTACTGAACTTTAACTGACAGGTCCAAGTCATTAAAGCAGGTGACAAAACCTCTAGCACCTCTTGGACAGATTATTGAACTTAACATGTTCAAGTCATGAAGAGAGGGGACAAAGTCTTTCAGCATCTCTTGGCTGGCTTGCCAACAGTGCGGGGGGGGGGGGGGGAAGGGGTTGTATGGTTTTCTGGAAATTTATTCTGAATGACCTTCCCCTTCAAATGTTATATGACCTTCCCCTTCATATGTTATATCCTGTAGTGTTCGATTTATAAATTTATAATCTCTGAAATTTCAGTCGGAGATCTTGGTTTATGTCTGAAATGTTACTATGCAATATAACTTAATAGTTATCCAAGAATAATAGAAAACAATTGTTCTTACCATGACTGCGCTCAAATCTGTCATTTTACTATGCCTTATAATAAATCGTTGTGCAAAAGTCTACTACTAGAGGTAAAAATAGTCTTCTAGTCTGGTATCGCACACTGTGTTATAAAGTACAATGTGTTACAGTACAATGTGTTGTAGTACAGTGTGTTATAGTACAATGTGTTGTAGTACAGTTTGTTATAGTACAATGTGTTGTAGTACAGTGTGTTATAGTACAAAGTGTTGAAGTACAATGTGTTATAGTACAAAGTGTTGTAGTACAGTGTGTTATAGTACAAAGTGTTGAAGTACAATGTGTTGTAGTACAATGTGTTATAGTACAATGTATTATAGTAGAATGTGTTGTAGTACAATGTGTTTTAGTACAATGTGTTGTAGTACAATCTGTTATAGTAGAGTGTGTTATAGTACAATGTGCTATAGTATAAAGTGTTCAATTATTTTCATGTTTTATATTTTATGTTTCTCGAGCTTTAAAATAAAATCTTTTCAAATTTCGACAAAGCGACTTGATCAGACTGCAAGTGTGGACTAGTCCTTAGTCTTAAATGAGTTATGGGATTGACCTCACCCTTTGTCAAGCAAGTGGTGGATTAAATCAATATGTTCGCCAGTCTAACATTGTAAAGACCTAATCTTACCTGGCTCATTTCCAGGTTACGGCGCACTCAACCAGAAAGCAATATTCCTGCTCGAGAAGAACGAAATTCTGAACTGAATTGCAATGGATCGTGTATAGTATGCTGTATTCATCCGACATTTTGATTTACTATCAGCCCACTTTATTTTCGTTTTGTTCATTTTCTGAAATTATCGATTGCATTTTAGCATATCGTTTGATATATGTTAATACATTAAACATTAACAGTATAATTCTAGAAATGTGTAGAGTTGTTTATATGTCTTAATACATTAAACATTAACAAGTATAATTCTAGAAATGTGTAGAGTTGTTTATATGACTTAATACGTTAAACATTAACAAGTATAATTCTAGAAATGTGTAAAGCTGATTTTGTGACTTTATAGGTGTGTGATCGATCACGTATATACTTTAGAGATGTGTAGTTGATTACTGAGTTAGAGATGTGTAGTTGATTACTGAGTTAGAGATGTGTAGTTGATTACTGAGTTAGAGATGTGTAGATGATTACTGAGTTAGAGATGTGTAGTTGATTACTGACATGAGTTAGAGATGTGTAGTTGATTACTAACATGAGTTATTGATGTGTAGTTGATTTTACTAACATGAGTTATTGATGTGTAGTTGATTACTGACATGAGAGAGATGTGTAGTTGATTACTAACACGAGTTAGAGCTGTGTAAGCGTTTACTTATATATTTTGGACACGTGTACTCTTTCGTTGTGTTCTTTAGTTAATTGCTACATGAGTTAGAGATGTGTCATAGATTACTTACATAATCTAGACATGTGTAGTTGATTACTGACTTGAATTAGAAATGTGTAGCCGATTACTTATTAACTTTAGAGATGTGTAGTCGAAAACTAACATGAACTTATGGGTGTAGATTTGATAATTATGTAATTGATGATTATCCTTAAAAAGGATAAGTCAATTACTGACATGACTTTTGAAAAACAGTAGCCCATTTTAAACATGACATTGAGCTGCTAGTCCTTGTAGAGGCCACCTAGAGGTGATAATTCTATCACTAGCATGATGTTGAAATGTGTTGTCGATTGTAAACCTGACTTTAGATATTTGTAGTATATGTAAACCTGACTTTGGAAGTATGGAAGTAGACCGTAAATCTGATTTTAGTGATGCGTAGTCGTTGACCTACATTCATTGTAAGTGGGTAGTCAGTAATATGCACGTGATCAGTTAGTTGTGGTCGTCTACAACATGAATTGTTGGTGTCTAATCGTTTACAAACATACAAGTATACATGTTTAGTTGCTTACAAACATACATTTATATACGTCTAGTCGTTTACAAACATACATTTACACATGTGTAGTCATTTACAAGCAAACATAAACATGTGTCTAGTCGTTTACATATATATATACAGGCCTAGTCTTTACAAATGTACAGGTACACATGTAAGGTTGCTTACTAATGCATATACACATATCTAGTCGATTACAAACATACAGGATCACATGCCTAGTCTTTACAAACATACATGTACACATGTCTAGTCGTTTACATACATACATGTAGAATGTAGAGATATGTAAAATAAAAAATTCTGAAACGTTTTCACAAAATTGTCATTAGCAATAAGATAGCGAAGTGAGTACCCTTACACGGAGGCCACATCTAAAAATAAAGATCACTACTGACCCCTTGAAAACCAGGTCCACTTCGTTTTGTTCATACCCTATCAATACCATTTCAGTGTTCACAAAACAGGTAGTCATAGAGATGGATGCGCTAGAGTGCACTTCAATAGCCACCCGTAAACCTACCCGCTCAATCTCCCGCAAGTTAGCATTCGTGTTTTAACGTGCATTTATTGATCATTCGACATTTTGAAAATTGTTGTACCGACTTCGGGACACCGACTACACCAACAACATCTCTGGATCTACACGGTAAGTGTTTTGTAGAAATGTGTAGTGATATATTTATAAATGATTTATGTTACACATTGTCACACTCGTGTTTAGTAGAAAAATTAACGCTGTATTTAAAAATGGTTTGTATTACAATTTGTCACAGTCATTTTTTGTAGAAATATTTTATTACACTTTGTAACAGTCATGTTTTGTAGAAAAGTGTAACGCTATATTATAAATGGTTTGTACTACAATTTGTTAATCTTGTTTTCACCTTAATAAACAATTTCTGAGTTAGTGTGAAAGTTGTATTTAAGGCGTCTTAACAAAAAATTTCTGTGTTATTGTGAAAATTGTATTTAAGGCGTCTTAACAAACAATTTCTGTGTTAGTGTAAAGTTGTATTTAAGGCGCCTTAATAAACAATTTCTGAGTTAGTGTGAAAGTTGTATTTAAGGCGTCTTAATAAACAATTTCTGAGTTAGTGTGAAAGTTGTATTTAAGGCGTCTTAATAAACAATTTCTGAGTTAGTGTGAAAGTTGTATTTAAGACGCCTTAAGAAACAATTTCTGAGTTAGTGTGAAAGTTGTATTTAAGGCGTCTTAATAAACAATTTCTGAGTTAGTGTGAAAGTTGTATTTAAGACGCCTTAAGAAACAATTTCTGAGTTAGTGTGAAAGTTGTATTTAAGACGCCTTAATACACAATGTGTGCATGATCTTGATAGAATTGTACTTATGCATGCTTTACAGTATGAATTTTGTATTAACCTATTAGAATTGTGTTTACATATTTATGACTTATTATTTTATTTTTTGATTAGATTGTTAGAATTGTATTTGTGTACGCTTTATCAAACAATTTGAACATTAGCTCGTAAGAATTGTATTTAACTTATGTATGCCTTACTGTAAATACGTGTACTAACTAGTTAGAATTGTTTATTGTCTTATTGTGCTATTTAAATGTATACTAATAAGTTTTCTAGGACATTATAACTTTCCTCGGAAGTTTTTAAAAAATAATCATTCATATGTATATCTATTACTACTGAAGTCATTGGAATGAATAAATCCTATGTATATCTATTACGAATGAAGTCTTTTAAAAGAATAAATCCTATGTATATCTAAAATATATCTATCACTATTGAAGTCTTTTAAAAGAATAAATCCTATGTATATCTAAAATATATCTATCACTATTGAAGTCTTTTAAAAGAATAAATCCTATGTATATCTAAAATATATCTATCACTACTGAAGTCTTTTAAAAGAATAAATCCTATGTTCGTCTATTACTACGAAAGCTTATTTTTTTAATTTCAGATCTCAAAGTGAGACAGATGTCTTTTAATGCCGACTGCTTTTACGTTTTCTTCTAGTTCTTTAGAAAAGATTTCATTTGAGTTTCTTTAAGTTTTATTTGAAAAAGTACAAGAAGTAGGTTTTAGAATGTATCTGCTATTCTATTTTAGTTTTTAAAGTCTCGTTGATATTTACAAGAAACATGTAGAAATTATCATCTACACTAAGTAGTTTTTTTTTAATCTTTAACAAATCTTGATTACAACAATGGTAAAACAAATTAAAAGATACACTAAACTCTGATTTTTAAGGTCTGTTTGAGCAATTTACATAATAGATTTATTTCCGTCTGTGTCAATGAATATTTAGTATATTTTAAATAATATATGTTTACAATTTATATCAACACGTTAATATTTTCGAACCGACTTTGAATAAACAACCCATATTGTCTACTTCTGGACATTATTGAAAATAGCAGCATAGACTGCACAGTGAATGAGATATTTTTAGTTTGGATGTCACTCATATAAACAAGAATAGCTTACAATAAAACATTGACACTAAAACCATCCTTATTTGGATGCTATTTTTAGTTTAAGGACTCACTCAAAAGTACACGAGTGGCTGTTATAATGCGTTAAACCTCTAATGAATATTATTATGAATTCCTTTATCAATCAATAAGCATGATCTCTTATCAGTGTTTAAATTTAAAATAAAAAATATATTTGGGAGAGGTAAGTAAATATTTTATTTTTAATAATCTACATAAAGTTTACAAATGTCTTAGGTATGTAAATATTTTATTATTAATGACCTACTGATACTATATAGCTTTGTTAGGAAAGACAATATTTTATTTTTAATGATCTACATAAAGTTTAAGAGGTGTTAGATAAGTAAATATTTTAATATTATGACCCACTTAAAATATACAGCTTTGTTAGGCAAGTAAATATTTTATTTTTAATGACCTACATAAAGTATGTAACTGGGTTAAGTAAGTAAATGTTTAATTTTAATGACCTATATGTTATGTAAGATTATATTTTGTTACTAATGGTCTATATTAATAATACAGCTGGATTAGGTAAGTAAACATTTCCTTTTTAATGATCTCCATAATGTTTACACCTGCAATAGATAAGTAAATATTTTGTTTTTAATGATCTACTTAAAGAATACAGCTCAGATGTACAAGAGCATTATTATCTGGGTAAAAATTTATATAATAACATAGAGACACTTGTTATAATCAGTTTTCAAAATTGTAATATCTTACACGCCCTATGCAGTTTGGTTGGACGATAGCGTTGCTAAATGGCCACATTATTCTATAATAACAAAAAATGTATATATTAATTAATATTTAAATATTTAATGTCTTACACACTGTATACAGCTTAGTTACACAGGAGCAATGCTAACTGGGTATAATAAAGTCTTGTATAATAATAAATACAAGAGCTGTAATTAATGGATAAACAAAAACTAATTTCGTACAAAAAGACTGTTAAAAGTAGATATTATTTTTATTACATTTATTTTATTTAAACTTATGAGGAAAATCTAGTTAATCTAAATTGCAATTAAAAAAAACCTGATTGAATTCAGGCGCAATAAACAATAATTAGTAGAATAAATACTTTTTTTAAAATGATTAAATTCTGACACACTAAACAATAATTACAAAAATAAATGTTAAAACGCATGATTAAATTCTGACATACCAAACAATAATTACAAACTTGTCCTAACAACCTTCAAGAAATCACAGATAACATTATGTCAGAGCTAAATATAGATTGAAATCAATCCACATTCTGCCAACGAAATATTGCCTTAGATAAATAGCCAGGTAGTTTGGGATATTATTGAAGAAAAATACAAATCGTACATTTCATTAATAAAGTTTGTACTTTATGTAATAATACACATTGTAAATTTATAATGCATGAATTTAATATAAATATAATCTTTGTTTAGTCTTCGTATTGGTTTATAGTAGAACATTAAGAAACATTAAATTAACTTTCTGTACTTTGTAATTTGTTCACTATTGCAAATTTCAACGACTAGAAGTGATTAAAAAAATCTGTCAATAGCAGAGACCGACATTTTGATTTTGTAATGATATCACAAGTAGAGAAGTGAACAAAGGTCTGTCATACAAAGTTTAGTGTGACGTCATTCTTTCTATAATTTCTTTAGGCATCGAATATGGATCAAGGTCAGGGGTCACAACAACTAGCTGAAAACTATTGGCTCCAGTGCATAAAGGATTGGTACCCTGAACTTCACACGCAGACATATTTCTTACCTCTCCTTCATTTCAATCGCGTGCCGTATAGCGTGGAGAACATTGCTGGCGAACAGGTGCTAGTGGCTCAAATGCCAAAGGATGGACCCAGTCAGACACCATCAACTGCTAGAACTAGGTCACGTAAACGGAAACGTCAGACTACGGTAAAATCAATTTACACAAACAATTTCTCACATATTCCTTGCGTTTATATAAACATATTTGTTATCATGGCGTTTGTTAATTGTTTATATAATCGTGATAGTGATGGTAGTGTTTGTAATGTATTTAAATTATCGTATTAATGATAAAGGTGTTTATTATATATTTAGGCACTCTAAATCACAGATGATATAGTGTTAATTATAATCTTATTAAATTCATAATTAATAGTAAAAAATTTAGTTTTGTATTGTATATTCACATTAGTCATTGTCAGAGGAGTTCTAGGCAAATTATGCCAATTTTCTCAAACATTTTTTCTAACATTTAGTTACTATTTCTTTTATTATTTTATGAGAAGTAATGTACCGTAGCTAGGTTGCTTACCTGTATTGCAATAGATGTTTACTACCTATTAAGATGTAGGTCACTCGAAAAGGTGAAGGATGCAGAGGGTAACGTGAAATGGCAGGATGGGTAACCACTAGCCGGATACAAGACACCCGTATTTAGTCATTTGTTTTCTGTGTCATGAATTGGTATAATCAGCTAGCTGACCTAGAGACCATTCTTATATACTTATCAATGACCTTTGAACTGCAGACACAAATATCCATCTAACCCACATGTCCACGGACAAACTGCTTGTGTTCGTTGATATCGCACATGAATTATGAGAGTCGTAAATATAATTGACTTCTCTAAAATATTGTATATTTTATTGATAGAACGTTGTGTGAAATATTTATATGATTTGCTAAATGATTGTTTGAACTAAAGTATTTCTTCTCACTGAAGCTAAGTGGTGTTAGCGATAATTACATTTATGTAGGAATGTTGAGATGGCATAAGCACGTGTATTTGCCATTCCTATACGTGTTTTTGCCATTCCTATACGTGTATTTGCCATTCCTATTGCTGGTTAAACAATTGTAGCTGGTAGAGCTAAATAGAGAGAAAAATATTGTTTAATGAATATCACTGTGAACCACTTGCTAAATGTATTGCAACTGATAATTTATGCAATTGTAGAAGTAAAATCTTTATTATTCACTTATTAATATTTTATTAAATTTATGAATTGTAAGCTAGCTTGTATCTAATGAGTTGTGATGAATTTGTAAAGAGTAGTCTATCACTGTTGCCATGAAGCCCAAATGATTATTCATACTAATAGGTTGCCGTAAAAGAATGCTGTTCATTACAGCTGGTTCTGGGCATAAACTACGCCAGATTCAAGAGCCTCTGATGGCAAGGTCTAGCTTACCTTTTTGATGCCGAGTTGATCATAATTATCTGGAAGACAACCGCAGTGTGATGTCACTTCTGTCAAGGATGCAGTGAGCAGTTGCAGATCTTCATGAGACTCTAGTTAAGTGTGCTCTCTCCAAATGAACTCATCAGTCAAATAAACTCTATACAAATAATCGAACAGGGCAGGATAGAATAACTCTTGAATTTTCTGCGATTGAATTAATGTCTTTTTTTTTTACTATTATTGTAATTAAATTTTATTTTGTTATCTTCACCCATGTAACATAATTCATTGTAATTGTTGACTAGAGCTGGTATGGGGGCAGACCTGGTGAAAAAATGTCATAATCATAAATAATAATAAAGGGGGTGATAACCTTACCAGGTTGGGCACATCAGCGTGTCATTGAGTAATTGCCCAAATCTTTGGCATATTCATGGAAGATAGGTCAGGCGATCTGGTTGTTGCTAATATTAGAAGAGAATCAATAAACTAATATTGATATTTGGGAATCTGATATAGTGACAGGGTCATTAAACATAACCAAACCTGTGAGAGTCATATTATTTCTTATGAATTTATGTTGTTATTAGTTGTTATCATGTTTGCAATGTAGTTATATAATTATATTAGTTATCATGTTTGTAATATAGTTATAGAATTATATTAGGAGAAGTGATGTTAGCATGGTTATGTATTTATATACTCAGGAAAGGCAAAGAGATGATGTTAGTTATTTAAATCTATTTAATCATATTAGCCACATGGATGTTAGATCTATTTATTTTATCATATTATCCAGTGATGTTAGTTATATTTATATAATTATATTAGCCAGAGTGACATTAGATATTATATAGTCATATTTGCCACAGTGATATTAAATATATATATTTATATAATCATATTAGCCACATTGATGTTAATTAGATATACATAAAATATAACCTTATTAACCACAGTGATACTATATATATATATGTATATGGTAACATTAGCCATAGTGGTGTGTGTGTGTGTGTGTGTGTGTGTGTGTGTGTGTGTGTAATTAAGTAAGTAAGTAAGTGGGTTATGTGTCTTGAAGACTCCCCCATTTAAAGTCAAGAACTGTTTACACACACTGGTTATATTTATTAAATGCATACATGCAATATATACTAAATACAATCCAGATCCTACCTGGGTCACCCTTAAATTCATTTGTTTACTAAAGGAAAAATATGTGACATATGACTCCCAGGAATGGAGACCAATGAGAAAACACGTCTTACTGCCTGAGGAATTTCTTGGCAAGTGATGGACAAATGGAATAATTTTCCATATGGAATTCCCAACTTTATTCTATTAGCACCCATTGACCAGTAGATGGCCATTTGTGAGCTCTAATTGGCTAGCTTCTCAGAAATGCTTTCATCATTCTATAAGACATTTATCTGTAACAGGATTTGAGAGCTGGACTCAAATATTCAATGGAATGTAGACTATTGAGTTCCACCCGGAATGACACCCGTGTCAATCAATTATAATATTACTTCTGGCAATGTTTAGTAATCCAATTTGGAGAACAATCATGATTTTCATTGCGTGTTTTTTAACGTGCAGTGCATGATACCTACCTTTAAATCTTACTGCATAAATATCAGTGATATGAATAAAGTGCTCTACAAATTTCATCACAAAATATATATCATAAATATCAGTGATATGAATAAAGTGCTCTACAAATTTCATCACAAATATATATCATAAATATCATAAATATCAGTGATATGAATAAAGTGCTTTACAAATTTCATCACAAAAATATATCATAAATATCATAAATATCAGCGATATGAATAAAGTGCTCTATAAATTTCATTACAAAAATATATCATAAATATCAGTGATATGAATAAAGTGCTCTATAAATTTCATCACAAAAATATATCATAAATATCAGTGATATGAATAAAGTGCTCTATAAATTTCATCACAAAAATATATCATAAATACCAGTGATATGAATAAAGTGCTCTATAAATTTCATCACAAAAATATATCATAAATATCAGTGATATGAATAAATTGCTCTACAAATTTCATCAAAAAATAAGTATGTGGAAACAAGTGACAAATAATTGAAGGGGTGAAAGTATTTATCACAATATACATGATCAAATTTTTGCAGGGCATACCTCAAATTGATTCTCATTGGGGAAGAGAGAGAGAAAGAGAGAGAGAGAGAGAGAGAGAGAGTATATAGAAAATGAGGGGGAGGCTGTTTAGATTTATTTTCAGGGAAATGGGTGGGGGTAGGGTGGGGGACATCAATCGAGGTTATGCTACTTGTCTCAAAATGTGATTTTTATTTGCTTTGGTTTCGAGGAATGTTTATCGATTTTGTTTTGTTTTCATAATTATCTCCCTTAAAATTGTTTTGTGTTCAGTGACTGCTGTGTGTGTTTGTGAAATACTGTGCTTTCTGATGGCTGCTTGTGCTGACTATTGTGTGTCCTGAATGTTGTATGCCCTGAATGTTGTATGTCCTGAATGTTGTATGTCCTGAATGTTGTATGTCTTGAATGTTGTGTGTCCTGAATGTTGTATGTCCTGAATGTTGTGTGTCCTGAATGTTGTATGTCCTGAATGTTGTGTATCCTGAATGTTGAATGTTTGTCACAAAGGGAGTAGGAGCCAAAATAGATTTTTTCATTCATTGCTTACATCGATCGCCATGGTCAAGGGGAGCTAACACTCTCCAAATAATAATTTCATATGAATTTATTCTTGTCAAGATTGCCAGTTGCTCGTAAACATGGCCGTTATCTTTGTTTATCACTGGTAATTATTTCATAAAGGACACTAATTATAAAATGGGTTTGTTTATCACTGGTAATTATTTCATAAAGGACACTAATTATAAAATGAGTTTGTTTATCACTGGTAATTATTTCATAAAGGACACTAATTATAAAATGAGTTTGTTTATCACTGGTAATTATTTCATAAAGGACACTAATTATAAAATGAGTTCACTGATTTTCCATTACCGCTCAGAATGACAATCTGTGTTGAAGTTAAAACCATGAAGTATATCTTGTGAAAGTAGAGATTTATGTATTGTATAAATACAGTTGATTTATACATTGTGTTAGTGCAGTTTATTCACTATTTTGTGTAATTTAACAAAATTAAGTATAGACGTGATATATTTAACCTAAATAGTATAATTTATTTTATAGTAAAGTTTGATAGTGTGCTGTAGAAGTAATAGTTAATCTGGCCTGAGGTCTAAAGTAGTGGAGTTTTCATGCTAAGTGTACAGTACATGAACTCTCAATGATACATGAATTGAGTGTGGGTAATACCAACTCAGCAGAATTTTTATTGAAAACTTTTAGCAGAGATAAAAGGAAGAAAAATAATATAACAGTGAAAGATACACCAGGTCGTTAATAGGAGCAACATCATATAGTGGTTAAATGGGAGTGTGCATTATTTTCCCCTTGTCATCCCCCTTCTCCCCACTTTGTCATCGTATAGAGGGTTAAATGGGAGTGTGCATTATTTTTCCCTTGTTATCCCCCCCCCCCTCTCCTCGCCTTTTCATGTGTACCAGAGTGTGAAGGCAAAACATTTTGGACATTTTTTCTTGACACAGTGAAGAATGCATGATTGGATTATAATACCTTTGTGTCTGGTGAATTGAAAACCATTTCACAGTGACAGATAGAGTAGATGACCAGAGCTTTCTATCTGGGGATTACTTTTCAATCACCTATTCCATGGGTGAATTGAGTTTATTTCCAGTGCCAGAATTCAGATGGAAGACAAATATTCATGGCTATGAAGACACAATATTAATTGTCACAAGAACAAGTGTCGGAAAGAACCATTAGATCTAACCTATGTACAGGAAGGTTGATGTTTTGTTGAACGATGACAATCATCATAAGACCAAGCGGGTAACATTCCTGCAAGAATCGAATGCAAAGACGACTTGTTATAGCCACAGATTGTACCAGAATTGTGAACTGGAAACTGTGGGTGTAATTAAGGACAGCATTGTGAAATTATTCTGAGACTGTGTAGAGGAACTGTGATTTGTGATATTGCTTACATTCAAACTGTGACTATTCAAGAATATGTTAATGTGATGGTATATCAGAGTGTATCAAGAACTATTATCAGGATTGGTCGTTGTAACCAGAATTTCTACCCATCAGCCATCATCAGTGCAGGAACAGAGGTTACCGCTCTTAAGCCCTATCAGGAGATTCATATTCATGATTGTTCATGTAATCTGTATATGTTTCTTTGATTTATGTACATTTCTGACCTATTTCTGATTCTTCTTATAATCATTTTGTAATGACTGTAATAGTAATGCTATATGTTCTGATTGATTAAATCCATAGAAATTGTTTATGAACTAAATTAGAGACTGAGATTGACAACACATGATGACGTGAATTCCTAATAATTGTTTTTCGGAATTAAGAATGAAATATTTTCCTAATTAATGAACTTGTTTGTAGTAAGCATTCAAGAGATTTACAATCTCTGAATATTCTTGCCTTGTGTGTGATTAGTGAGAATATTAATTGTAACTTGATTTAAATGTTATGTATTTTTCTTTAATAAATTGTTGAATTTTATCTATCCACTCTCGTTATTGTAGAAGAGGGTTACATGTGCAGATGATGGGTGGTGCTCTGCCAAATGACGTAATGACAAATGATAAGATGGTATAGCAGTTTTTTAGGATAGATCCCGTCATCGACTTGAGAGAAGTGTGGGGGTTGGAATAAAGACAGAGTGACTGACGAGATGGTTCAGTTAGGGTCTCTTATTCTAGACAAGTTATATTTGGGGAGGGAGGTAATTTTATCTGACAGACTCCCCAAGGTTTGACTTAGTCGCTCTCCTGACCACAAATGACGAAGACCCTGTCGGGGCAATTGTGTTTGATTGTGAAGATTATTATTTATAAATGTGAGAGAATTATTTATTAATATAAAATAATAACACGTAAATAATAATTAAACAATTAACAGATAAGAACCCTTGTCACACTTTTGTAATTTATTAAGTTCACACCTTGAAGGTAAGATTGCTATTGTAAATTTTTAAGTTCATATCTTGGAGAGGGGAGGTAGTAGATATTTCTATGTCATTATGTTCACGTCTTGGAGGTAATATTGATATTTGCAATTGATTAAATTCAGTTGATTTTACTTTTTTTAAATTGCTTCAGGAAAAATGGAAATTTGGAGACGATATATGCTAAGCTGGTCCATTCCAGAAATGTTCAATCATGTTTTCGCTATAGATATTTAAACAATATATATCTGGAATTTTATTATGATATTATTAATATTATTTTCGAGTGGTAATTTTCTTTTCAGTCTTCTTCAGCACAAAATCTGTCAGGCCCTGTGCTAAACAGAAGTCAAGTTAACTTACTCCCTCAACCAGTGTATGACAGTGACGTGCGTGACGACAAAGCCTTAGAGCAGGGACGGGCAACATACGGCCCGCGGGCCGGGTCCGGCCCGCGAAGGGATTTTGACCGGCCCGCTGACTGTTTCTGGCCGTACATAGTAATGTGGCCCGCGTCCACATCCCCGCCCCCCCACCCCCGCAATCTCCCACTATCTTACTGCGTCGCAGTTAATAGTGACTGTTAGTTATTCTTTGATTGTTTTCGGTTAGATTTAGAATTTACAATAAAATTTTTATCAGGATTTTGCCAAGAAACATAAACTTGACAGCCAGTGTAGCCATTTAACAAAGATTGGATACCTAAATACTTTTTCACAGAAGTCGCAAGAAAGCAAGCGGTATGTTTGATGTGCAGTGAAAGTGTTGCAATGTTGAAAGAGTACAACATTAGCGCCATGGTAATGTGGCCCCATCCACATCCTGCTGCAATCTCCCACTACTTTCTTACTGTGTCACAGTGTTACATGCCAGTATTTATTTAAAGACCCTGTTCCAGAATTAAGATTTAGATTAATTAAATTCCAGGATTAGATTAATTAAATCTCCTCATTTATTCTGAAACAGACTGGCTGCCCAGATCTATCCTTCAGTCTGACTAAATTTAATCTCGTAGTAAGACACGAAATTTAGAGACAGATAAACCCTGTGACAATTACATGGACTGGGACACATTAATCAAATACGACTAATCATACTTGCATACATCACACTCTTAATGCTGGCCCCCACCCAGCCCTAATTTGGTCTTTCTCGCAAATGATTTAGTCGACTACGTAATTGATCAACAAATATTAGATTTAATAAAAGATTTACAAATAACAAAAATTGAATCAAATACTCGGTCTAACAAGACTACGTACCATCAGCTCTGCGAATAGTTTCAATGTCAATTACGGATTAGTGATTCCAGTTTATTGTCATTACTCAACTTGCAACTTCCCACTGCTATGACGACACTTTATCATCAGCTATGGCAACACTAGCACCCAACTAGCATGAGTTGTGGCTTCAGCCACGATCCATAACATCAGTGCCCGATCCTCACATCAAGTTCAGCAGAACTTAAACGGACCAGTCCCAGACTCCTCTAGAAATCTCAGGACTCAGAGATTATGAAATCTCAAACCCAACGATACAAACTCGAACCCGCTCTGAAAATACAATAATTCTTATGTGCGACAGTTCCTACTGATTCGCAATCTACACAAGTGGCTTTTGATAATAGCGTAGCTTGTTTTACAAATGACCGTTCTGTATCTTCACATTCAATAGTTTAAATATAATAATGAAGATACAGTTCACATCACGCTCATGCGTGTTACAATTAAAATGCAGCAATACACACGCGTGAGAATTTAAATCGTTCCAAAGAAAACATTTAGATTTTACAATGAAAGTGAATATGAAATAAAATCACGCAATTACGCGTTACAAGTATAAACGCAGTTATACACATTGTTTACATCGAAAGGATCTTTACATAAAAGAATCCTATGAACGTGCACAAACGTTCTTTAGTTACAATTCCGTCAATCTAGCATTATAAACCATTGTCTCACAATTCGACAATTAACGTAAAGAATGTAATGTTTCTAGCTTAACCGTACCGTTATCAAGCCACGTATCTAGAGAAGGTTGCAGTAAAGATATAATTTCTACATTAACAATTTCGCACATTCACACAATGATAACTTAAATAAAATGTAAGTAGTAATTTAAGAAATCGATGTGTTTACTTTGCTCAATACACGCTGGTTATCGGCACAACGGGTTCGGCTTATCAACTGATTGGTTGATTGACCTGCGGAATAATCGACGCCGCTGAATAACGTTCATGCGGTTTTCCTCGCAGCAATGCCGATTAACTTTCATACCTGGTTTATAAAGACTTGTGGATTCGGACAGAGAACCGTCATGTATGCACGTAGTGCTTGGGTGGTCCAGCTGTGCGTGTAGTGGCCGTAGAAAGGGTCAGCCACGCCGCGCTGACACGGTCGTAAACCACGGACCCTAAAAGTGCCAGCTATTGGAGACTGGCGAGTCCGAGGAAGTTACGTATAATTTGCCCCGACCCTATTACACACAGTAATAGTGACTGTTAGTTATTCTTTGGTTGTTTTCGGTTAGATTTAGAATTTTTATCATGGATTTTGCCAAGAAACGTAAAGTTGACAGCGAGTGTCGTGCATTTAACAAAGAAATGGATGCCTAAGTACTTTTTCACAGAAGTCGGCAAGAAAGCAGTATGTTTGCTGTGCAGTGAAAGTGTTGCCGTGTTGAAAGAGTACAACATTAGCCGCCATTATGCGACGAAACATGCAGGCTATGGCAGTACTTTATCAGCAGCGGAACGGCAAACAAAAGCAACAGAACTGGACAGAAAACTTGTAAAGCAGCAGAATTTATTCGGAAAAGCCAAAGTAGCCCAGAAAGCTGCTACTCATGCCAGCTTTGTGGTCGCACACAACATTGCTAAGCACAGCAAATCGTTTTGTGATGGTGAATTTGTCAAAAAGTGCATGCTCGATGTAGCTGATCAAGTCTGTCCAGAACAAAGAAAGAAGTTTGAAGAAGTCAGTTTGTCGAGAAGAACTGTGGCTCGCCGCATTGAAGCAATTGGTGAAGACCTGACATCACAACTAAAAGGGCGTGTACCTTCATTTCAGCTGTTTTCCCTGGCATTGGATGAAAGCACTGACATCGATGACACTGCACAGTTGCTCATCTTTGTACGAGGCATTTCAGAAAACTTTGAAATCACAGAAGAATTGCTGTCAATGGAATCAATGAAAGACACTACTACCGGGGAAGATATTTTCGAATGTGTGGAAAATGCCTTGCACACAATGCAATTACCATGGCAGAAAATGGTAAGTGTTACTACGGATGGTTCTCCATCTTTGACAGGAAAGAAAGTTGGTCTACTGAAGAGAATGGGTGACCGTGTTGCAGAGGTCGATTGCACCAGGGAATTGATATTTCTACATTGCATAATACACCAGGAAGTGCTGTGTAAAAGTGTGCTTGACATGAAACATGTTGTGGATCCAGCTGTGAAAATTGTTAATTTCATCAGGGCGAGAGGTCTAAATCACAGACAGTTTATCACACTTCTGGAAGATTGCGGTTCTGATCACAGTGATGTTTTGTATCATACCGCTGTACGCTGGTTGAGTTTGGGGAAAGTTCTGAGACGTGTCTGGGACCTGAAAACAGAAATCTTACTGTTTTTGGAGATGAAAGGGAAAGATACAGAATATCCTCAACTCAGAAAATCAGAATGGCTCTCAGATCTGGCGTTTGCAGTTGATCTCTTTGAACATATGAATGAATTGAACACCAGACTTCAAAGGAAGGGCACTTTTGCTCACGAAATGTACTCAACAGTGAAGGCATTCAAGGTGAAGCTAAAACTGTTTTCTCGCCAGCTCAGTCAGAATATCACAACACACTTTCCAACATTCGAAACTATGGCACCCCAGATGATGTCAACTGAGAAGTACACCAGTATGATATCTGCACTAGACAATGAATTTGCTCGTCGTTTTGCGGACTTCCAGAAACTTGCTGCTGAGTTTGATATCTTGTCATCACCGTTTACAACTGACTTTGAAAAGGCGCCGGATGCTCTACAGTTGGAACTGATTGATCTGCAGTGTGACTCTACCCTGAAAGATAAATTCCAATCTGAAAGCATTGACAAATTTTATGCGTTACTGAATGAATCCAAGTTTGCTAACCTGAGAAAGATGGCCATGAAACTACTTGTTCTGTTCGGGTCTACATACATTTGTGAACAAACATTTTCGACCATGAACATTAACAAAACAAAGCTGCGTTCCAATCTAACTGATGTTCACGTGCAGTCTTTACTGAGAATTTCTACGTCCGACATGCAGCCAGAGTTCAAACAACTTGTTGAAAACTTTGATCGACCACAGATGTCTCATTGACTTCAGCAGCTATTGAGGTACATTACGTTAAATTCATTATATACTGTTTTTGGTCTCTATGCTTTAATGTTTACAAGTTTAAAGTTTACATTAAATACGATTAAGGTATTGATTTAGTAATCCGGCCCGCCAAGGACTTCATTTTCCCATATCCGGCCCGCCGACTGAAGAAGTTGCCCACCCCTGCCTTAGAGCGTGTGTTGCATTGTCTTCGTGATGTGGCGGATAAGAGTCAACCGAAAGAAGTGATGATGGTCATTTCCCAGTTAAAGTTCGGGAAGTACCTTGGTCAACCTAGCTATGCGGCTACTGCTGCCCTTCTACCACGCCCTACCACACTACCCGAACACTTACTTCAACAACATTACCACGAGGGTGACTTTGATGTTCTCATCATACACAGACAACACGGATTGTTCACATTAGAAATTAAAAGCGTGGGAGCAAACTTCAGTAAGCTGAAGATGACGGAGCAACAGGAGGATGACGTGGTGATGAAGAAAGTTAAAGAGGCGTTAAAACAGTTACACAAGTCAGAGGTTGTATTAAATCATTTGACCTCAGACTTGATGGACAATAATATCACTAAAATTCTTGCAATGCCAAACATCAGTTCTACTCAGTTACTGCGAGCAATTAGCAGGAATCCATCTGATGGTCAGGTAAGATTTTACATCAGTAAGAAATTGTAGAATAGTGTGACTAAATTAAATTGAAAGAACTATTCTATAATTAATGCTGCCTCCTATCCTCGCTATTGATAGATCATTAGGGAAAGGTAAAGTAATAAATAATACCAAATGCCGTGAGGTGTGTATTTGAAACTATTTATTACCATTCAAACCAATAACTACTATTAATCGTCTTATGCAGAAAACTATTTATACCTTGGAAACCAACAACTACTATTAATCGTCTTATACAGTAAACTATTTATTACCATGGAAACCAACAACTACTATTAATCGTCTTATACAGTAAACAACTTACCACCATGTATGTCTTTACATAGCAGTCTCTCGAAAATAGAACACTTCCAAGTTAGAGAACAACACATGACAGATCTAAATAAATATTGCCATGAAATCTATTTCTGTATACCCGGTGACGTCAGTCATTCACAAAACGCCTGTAAATTGTTGACGTCAGAATGACTTTTCTCTCATTATCATAATATCTAGACTTCCTCCCAACCGGAAAAATACAATGGCCTTTCGAAGTCCCAAGCAATAAACTTTCCATATGGAAACGATTTCGGATTTCAAAGTAGAGTGAGACGTTTTTGACATCCTCCAATGTACTCCACTAACATGACGTCAGATCTCCCACCTCCAACACATTATTTCGCCATTATGTTCAGATATGTTCAAATGACTGAGTGTGTGTGTGTGTGTGTGTGTGTGTGTGCGTGCGTGCGTGCGTGCGTGCATATATAAGTAAACTGACTTTAAAGTGACGTTTTGCTGGGAAGTGAGCTAGATGTTAATTATCCACCACCCCGGGCCTCTTGTAACCTAAGGCTAATTCCCAAAACACATCTTCTGTCTGGTCATAAATGTTAGAATAGATAATATAGGATAGAAAAGTGATAGTTCTAGCCCTCTGATACATACAGCCAGGTATAGTAAGTAATAGAGTTGAAAGACTACAACACATAACAAGTCATACTAATATGAGTGATCTAAGTATCAACAATAAATGTATTCAACAAGAAATAACAAAAGACAGCACGGTTACATATAGCGAATAGTTCAACAGTTACGAGTTTATAAATGGTTATAATTAATAATCACGACCTTGTGGTGTCATAATAAAAAGCTCGTTTGAGTCCTATGGCACCAAGGTAGTTACTTGATTCATTCATAAGAGTGAATTATAATTTAGTTTATAAGTGAATACTGAATGTTTCTGAGTGAACTTAAATAAATGAAGGTTTCTGAGTTAACTATAATTTAGTTTATAAGTGAGCAATGAATATTTCTGAGTGACATATATAATTTAGTTTATAAGAGAACACTGAATGTTTCTGAGTGAAGTCCTAAAGTATTTTGATTACAATTTGAGTGAATAAGAATGAATCTTGATCGAAGCGGTTCAGCTTGTTGGTCTTCAAATCATTTAGCTTATTAAGAGTTGCCATCCAGGGTTTCAGTGATACACATATATTTATGCAGTTGCATGCGTGGTCTGTGGATTTGTGTCTCTGGCCCATGTATCGTTTCACTCTGGCATTGCTTCATGTCTCAGTGCTCATTGAATTCAACATCTCAGATAAAGTGGTGAACTGTCAGTAAAATACACATGGGCTAAGAATTCATTCTAATGTTTCTCTGACAGAACACTCTTACTTCTGTGGTTATCATACATTTTAATATCATAAGTGAAATATAAGAAAATAAAATATAGTTATATTAAATGAAATTAGATATAAAATTTAGTTACACAAGCAAAACCACATTCCTTCAGCAGTAATATATACAGAGAATGGTTTCCTTCTGTGTTGGTGTCTGGTGATAAGGTAAGTGGCATGGTTATACTTTATTAACACTGGGATCAAGATACGTATAGCCTTAGTGACGTCATTATACTTTATTAACACTGGGATCAAAATACATATAGCCTCAGTGACGTCATTATACTTTATTAACACCGGGATCAAAATACGTATAGCCTCAGTGACGTCATTATACTTTATTAACACCGGGATCAAAATACGTATAGCCTCAGTGACGTCATTACACTTTATTAACACTGGGATCAAAATACATACAGCCTCAGTGGTCAACGTGCATTTGACTGATGAATATTAGGTGAGTCTCTAGTACATTCATTTGCATGCAGTTGAGTGATGCTCTGTTTGGTTCATTAGAGTGAATGTCTGGAAAATTCAGTTATGTTTCCAGTCTGGGGATATTTGTCAGCCATCCTAGAAGACAGGTTTGTATTTTTAGAGAAGGGTGGGGGTGGACTGCATAAACCATTATGTGACAATGAGTTTTAAAGTATGCATTACGAATGAGGAAGTTTAATTAAAAAAAAATAGTAGTAATAGTAGTAGTGGCACTTGTAGTAGTTATCGTAGTAGTTACAGTAGTGGTGATTGTGCTAGTAGTATTTATTCTAGTAGTAGTAGTGGCACTAGTAGAATTTATTTTTGTTATACTGTAGTAGTAGTAGTAGTAGTGGCACTAGGTATAATTTATTATTATTGTTGTTGTTGTAGTAATATTGATTTTTTCTTATGACTTGTATTCTCTGTCATTTGTGAAATTTATTTCTGTCATTCTTATCAGAAGTCTGTGAGATCTTTCATTTATTTCTGTCATTTTTATCAGAAGTCTGTGAGATCTTACATTTATTTCTGTCATTCTTACCAGAAGTCTGTGAGATCTTAGATTTTAATGAGGATATGGGCACTTAATTGGAGAGCTTCCTTTATCTTTGGTTTCCTGTCGGTATATTTAGTTAATTTTAGTCTTGGTGCAAGTACGGTTTTCTGACGGTATATTCAGTTAATTTTAGTCTTGGTACAAGTACGGTTTCCTGTCGGTATATTTAGGTAACTTTAACAAAAGGGCAAATGCAGTTTCTTAGCAACTTCTTAAGGTAACATTAACAGAGGGACGCGTACGTTTACTTATCAGTATAATTAAGGTAATATTAGCAGTGGGACAATCATATTTCCTAGCAATGATATGAGGTACTTTAAGAAAATGGGGTAAACGTGATTTCTTACCAGTAAATTCAGTTACAGTGTGGCAAGTGTAGTTTGCTAGCAGTACTTACAGGTAACTTTAGCAGTGTGGTGAGTGTAGGTTTTTAGCAGTACACACAGGTATCTTTAGCAGTGTGATGAGTGAAGAGTTTTAGTAGTATATACAGGTAACTTTAGCAGTGTAGAGAGTGTAGGATTTTAGCAGTACATTCACATAATTTTAGCAGTGGGGCAAGTGTATTTTCTTTGCAATATATTCAGGTGAATTTAGGGGCAAGTAAGACCTTGAGTGATTTTATATAAGTGTAGTCAGATAACTTTCCAACAAAATTGGTTTCTTTTTCAGTTATTCCATATCAGACAAGCAATGCTGTCATGTTTTATACTGAAATGCAATTTTCGTTTCAGATAATAATGTTGTTCATTTATTGAAAATATTTTTTTTTATCTCAGACAAGCAATGTTGTCATACCTTTTTTTAAAATTGTTAGTCTGTCAAACGTTACATATAAAATGTACACTGTCTGTTTTCGGTGTTACGAATGAAAATAAGATTTTAGCCATGCTGAATGTAATTCATGTGTATGTTTCGACACATCACACACACTGTGCTAAAATGCAATTATACTAACATGTTTTCGCGTATATTTAAATGTGTACATTTCAGATTCAAGCCGATAGGAAATTAACTGTTATCGGCGATAAAATAGAAAAGAGCTAATACAATTAAGCCATATACTATATTGGATAACGCCATTCCAAATACAGACTTTAATTAAAGTAATGATTTTTCTTGAAATCTAGCGTGGCAGATAAGTTGCATTATCAAAACTAATTATCTTGGTTATATTTCACTCAACTAACTTTTAAATACTAAAATGTGTTTCTTAACGATACGATGATGGGAAAGAAATCTAGATTACCTAATATATTGTATTAAAGTAGAGTTATCTCCCTGAACGTATTAGAACAAAATAATGCACAAACACATATGCATTTATTATTTCAATTCGCACTGTTCTTTGACATACACTAATAATTTGTTTCATCAAATATACACTAAAGTTATGTATAATATAATAATTGTACTTAAAGTTTTATCTCACATTAAACACATGACTGACAAGCGTACAGATAAATAATCTTATATTTTGAACTTCTAATTCCATGTACTGAATCTAAATTAATTCACATTACGTAAACTTGATTTTGCGTCACCGTAAAGCTACGTCATAGCAAAGTGTTGGTTGAGTACAACTACAAGCAGAGAGAATGTCAAGTTCTATAAGAAAATGACCTTCAGGTCTGAAAAAGATTGATCTCTGTTAGTAAATATTGAGAGAAGTTTTAAACAAGATTGATCTCTGTTAGTAAGTATTGAGAGAAAATTTAAAAAGATTGATCTCTGTTAGTAAGTATTGAGAGAAAATTTAAAAAGATTGATCTCTGTTAGTAAATATTGAGAGAAGTTTTAAACAAGATTGATCTGTATTAGTAAGTATTGAGAGAAGTTTTAAAATGATTGATCTGTGTTAGTAAGTATTGAGAGAAGTTTTAAAATGATTGATCATTGTTTGTAAATTTTGAGAGAAGTTTTAAAAAAGATTGATCTCTATTAGTAAGTATTGAGAGAAGTTTTTATGAATGCAGTTACATGGCGTGTAAGGTGAAGCCTTTTTCTCAGTGATTAATATGCTATTACAACGAAAACATTTTTAATAATGTCCAATTACTCTCGGAGTGGTTTTTATTTTATCACAATAGCAAGAGAAATAGAATTGTAAAATATAATTGTTTTAGCAACAGTTTCTCGTTAACAATCGATGACTCTGGATTATTTCACACACACACAAACACATACACATAACACATACAAATATGCACACTCACACACATTTCTATATTTAATAATGTCATTCTTATTTACGCTTGCCTTATCGCAAAATGTAATTAAATTACATTCTGCTCTTGCTTTTCACGAAACAGTGTAAATAATCACATTTTTTAAAACTATATCTCTAACTCCTCAGGAAACCGTTTTAACAAATGCCTATTTATACTTAAAAGTGTATAATAATTTCAGCTACATTATCTGAAAATCTATAATTCTTATTTAGTATTTATCATGGGATTATTTTTCGTTTTATTAAATAAGTGTGGCTTGTTCAATAATTATATTTCTTACTTTGTATTTATCATGAGATTATTTTTCGTTTTATTAAATAAGTGTGGCTTGTTCAATAATTATATTTCTTACTTTGTATTTATCATGAGATTATTTTTTGTTCTATTAAATAAGTTTGGCTTGTTTTATAATTATATTTCTTACTTTGTATTTATCATGAGATTATTTTTCGTTTTATTAAATAAGTGTGGCTTGTTCTATAATTATATTTTCCCCACCCCATGCAGGGATTGTGTCAGTGTCTTGGTGTCAGCAGTGTTGATGATGCATTAAAGATGTGTCTGCTCTCAGACCAACTCTCAGACAAACGGACGGCTTCAGACGTCAATCACATCGACGTGTGGTGGCAGCAGTTAGTGAAGATGACTACAGCCCATCCGCTATTAACAGACACGGTGTATGAGCAATTGGTGGCCAGGTAGATAGTGAAGGAAGAAAATTATTTGTTATCAATCTCTCTTTCTTTAAGATTTTTTATTATCTTTTTATCACTTTACTTGAACTTTTAATGTCTTTCTATTCCATTTCCGACTACCTATCTATAAACACTCATAATCTTTCATCACTGTAATGATCTCGTGGTGTTCACTAAGTCAAACATGTTATTCTTCTTGTTCCTAAGTACTTTCACAGTACTTCACCTAATTTTTACCTTAATTCAGCGAAATATCAAATTTAAAATTCATTTTAGAATCAGAATGGAAATAAACACTTGGACGTCAAGGTCAGTGTAAGCTATATGAATTCCAGTCATCGTCTTCTTTCTGTTTGAGATTAAATTTGAACTGTCCACTTCACTATTTGAGATTAAATTTGAACTGTCCACTTCAATATTTGAGATTAAATTTGAACTGTCCACTTCACTATTTGAGATTAAATTTGAACTGTCCAATTCACTATTTAAGATTAAATTTGAACTGCCCACTTCAATATTTGATTAAATTTGAACTGTCCACTTCACTATTTAAGATAAAATTTGAACTGTCCACTTCACTATTTATGATTAAATTTGAACTGTCCACTTCAATATTTGAGATTAAATTTGAACTGTCCACTTCAATATTTAAGATTAAATTTGAACTGTCCACTTCACTATTTATGATTAAATTTGAACTATCCACTTCACTAAATTAGATTAAATTTGAACTGTCCACTTCACTATTTGAGATTAAATTTGAACTGTCGTTTAATACACACTTCACTATATGCTGTTACAGGTTCTGTGGTCCAGCGACTACAGTGGAAGTCCACTGTGTTACAGCCCCACGCCTGGAGATAAGGAATCTTGGGGAGGCGGTGTCTGCGACTGGAGAGTCGATGGCCAGGCTCGTGTTATTTCCACAGCAAGTGGAACTTTTGAATCGGTCACCACCCCGGGTATTTCTTATCGGTCCACCTGGGACAGGTAAAACCATTGTCTTGATTGTTCAGGGTCTTGGTTGGCTTCAGCTCGGACACGACCTCCATGTTGTCAGTACTTGGTCTGAAAGCCGTGCATCGACGTTCGCCATCGAACATCAACTTAAGGAAACCACCAAGACGACAACAGCCAGTTCACGTGTACACCGACATCAGTTTGACTTTAGGTATGATGGAGAAGTGGAGACTGCAGTCAGACGTCTGAAATCTCTGAGTGAAGGGAGACAACTGTGTGTGATTGCAGACGAGGCCTTTCATGATTACAGGTTTGTTATACAGCGTGTTAACTTAAGACACTTACAAACAGAAAGGCTTACGTAGAGTATAACGGTCTTATCTCACTACAGACTAACGGTTAACTAACGATTAAGAATGTCGCCAGTAAATGTATTTGTTGGATTGTGTGTACATTGCTAAACAGACAGACAAACATGAAACACAACAAATGATTAAGACGCAATCAAACAGACAGACAAACACAACAAATGATTAGCACTTAAACAAACAGAAAGTAATTGGCGAAGTTGTAAATGACGTCACAATGCAATGACGACATAAAGTAAACGTCATTACGTCATAATTGTCTGACGTCAACACACTGGCATAACGTCTTCTGTTCATTTTGTAGTGACTGGAAATACTTCACGAAGTTTTGTGATCAACTCATTGAACAAGTACCCGGGGTGTACCTGTGGGGTGCATCAGTATATCATAAAGACAGACCGTCATGTCTGGAAGAGGTCAATCTGACAACGCCTCTAAGGTCACCGCCAGTCGTCGTCAGGGAGGTGATGAAGGCAGCAGAAATAAGTGATGATAAATATGTCCATGACTACACTGTCAGTGACGTCCCTGTTCCAACAGACGGCCCGGTGGTTATACAATTCAAACACCGTGAAGGTCAGTCAGGTCACACAGAGGACTGTCCACTTGACTGTGTAGAGTGTGGACATGAAGTCGCCCGTGTCCTGACAGAACTCAACGTCGGCCGGACAGGTATGGGTGTGGTGTGCTTGACACGGTGAGTGAGTGATACAATACAAATACATGCGGGTGGATGGAGGAATAAAAGGACGGGTGGATGAACGGATACATAAATAAAAATATTTTTTCATCAAATGTCAGGTAACAGTAACGGCCCTCCACCTCTACAATACCGCGACGTCCTGGTGTTGTGTGAAGACTACCCGACTGATAAGGTGGACAGTAACGGTCAAGTGACTACTCTCGGTCTGGTCCGGGGTCTGCGTGACTGTCACGTGCATGTGCGCGTGGTGAAGAATCGTGATGAAGCCGCCATTCGTGACACGGCGCTTGGTGTCGGTGATATGGTGACGGTGACAAGCTGGGATGATGTTCTTGGTCTGGAGAGAAAGGTGGTCGTTGTGGAGTATAGAGATGATGTCTTGTCAGAAAGACTTGTCGCCATGTCACGCTGTACGTCACAACTTGTGTTGATTGCCTGGAGACCTGAATATTTTGACAGTAATGATGATTCCGTCAACTCTGATGAGAATAAAACCGATAAACGCTTTATAACGAATACAACCATCAATTACTGATTGAAGTAGCAGTCAGGAACATCATGATCAATACAACGACACTGATGATGACAACGACAAATCATAAACTACATTAAGTAATAAACAGCGTGTAGTGTGTCGTGAATAAAACAACGTGTAGTGTTTCATTGTACTGTACAGTGGTTTATCTACGTGTACTGATATTTGTACGTCTACAACTGTAACATCGCCAATGTCGTCTTCGTTATTCTCAATTTCTCTTTGTGTTATTTTATCTTCTTACTCGTTAACGTGAACAAACAAATGTCCTGTTGTCATGACGACGTGCATCATACTTATGACGTAAACGTCGACATGACGTCATTCAGTGCGCATGTCTGAAATCTTTCAATACATTTCTTTCTACTTTTACTTTCATTTTCTTTCATTATTTTTTAATTTCTCCCTCCCTCCTTTTCTCTCTCTCTCTCTCTCTCTCTCTCTCTCTCTCTCT
The DNA here is from genome assembly GCA_028829895.1 of Sinotaia quadrata. Taxonomy (NCBI): domain Eukaryota; kingdom Metazoa; phylum Mollusca; class Gastropoda; order Architaenioglossa; family Viviparidae; genus Sinotaia; species Sinotaia quadrata. Next base: position 13,670,450 of record CM054184.1, read on the forward strand.
CTCTCTCTCTCTCTCTCTCTCTCTCTCTCTCTCTCTCTCTCTCTCTCTCTCTCTCTCTTACATTTGAGTGTTTGCACGTTAATACGTGTTTGGATGAATGTTACGTCTGCCGCAGTGAGCACCGTATTTATATTTTATATTTATAACACATAAATACTACTCCCGTATTTTACACATACAATACTTAAATACTACTCCAAATATTTTACACATACAATACTTAAATACTACTCCCCATATTTAAAAAACTTTTAAAACTTTTGATCACACAGTGAGGGTAAGAACAGACAATGTTAATTTACAGTTAATAAGATGACTGGCGAAGTCTGGAGGTTATTGTTATAAATTATTTTCACATTTACAATGTTCAAATTAATTTATTTGTTGTAGTAGTCTTGATATATTTCTGAAATTTATTCTGAGTTTACTCCTTGTTTTCCGAATAATTTATTTTCACACACAGCCGGAAGTAGGTTTTGTTTCATTTCCTTTTTAAAGTTTGTAATTTGTAAAATTCTAACAAAACAATGAGTGTCACTAAAAAACGTAAGATTGAAGATGAATGCCGTGTTTTTAATGATGAATGAACAACTAAGTACTGTTTAATAAAAGTTGGTAGCAAATCAGTTTGCTTGTTGTGGTCATGAGTCAGTGGCTGTCTTCAAGGAGTACAATTTAAAAAGACACTACCAAACAAAACATTCCGATTTCGGATACAATTTAACAACCGAAGAGAGGAAAAGGAAATGCCTGGAGCTGGTGAAAAATTTGGAGAAACAGCAAACTGTTTTCAGTAATCAGTCTTCAATTCAAGATGCTGCAACAGAAGCTTAGTCTGGTGCTGTCACACAGAATTGTAAAACACAACAAGCCATTTTCTGATGGCGAGTTCATCAAGGAATGTTTGCTAGATGCAGCAAACATTATGTGTCCAGAACAAAAAACCAAATTTGACAACATTACTTTATCAAGGAGAACTGTGGTCAGACGTGTGGACAAGATAAGTAACAATTTGATGCATAAACTTCAAGATGCAAGTAAAAAAATGTTGTGGTACTCTCTTGCATTGGATGAGAGTACCGATGTACATGATACTGCCCAATTATTGATATTTATACGTGGAATAAACATTTCTTTCAAACTCACTGAAGAGTTACTAAGTGTTGAGTCACTCAAAGACACAACCACAGGCCATGATATATTCAATGCTGTTAATAACTGTATTGAAAGAACTGGGTTGGTTTGGAACAAGATGGCAAGTGTTACAACTGACGGAGCTCGTGCTTTGACCGGAAAAAATGTAGGTCTGGTAAAGTTGATAAGTGATAAGATTAAAGCAAAATATCCTGACCACACAATATTACCACTTCACTGTGTGATCCATCAAGAAAATCTGTGTAAAACTGTTTTGAATATCAAGCATGTTATTGACCCAGTTGTCAGTGTCATCAACCTCATAAGATCAGGATGACTTAATCACAGACAGTTCAGGGCATTACTTGACGATTTGGAAACTGAACATTCCGATGTGCTGTATCACACCAGTGTTCGATGGCTGAGTCTCGGCAAGGTGTTGAGGCGAGTGTGGGACCTCAGAGAAGAAATAGTGAGGTTCCTAGAGATGGGCATTGAATGTGACTTTAATACTAATATTGTCAGTAAAGAGTGGAAGTTAGACTTTATGTTTGCCATTGAAATTATAGAAAAGTTAAATGAACTGAATGTCAAACTTCAGGGCAATTGTGTGTTTGCACATGAAATGTATGTACATGTAAAATCATTTCGGGCAAAACTCTCACTGTTCTCCAGACAAGCAAGTGAAAAAAAGTTTTGTCACTTCCCTTTGGTGAAACAAGAAACCATTTCTGGTGAAATGACTGAAAAGTATAGAGCCCAATTAGATGCACTGACTGATGTATTTGGAAGGAGATTTAAAGATTTCAAGAACTTAGAGCCACAGTTCAATATTCTCAGTTCCCCTTTTAGTGCAGAAGGTGTTACAGCCCCGGAGGACATACATAGAGCTTCTTGACTTACAAGCAGATCATGACCTGAAAGAGAAATTCAAGTCAGATGGTTTGCTGGATTTCTATGGATCTTTATCAGAAGAATCATTTCCAAACTTGAAAACTTTGCAGCTAAACTTTCATTGTTTAAATCAACATACATTTGCAAACAAGCATTTTCTTGCTTGAAGATCAACAAATCTAACAATAGGTCTTTATTGTCGGACTGCAACTTGCATGCTGTCATGCGAATTTCAACAAGTAGACTTGCTCCAGATTTCAAGAATATTGTTATAAATTGCAAGCAGTTACATACATCTCATTAGAAATCAATAATTGTAATGACAGTCTAGTCGGTTTATGTCTAAATTAAAGCCACTGATAGATAATTTTAAAAATTTATTATAATGAAAAAATGTAAAATCTTGTTAACAAATCAGTAAAAGTGTTAGTCCATACTGTAAAATATAATGTATAAATGTATAAAAGTAAAATAAAATTGCAATAATTGGTTATTTATAGTTTTATACTGTTTTATAAATAATTCATAATTACTTATTGTGATACGTTGCTGTAAACAAAGTGGGTATAATATAGATATGCGGCCCCCCAATAGATTGACCATGGTCAATGTGGCCCTACACACAAAAAGTTTGCCCAGCACTAGACTCTAGTGGAGTCCCCTTTGCCGCCCGGACTTTTTAGATATATTGTGTGTGAGAGAGTGTGCGAGAGTCGTCTTTGGTCGGACTTTTGGTGGTCGTCTTTGGCAAAGTGATCTGAGAGTGGTCAAGAGAGAAGCGTGTGTGGCGGTGTGTCGCCTAAATAAAGATCAGATGGAAATGTAAACACGTGTTGCGTGTTCTGCCTCTTCTGCTGTTGTTGCCGTAGCCGTATTGTCTGATTATTTCTTCATCTCCTCGCATCCTGGGGTGACCCATGATAACAACACAACACCACACCCCATCAAATATGTAAATCTTAAAACACACGGAATGATTTTGACTGTATTTTATTAAAATTGAAATCAAATAGAATACATGCCCGATTTCTCTTTACAGCATGCATAACCAAACGAACATACACAATATTTAGTGTTGACATTAAACAAATGTATAAACATGACGTTTCGGAGATTATTTTAGTTTTGATAAGTACAATATGTAGTAACAACGACATACAGACTGTTGTAGTTTTGATAAGTAAATAACTCACACTATATCTATTTATCTCCCTTATTTAGAACTTGCTGGACCAATAACAACACACGGCTCTAGCAGAAGCTTTTATAGTCAGGGATCAGATACTAGATCTCAAATCTCATTCAACCTAATAATTATGAACGTTTATTTTAAACTGTTTAGTCAGGGATCAATTAACAGATCTCCAACCTCAGTGAACTTAATAATTCTGAACATTTTTAAACTGTTTAGTGTCAGGGAACATAATAAGCAATATCAGCAGAGAAACTACTGATTTTGATAACATCATTATGTCGTTTTATAGACAGTCAGAAGATAACACCGGTTTAATATAACAGAGTAATATGCTTTATACCACTGATTAATTTACAACAGCATTTTATATTAACACTTTTATCGGTTTGCTTTTGCAAATTCATAATATATTAACTGTATGGCTAAATAACATTACAAGATATCACTACTTGATAAAAGATACCAGATTATTTTTGTTGCATAGAAGTGTTTCGTCTGATACAACTTAATGGAAGCATACTCAGCAACAATAGATGTCCATATTGAGTCCGGTAGCAATCACAATTAATCTCTCAAAGTCAATAATTACTAAAATCATAAAGAGATAGGCTTTTGGCACACCTCAAAGTCAATAATTACTAAAATCATAAAGAGATAGGCTTTTGGCACACCTCAAAGTCAATAATTACTAAAATCATAAAGAGATAGGCTTTTGGCACACCTCAAAGTCAATAATTACTAAAATCATAAAGAGATCGGCTTTTGGCACACCTCAAAGTCAATAATTACTAAAATCATAAAGAGACAGGCTTTTGGCACACCTACATGACAGCAGAGTTGGTGAGTGTCGTGCGGCAACAGTTCAGGTGTTTCAGTTTGAGATCGCTGGTAAAAAGGTGACTGTATGTGGCAGTTCAACAGAAGGGATTGCAGTATTTTGAGTGAGATCGCTGGTAAAGAGGTTACTGTATGTGGCAGTTCAACAGAAGGGATTGCAGTATTTTGAGTGAGATCGCTGGTAAAGAGGGGACTGTATGTGGCAGTTCAACAGAAGGGATTGCAGTATTTTGAGTGAGATCGCTGGTAAAGAGGGGACTGTATGTGGCAGTTCAACAGAAGGGATTGCAGTATTTTGAGTGAGATCGCTGGTAAAGAGGTGACTGTATGTGGCAGTTCAACAGAAGGGATTGCAGTATTTTGAGTGAGATCGCTGGTAAAGAGGTGACTGCATGTGGCAGTTCAACAGAAGGGATTGCAGTATTTTGAGTGAGATCGCTGGCAAAGATGAGGTGGCTGTATGTGGCAGTTCAACAGAAGGGATTGCAGTATCTTGAGTGAGATCGTGTGTGACCCTGTGATGCCAGGAGGTGATTCACTGGAATGTCGATTTGATTGTTTCGTGCATTTTATGATTGTGATTGTTACTTGAAGTAATAGAGGATAGGCTATATTCCCTTTTCTCCATGATGAAATGGTTTTTTACTGCTTGAAAAGATCACACTTCGTGTTATTTTACTGCTTGAAAAGATCACACTTCGTGTTATTTTACTGCTCGAAAAGATCACACTTCGTGTAATTTTACTACTTGAAAAGATCACACATTGTTTTGATATGCTATATTTATTATGCTGTGTGCATGGGCTAATAAATACCATTTCAGAAAATTGTAAGATGAAACTGGAATTAAGAAAGAATGGAGTTACAAAGCAATAAACTGGAAATTTAGCATTGCTCCTTGAATATACTTTTCAGGGTAATCAGGGTTCTTTTTGATTTTCTACTTCTCGTGTTATTTGAATCTACTGGTTCACTGACTTCAAACCTCTACAACTGGGCAAGACGCGGAATTTGTCTGCCACAGTGAATGTAAGTGTAAAGGAATACACTGCACTCCTTTGATGTATCATGACATCATGACAAAAGTATGCTGATTACATAGGGCAGTTTCTGGTACAGTGAAGTTAAAAGAAATTTGTATTCTGCTTGAGCGAGCTGGTACGGGTGAATGAGTGCTTAGATTCACTTGAGTGAATAAGCAGTGAAACGGCGTTTTCTCCAAATGTGAGGGGGAAACAGTGGAAAGCAAGAGAGACACATTGATGGCAGACAACAAACTTGTGACACTGTTGCAAAATGAGAGAAAGTGTATTGGGACTGCTTTTGTTTCAGGTCATGTAAAAACCATTATCGCCTATCTTTAATAACTCCATTTCTGTACTCTGATACGAACTAAACTGTGATTTGTATTGACACTAAGGTTGAATTCTATTTTAATATAAGACTGTGAAAATATAGAAATTACTCGGACAGGGTTTCATAGAAATATTGATTTCAAGTAATCTATTTCATTGTATTTGTTCTATGTATTTTTGACTGTTTAATTAATAAATATATTGACCTTCCTATGCATACTGATAACCTTACGTGGGAGAAAAATTGGATAGATGGGGGCTCGCTAAATATAAATTAAAAAGACGGATTTGTTTTCTCCTTTAGTGAGTTTTCCATCTACAGAATATTCTTTGACAGTAAATGTTTATCTGTAATGTTATGGAAGAGAGAAAACATTTACAGCGCTGTACGTCTGCCAAGAGCAAGAGAAGAGTGGTGTCTGCTGGTGGATCATTAATAAAATAAATTAAAATTTACATTAGTTGTAATTAGTTTTGGATGATTAATTAATTAATAATAATAGACATTAACTAAGTTGTGTGACACTATGGTTTCTTAGAGGACATTTCGTTATGGTTTCTTATAAATTTAGCAAATATCATTTTTTGTATTTTTATAGCTTTAAAAACTTCACTGCGTGGGTGTTACGTTTCCAGTATTTATTTAAAGACCCTGCTTAGAATAATTAAAAGACTTTAAATATAATTAATTCTTCCTCTCATATTCTACGCAGACTGGTTGCTCAATTTATTATCTGACTAATTAAAAGTGCGTCTTGTAGTTCAGACGACAAATTTACAGACTAACAAACTGCGAACTTTTAGCTAGATTTGAAAACAGTTAAATCCCTCTAAATTAATATGCACTCGTCATCAATCTTTCTGCTCATCCGCCCCCATTCAAATCTAAGAATTAATCTAATTGGTCTATTGTGCATAGAAATCAACTACTAAGAGGTATTAACAAAGAAAATAAGATTTAATAAAGTTTAACAAATTAACAATAAATCGAATGCAACGCGAATAGTCTTCACTCTGTCTTTACGCGCCTATGCCTGATTTTTGTCAATCTAAATTGCCAGAAAAGTGTTCCTTTGAGATCTGTACACTTGATTTTGCACTTAGCTCTATTCTTGTATCCTTGGTCTCAACACTCAGTCATGCCGGTTCGTTCCCTCAGTCCCCCTTTAACGACACACATGGTGCATAAGGAATGATGTCCCTTTGTTAGTGGCTAGGAACTGGAATTTTTGCAGCATGGCCCTCAGAGTGGATTTCGACACGCTTATACCAATAAGCTAGTGCAGGTGAGGCATGGTGAACATGAACCATGAGCCGACCTGTGGATGCAACGTGTTTGGATATAATTCTCAACCTAACAGGCCCTACTTAGGCATGGCTCAATTAAATGCGCTGAACAAAGAGTTTCGACCTCGCGTCGCTTACAATTAGATTTAGAAAAAATATAATCGTCTCACATGTGTTCCATTTAACAGTCATGACGTATGAAGCAATAAAATAGATACAACGTTAAATTAATGTTCATACAAAGAGGTAATTCAAACCGACAGAGCGCTTCACAATTTACAATTAAAATTACACGCAATAATTGAATTACATGAAGAATTCATATCGAGCGCAGCATTCTGGCTCTTAGTGAATTAAAACAATATAAATTAAAGTACAGAAATGGAAAAATGGTTACAATAAATTTATATTCCGTAACATATAGGTTTTCAGCTATTTCTCTGAACCATGCTCAAGTGTATATGGAAATCATATAATACATAGCACAAATACATACTTAAACAATACATAGGCAAATACTATTAAATAAAATGATACCTTTGAGAGAAGTCGAAGGGTACCTTGATTCTCTATGGCGTCGGCTGCCTCTACGACCCGAGTAACTGATGGAATTAGCTAAAGTGTGCTCGAAGTGAGGGAGCGGAAGCGTGTAGGTACATATATAGAAAGGTATATTGCGTATCACGTGACTGTTCGCAAAGCATGTGGTTGGTTCGAGAACTGGACAATGGTCCTAAAGTTACATAACATCTTGACCTGTTCTAGAAGCACCTAGAAAAAGGAAGCTTTGAACAAAGGGCCAAGGGTTTCAAATATTCGAATTTGAAGTAAACAAGGCAAGTGGGTCACGAAGTCGGACAATTTTATCAGACTGTGACACCCCCTTGCTTTTGAGGCGTTTATCTTACCAAAGATAAAATGCCTCCTACAAATTATGTATGATAAAATGTAGAAGTCCACAATGAAGAAAAATTTACACAAAAAAAAATTTTCGACATTCCTAGAAATAAAGTGTGCAACTATATTTCATATTTACAGGAAGGAATCCGTAGGGTTCAGTTAATTGATTAAACAACATTCTATCAGTACCGGCACTTGATGGCATCAAGCACGACTCATGTAATCTGCGCCAACATTCAAAGACCCTTTGATGTAATGAATATTTGCGTCATACTGTGTCAGAAACAAAGACCAACGCATTAAACGGCTGTTCGTAAATTGCGCCTGTCCGAGAAAGGCCAACGGCTGGTGATCGCACTCAATGACAAAGGTTTTTCCGTACAAATAGTTTTCGAACTTTTTTATGGCCCAAACTATTGCAAGACATTCCTTTTCACTGGTGGAATACTTCTGTTCAGTAGTTGTGAGTTTACGGCTTGCATATGCAACTGGGTGTTTGGTGTCATTGTGTTCTTGTAATAACACTGCTCCTAATCCTGTGTTGCTAGCATCAGTCCTTAACAAGAATGGTTTTGTCAAATCTGGCAGTTTAACAACTAAATCTGAAGTCAGTCTAGATTTCAGTGTGTCAAAAGCGTTTTGGCATGCATCAGTCCACACTACTTTTGTAGGCATATTCTTACGTGTCAAGTCAGTCAGAGGACATGCAATGGCACTAAAATCTGGTACGAATTTTCTGTAGTAATTAGCAAGACCAAGAAAACTTCTAACTTGTGTTTTTGTTAGCGGTTGTGAAGTGTCCTTAAGTTGTGCTATCTTAGCTTCACTTGGCGACATAGTTCCATGACTCAACTTGTCTCCCAAGAAGTCTAAGGAGAATTGTGCTATTTCACACTTCGTAGGGCGGGCAGTGAGGTTGGCTTGTTTTAATCTGGCTAGCACATCTCGTAAGAGTGTTAAGTGCTCCTCCCATGTCTGGGTGCCTAGAATTAAATCATCCATGAAGTTCTCAACTCCACGTCCGTACAGTGGTTCTAACAATGACCGCATCATTTTAGAAAAAATGCTTGGAGCGTTTGAAACTCCGAAAGGCATAACTTTCCATGTGTAGTTTCCTACTGGTGTAGTGAAAGCTAGTATGTGTCGATCAGTGTCCTTGACCTTGATTTGCCAAAAACCGCGTGACAAATCTATTTTGGTATAGTAATGAGCGTTAGCTAGCTTAGTGAAGATGAGATCCGGATCAGGAAGAGGTTCGGCACAAAACTCTGTCACTTGATTGAGTTTGCGGTAGTCTACGCAAAAACGGAACGAGTTATCACGTTTTTTAATCAACACGATGGGTGATCCGTAGGCACTGTCAGTCTTCTCTATGACCCCTAGATCTAACATAGTCTTAATCTCACGTCTAACGTCATCTATCTTAGCGTGTGGCAACGGATACGGCTTCAAACGTATCGGTTTGTTGTCAGTCAGCTTCAGTGAAAATTCTATTAAGTCTGTCAACCCTGGTTTGTCTGTCAGAGTAGATGAGAACTCATTAAGCAATTCATTCACTTCTTTTTTCTGTCTTTCTGTCAAGGCTTCATTTACCCTAACGTCTTTGACAGTTTCGTCCGTCTGTAGAGGACAGTTTGGTAAAGTACCAGTGACGCAATCAGTCTCCCCCTCGTCTTCTGTAACTATCGTCGCTACGACAAAATCAGCTTGAGTGGTTTGATCCTCACGGCTTATGTACTTTTTGAGTAGGTTAACATGAAAGATTTTCTCTCTCTTTCCTGTCTGCACCTTATAGTTCAGTCCCCCTAGCTTGGCGGTAACTACAAAGGGCCCCTTCCATTTCATCTGAAGTTTGTTATGTGCTTCAGGAAGCAACAGTAACACTTTGTCATTAACTTCAAATTCTCTAGGTTTGGTGTGCTTATTGTAATATTCTGCCTGTCTAGACTGAGCTATCGTCAAGTTTTCCCGTGCTATCTTGCCTATAGTTTCAAGACGGTTTCTTAAGTCAGTGACGTATGTATAAGTTGTCTTAACTTCGTCATCTGTCTTTTCATCAGTCCAAAGTGCCTTCAAAATCATCATCGGTCTGCGTACAGTACGTCCGTAAAGTAGCTCAAATGGTGAAAACCCGGTGGAAGATTGTGGCACCTCCCTATATGCAAATAGTAGGGCAGGGATGTATCTGTCCCAGTCTTTCGGTTTATCTGTGGCGAGCTTTTTAAGTGCTGTTTTTAATGTCCCATTGTATTTTTCAATCAGACCATTTGCCTGGGGGTGGTATGGTGTGCAAGTAAGATGTTTGATGGAAAGTAAGCGATTTACTTCCTTCATTACGTTGCCTATGAATTGACTCCCCTGATCTGTCAAAATTTCAGTAGGGATTCCAACACGACTCCAAAGACCGAAAAGGGCTTCGGCGACAGTTTCAGTATCAATATTTTTCAATGGTACTGCGTCGGCGAATCTTGTTGCGTAATCAATAGTGGTCAGCACGTATCGATTACCTCTCGTTGATGTGGGTATTATAGGCCCAATCAAATCCAATGCTACGCGCTTGTAGGGTTCACTGATCAGTTCAGGCTCTCCTAACGGTGCGGGTCTGATTGAATTTTTAGACTGTGTTCTCTGGCATGTGTCGCAACTTAACACGAATCTACGGATATCGGCAATGATGTCCGGCCAATAAAACTCACTTGTAATACGACTAGTTGTTTTTTGTACACCCATGTGTGCACCAAAAAGACTCTCATGACCTAATCGTAATACGTCATTTCGTTTGGTTTGTGGAACGACTAATTGTTTCCGAAATTCGTCTCCCACTTTCGAATAGCGGTACAATAAACCCTTTTTCAGAATAATGCACGCTTTCTTATTCGAATCGTCAGTGTTGACGTCACTAACAAGTACAGCTTGCTTGCGTAACTTGTATAGTGTTTCGTCCTCAGCTTGTAATATTTTAATCTCGCTAACTGTTGCTTTATCTACGGCTGGTGCGGCAGACATCGGTGCAGTCACAGATTTGTCTTTACTACTCGCTGCTCTGGTTACAGCGTTAACCAGTGGTGGTTCGATTGAAGTTTGTTTTTTGCACGGCAAAACATACTTGCAACCAAGGATCACGTCATGCGGTGAGTTTTCCATAACTGCCGCTTTGACTGTTCCTTCTACAAAGTCTGAAACAATCGAGACTTCAGCTACTGGTAAAATGTCTTGTTCGCCGTTTGCAAAGGTGACAGAGATTGTCTCCCCTGTGTAGTCGGTACGGTTAACTAATGATGCATTTACTATAGCGTCCAGCTCACACCCTGTATCAAGCAAAGCGATTGTATCGTGACCGTTTGCCTGTACTGGTGTTCGATTCGACTTTTCTGTTTTAGGTGTATGACTTTCTACTGCGTAAACTTTAGCTGTTTTCTTTTCAGGACATGTTCGTGAAAAATGGCCACTATCACCACAAGTGTAACATGCAAGATTCTTTTTATCTTTCTGTTTGTCGGACTTGTTTTTAGTGTCGGGTTTAGATGTTTTATCATCACGCTCACTATGTGTCTTCCCGTCATTTTTCTTATCCTTTCGAGTCTGCGGTTCGTTCGGTCGAGACTTGTTGTTCGCGTGTGCGTTCGAGAATTGAGAATGTGCGTCATCAAAGCGATCGGCGGCGTTGCCTATCTCCTCTAGCGTAGATTTTTCCCTTATTGCTAAGTGAATCAGTAGATCTGATTTGTATGACCCGAGAACGTGGTCTTTTATCATTTCATCCCTAAGACCTGCGTACGTCTGTGGAGTTTCGGCTAGATCTATCCATCTTTGGAACAAGTCAGCTACGCGTCGTATGTACTGTGCGTGCGTCTCTGAACTGGCTTTAGTGGCCTGTTTAAACTTACGTCGGTATGTATCTGCTGTGAGTTTGTAACGTTTCAATAATGCGGCCTTGACTGTGTCGTAATTATCTGACTCAGAATCGCTAAGCTTATTGAACTCGTTTTTCGCACTGCCCTGCAATAACCCCGATAAATTTATCGCCCAATGTTCCGCTGGAATGTTTGTTGCTCTGGCTAACTTTTCAAACGTTTTTAAATACGCGTCTATTTGATCTTTGTTCTCATCAAATGGGACCATATTTATCTTTGGAATGATGTTTTCAATTCTACTGTGATTATTTCCATCGCTAGAACGCGAATCACCACTGCTTCTGCGATCACGGTTTGGATTGGTAATTTCTAGTTTCTTTACTTCCCATTCTAACCGTTTTATTTCCGCGTCTGCTGCGATGCGTTTGGCTTCTGTGTCCGCTGCGATACGTTTTGTTTCAATGTCGGCTAATCTTTCAGCTTCTAACCTTTTAACTTCGGCTTCTAACTTTTTTGCTTCTGTTTCGGCTAGTTTTTCAGCTTCTAACTTCTTCAGTTCGCGATTAGCAACACGTTCTTCCCTTTCTATCTCTTGCCTTTCTTTGTCCGCTTTTTCTAGCTCAGTTTTGATGTAGTTCGTCAGTTCGTCACCCTGATATCCTATCATGATACCGGTTTCTTTCAGGTCTTCGATAACCTGTTTGCGATCCATTTTACTGTCTTAGCGCGCTGGCTACAATAAGAATGTATCTCGTGAATTGTGTGTTTTAACCGTCGGCGATAACTCCGCTTATCCCGAAAATAACTTTTAGGCTACAACCTTACAAAAATTATTTAATTTACTCAGAACACCTTCCGAAATAAATTGCGCGTTAACTCTTACACGTTTCACCTGCTTGTCACAGTGTCCGCTGTTCCAAGACTTTCGTAATGTCACGGCTCCTACCATACAACATTACACATTATATCTAGCACCCTAAATATAATAGTCCGAAGTCTGTTACTACCGATAACTCTCCTAGCTGGCGGTATAACCTTCGACTCCTCACAATGAAGTACTCAGTAACACAATACTAAATAAATCATTCAATAGCTAACATGACATATTTAACTACGCTTAAATATATCAACATTAACTAACATGCACGCTACTCTGCAAAAGAATACATGCACATGTCACAACAAAAGCAAAGAAAATCAGTGATACAAAATCAAAAGAACAATTGGCAATTCTGTTCGTTCGTTCGTTTCTAGGTTATGATGCGCCCTATGTATAAAAATGTTACAATTTACAATTTAATACATATCAATCCCGCGACGACCCACCCCCACTTGTTACGTTTCCAGTATTTATTTAAAGACCCTGCTTAGAATAATTAAAAGACTTTAAATATAATTAATTCTTCCTCTCATATTCTACGCAGACTGGTTGCTCAATTTATTATCTGACTAATTAAAAGTGCGTCTTGTAGTTCAGACGACAAATTTACAGACTAACAAACTGCGAACTTTTAGCTAGATTTGAAAACAGTTAAATCCCTCTAAATTAATATGCACTCGTCATCAATCTTTCTGCTCATCCGCCCCCATTCAAATCTAAGAATTAATCTAATTGGTCTATTGTGCATAGAAATCAACTACTAAGAGGTATTAACAAAGAAAATAAGATTTAATAAAGTTTAACAAATTAACAATAAATCGAATGCAACGCGAATAGTCTTCACTCTGTCTTTACGCGCCTATGCCTGATTTTTGTCAATCTAAATTGCCAGAAAAGTGTTCCTTTGAGATCTGTACACTTGATTTTGCACTTAGCTCTATTCTTGTATCCTTGGTCTCAACACTCAGTCATGCCGGTTCGTTCCCTCAGTCCCCCTTTAACGACACACATGGTGCATAAGGAATGATGTCCCTTTGTTAGTGGCTAGGAACTGGAATTTTTGCAGCATGGCCCTCAGAGTGGATTTCGACACGCTTATACCAATAAGCTAGTGCAGGTGAGGCATGGTGAACATGAACCATGAGCCGACCTGTGGATGCAACGTGTTTGGATATAATTCTCAACCTAACAGGCCCTACTTAGGCATGGCTCAATTAAATGCGCTGAACAAAGAGTTTCGACCTCGCGTCGCTTACAATTAGATTTAGAAAAAATATAATCGTCTCACATGTGTTCCATTTAACAGTCATGACGTATGAAGCAATAAAATAGATACAACGTTAAATTAATGTTCATACAAAGAGGTAATTCAAACCGACAGAGCGCTTCACAATTTACAATTAAAATTACACGCAATAATTGAATTACATGAAGAATTCATATCGAGCGCAGCATTCTGGCTCTTAGTGAATTAAAACAATATAAATTAAAGTACAGAAATGGAAAAATGGTTACAATAAATTTATATTCCGTAACATATAGGTTTTCAGCTATTTCTCTGAACCATGCTCAAGTGTATATGGAAATCATATAATACATAGCACAAATACATACTTAAACAATACATAGGCAAATACTATTAAATAAAATGATACCTTTGAGAGAAGTCGAAGGGTACCTTGATTCTCTATGGCGTCGGCTGCCTCTACGACCCGAGTAACTGATGGAATTAGCTAAAGTGTGCTCGAAGTGAGGGAGCGGAAGCGTGTAGGTACATATATAGAAAGGTATATTGCGTATCACGTGACTGTTCGCAAAGCATGTGGTTGGTTCGAGAACTGGACAATGGTCCTAAAGTTACATAACATCTTGACCTGTTCTAGAAGCACCTAGAAAAAGGAAGCTTTGAACAAAGGGCCAAGGGTTTCAAATATTCGAATTTGAAGTAAACAAGGCAAGTGGGTCACGAAGTCGGACAATTTTATCAGACTGTGACAGTGGGATCTTAAAACTTTAAAATATATTTCTGTATGCGTAATTTGTGCATGCAAAATGCAATTTGTTAGTTGTCTCTTTTGCCAGGAAATTGGTTATTTACTTATTTGTTTGTATGCTTATTTATTTTTATTTATTTATTTATTTATCTTAAATTGTGTTGTGCAACGAGGCTACAATGGAGCTCGTGCCTTCTTTCAGACATATGTAGCGAAACACCCAGATAAATTACACAAGAGAGTGAAGACAGCATAAACATTTATTTGAAAAGTCCATCACATAGTGGACCAATAATCAATACTGAGACATGGTATGAGCGTTGACATCAAATCGTGGAGACAGACGGAAACGAATTGTGATATAGAGTGGTACATTGTTTTGATACAAATATGCATTCTGTGAAACTTTGCTTTTTTTCCTTCAATTCTGCTTTCGGTGATGTGAATGTGCGATTTTCCCACGTCCAGAGAAGACTGCGAATTGGAGGTCTCCAGGAAATGGGGCCAATCAATCAGCCCCATGTGCACCACAGAGGATGTCATGAAAGAAGTGTCATAAATTAGAAAGACTTGGCGCATTTCTGGAACCCCATAAAGCCCCTGGAAGATGGTGACTGATGAACAAATGGGTATATATCACAAACATAGCTTTGGGGTCTTTAAAGTGACGAGAGTTTATTTCGATAAGACCAAAATTTTGGCTTGAGTTTGGCCTCGAGAATTCACGAAGAGTATTTTGAACATTCCTCCTGATATGCTTGACAGTGCAAGGGAAATTTGGAACGAGTCTCTTTGGTGTACTAGAAGAGCGCAGTTATCTGACTGTATTATTAGTGTATTCTATTTCAACCTGAAGAACACGCGTAAGGTCTGGTAACCGGACAATATTAGTGTATTCTATTTCAACCTGAAGAACACGCATAAGGTCTGGTAACCGTGCAATATTAGTGTATCAGTTATTGAAATGAACGAAAGAGGAGTTCGGTTAGGGTCAGGCTAATATCCTGGAATTAGTGTTAGTAGATGCTACATCTCAAGATTTTAATTCATAATTTAATCTTTTTTTTAAAATGAAAATACTTTTAATACTTTTACATTCATTACTTTTTCAATTCTTTGTCATCTTCATTTTATGTAAGAGTTCATACTGTAATATTGATATGGTCTTGTTATTTATTCGGCGATTATTAATATCTATTCATATCGCCTGCGGATCCCTAACAAGTCAAAACACATCCACTCATCCCAGTTTATAAGGAACCATCAATTAATTAACATATAGTAACCCCGACCCATGAGATTTGCTACTAATGTTGCTACTATTGTAACTAGGCCACCTCCGGATTACTCCAGCTTAACATAATTACTCCATGGCAGATATATACGAAAGAGAAAATCACAATACGAAAACTCCTAAAAAAAACAAAAGAATTTGTTGG
This sequence comes from Sinotaia quadrata, assembly GCA_028829895.1. Lineage (NCBI taxonomy): Eukaryota > Metazoa > Mollusca > Gastropoda > Architaenioglossa > Viviparidae > Sinotaia > Sinotaia quadrata. The sequence goes on from CM054184.1 coordinate 13,686,219, forward strand.
TAGTGTCGCACTTGTATATTCAAGAATACATGTTGATTATGATGTACACTGTTCATATACAACAGATCGGTTACCATGTCAACGTTCGATCTTAGCATATAAAGTCGTTCAGACAAATGCACTGCGCACTAAAGCAACAAATGATCTCCCCCTTGTAATATCCACAAACACAAACACATAAAGAAACAAAAACAAAAGCAATATCGTACACCGTTCAAGATATGTGGATGTTTGTCTAATGAGATACAATGTAACATCAGCAATATTATAATGTAACAGTAATATTACAATGTAACATCAGTAATATTATAATTGTTTCTCACCCACTCTGCAAACCTCCTCACTGTTTTCCAACAATAACGCTATGAAAAATAACCACAACTCTAACAAGGTAGGGCTTCAATATATATAAAAAAATATTTTAAAATGTATTTTTTAAAAAGAAACTATTTTTTTTAGACACTTACCTTAACGATTCTTGAAATCTCAACTTTCTTGTCTTATATCTATGTTGCCGTGAGAGATACAGAAATAACATCCGTGTGTGTGTCACAAATGTTTTATCTTAACAAAAAAAATTAACGACAATATTGTGATCGAAGACTATCTGAGACATGACGTCATTACTGCAGTACACATTGATATGACGGCTATCGGTGACTGTTTACGTTAAGCGAAATTAGGCCAGTGCACCATTGCAGTTCACACGCACACACGTTCGTTACTTACTCATTACTCTATATTTAGATTTATTTATGAGTAGGTACTTTTTTTAAAAAGTCACATGACATCACATGAAGTGTCGCGTGCTGGTTTCGAAACTGACCTCGCTGACATATAAAAAATCTAGACATCACGAATTGCAGACGTCGTGACACGCCAGTCGCACGGGTTTTACTGTGTCAAATTAAACAATCAAAGCACACACGTGTTCCAAGAGCTGAAATATTCACAAAGTAAGTTTTATTTTTACATCTTAATGATTATGTTTAGATTTAAATGTTGTTGAAGTATTGTCGCTTTTTCTTTATACCACCTATTTTTTTAAACTGTGCAAATTATACTTTGGTTGTATCCAACGTTGTGTCTTCTTCAAACCTAAAATCACATTTGTACAATCTATTGGAACAAATTAATAAGGCCACTAACGATTAACCCCGAATGGTTTATAAAATTAAATGTTGCAAGTAAACGTCACTTAAAGTTTTATGCTTTATTAAATGTTGCAAGTAAACGTCACTTATAGTTTTATGCTTTATTAAATGTTGCAAGTAAACGTCACTTAAAGTTTTATGCTTTATTAAATGTAGCAAGTAAACGTCACTTATAGTTTTATGCTTTATTAAATGTTGCAAGTAAACGTCACTTATAGTTTTTTATACTTTATTAAATGTTGCAAGTAAACTTCACTTATAGGTTTTTATGCTTTATTAAATGTTGCAAGTAAACGTCACTTATAGGTTTTTATGCTTTATTAAATGTTGCAAGTAAACGTCACTTATAGTTTTATGCTTTATTAAATGTTGCAAGTAAACGTCACTTATAGTTTTATGCTTTATTAAATGTTGCAAGTAAACGTCACTTATAGCTTTATGCTATAGGCAGCCTTTGAGTTTGGGAGGTCTCGGAAATCCTATGATATCATTGAGGTTATCTGACTGACTGGGAAAATGTAACATCGAAATGTATTGCAAACTGAATCACATAGCTTTTGATCTCTAATTAAATATAAATATATTCGTGCAGCATCCAACGCGAACAATGGACACAACTTCACTGGCACTTCTAGTCCTACTCGCTGCGCTATCGTGCAACGCTCACTGGGAACGAGAGTGGGAAGACTGGAAGGCGAGATTCAACCGGAAGTACGCCACCTTCAAGGAAGAGGCTCTGGCTCACGAAGTGTGGGGACAAAACATGGCGTTCATCCAGTCCCACAATACTCGCCCTGACGTCACATTCTCTGTGGGAATGAACGATTTTGGGGATAAGGTAATGTTAGGATAAAGTATTTATTTACTTTTAAATGTCGCCTGAAGGAGAAGAACACCACCACCACAACAACACAAAGGGGAGTGGTTGTTTGACCGGTAATTTTGAGTTGACTTACCTGTAACTGTTTCTTCAATGGTTATGCATAAATTAAAACTGCTTAGCTATTTAAAATTAAAACAAGATACATTCTAGGACGTATACCCATATGGATAGTGTGTTCATTATTACACATGAACAAATTTGCCAGAGTGAAGACATTTCAGTACATTTGAATAAGTACGATGGTGGGCAATCGACGATGTAATTTGACTTGAAATGATAGAGGTGTGTGCCTGGCGGTTGAAAGATTTAAAATATGCAACTAGAAATGAATAAACATGCTTGCATGCGTGCACACATCGCACGAACACACCCACAAACGTTGGGGTATTGAATTATTGATTCACGTATAATTTAAATTGTGCCTGTGCAATTGATCACATTTCCATTTCTATTTTCTCCATTTAGAAATGGGGAGAACGACCACGCTCCATTCTCAAGGTCGTTTCTAGTGACAACATTCAAAAAGCAATTGTCACGGAGGATGCACCCCCGCCCACATCATGGGACTGGAGGGAAAAAGGTGTGATAACTCCAGTGGAAAATCGAGGACAAATGGTCCAATCAGATGCTATAGCGGTCACAGGTTAAATTTTATTTCATCTGTTTACTTTGCTAATCTCTCTCCCTCTCTCTCTCTTTCTCCCTCTCTCTGCATGCATCCACCATCCATCCACCTGCCCATTCCTCTATCTAGCCATCTATCTACCTGTGATGTGGTGTAAGGTGTAGTGTTTTGGGTCACCACTGGATGAGAGTTGGAAAACAATGATAATGGAGGACAACAAGTCGCATGATTGACGACAGCCACAGCAGAGAGATGTATACACAACACTGTGTTGACAGCTTACATGAGGTTTTAGTTCATGACCGCCCCCACCCCCCAATCATTCTCCCATTCATGATTCATGGCTACGTGGTTCACTGTTCTTTTGTACACACACAGTTCTTCACACAATCACTCCTAACTTTAAATCCTGAAAGTTCTGGCCACCAAGCAAACCCCTTGCCGGCCACAAGGGCTGCAGACTAAAACTCACTTTAATGATCTGAACTGTGCTCTCCTACTTTCGTTTCTATGTAATTTGCTCCTAAAGTACTCAGTGTTATATTACGCTGTTACTATCTAAGGAAACTACACTAAATACTCTTTAAAAAAAAACACCAGCTCTTTCCTAATGTATAATTTGAAAGATAACGTACAAAATACATTACGTAACTACATTTGTGCTACGTGGAAACCTTTTTCACATGAATAAATCCTAAAATACTCAAAGAAAATACTAAAAACTTAGCATAAAAATATATAAATACAAACTACAAACCATTTCCTATCTAAATGCATAAATATCAGCTTTAGTTAAGAACTCCCTAAAACATTGTACGAGGATAAAAGCGTGTACTCTAAGTTCTCTAACACAGCATACTGCATTAGCACTGACAGGTTTACTCATTACAGTGTGCACGGTTGAAAACAAAGTGCCGACCTAATTTTGTCGCTTCAGTGAAACAAAACAAAAAGCGCTCTACACACGTATACACACATGACATCTATCTATCTATCTATCTATCAATCTATCTATCTATCAAGCTATCTATCTATCTATCTATCTATCTATCTATCAATCTATCTATCTATCTATCTATCTATCTATCTATCTATCTATCTATCAAGCTATCTATCTATCTATCTATCTATCTATCAAGCTATCTATCTATCTATCTATCTATCTATCAATCTATCTATCTATCTATCAAGCTATCTATCTATCTATCTATCTATCAATCTATCTATCTATCTATCAAGCTATCTATCTATATATCTATCTATCTATCTATCTGCATATGTATTCAAATATATTTGTATATTTGTAATTAATTTGTAGAGTGGATTAATCCAAGTACACTGTAATATGAGCTGTCTTACCTTTTAGCTTCCTTATTAAACACCTCTATTTCAAGTTCAGAAAATGAGATATAATTTTAATAAATAAATAATATAAAATAATATCTATAAATACTTTTATGGCTTCCATAGAAAGAAAAGTAGAAACAATTTCTGAAAGTTCACTGAAGAGTATATCAGTGACTTATAAGACTGGAACTGTAGAGTAGCTGATAACCGTAGAGTAGCTGATAACTGGGAGTCTCTTATGAGGAGCAGAAAGAGCAAATATAAATTTTAAAAAAAAATCAAATATAGGTAAATGAATACAAATAGCAATGTTTGCGTTACAAATGTTGTCAAATTTTAACATAAAATTCACTAGTATCTAAGTTCTGCAGGTTGAGACTGGTACTCTGTTTTCACTTCATAATATTAAAACTAGGAAGATGCATGCTGCCTCACATTTAAATGTAATTCCTGACAATTAAAATACGAAAATTCACCATTTGCAAAAGACAATAAATACAAGATTTTCTTTTCTGGTTGTATGTATTGTTTTTTTTTTCTCTATGGCGCAAGTGATATATAACAAACACATACCATTACTCTAAATTATTGTTGCTACCATATTTCGTTTTAAATTTTGATGACGTTCAGTTATTCATTCCTTGGAAAGAATCAAAATTACACTCACATCAGTAACAATTGACAATGACATTGAGTTTACAGTCCTTAACTCTAGAATAAATGTGACATGGACGTTTACTGAACTTCCAGTAAACCCATTGTACATAACTAGCTACTGATTGAAGATAATAATATGTAAATACAAAAATCTAATTGAAAGGAGACATTTCTAGCGAATACAAATTTAAGTTTAAGCAAGTTATAAAACACACACGAGTTCAATAGTAATAGCTTTATAAAATTGAATCCGTATAATTTTATTTTGATCCGAAAGTAAGTATTCACTAAGCCTTTGTTAATCATTAATATGTTCAATCCAACAAACTCAAAATCAGCCAAATATGCATCTCTATATTATACAGTGAAATCAAGGGAGGCTACCGGGATATTTTAGATTTGTTTACGATGCCTTCGGATTTTACCTGTAACATCCCTTTGACCACTAGACTCTAGAGTTTTAAATCTTACATTTAAAAAAAAAATAGCAGTTCATTATTTTCAATACCCATGCAAACATCTATCTATCTATCTATCATTTGTTCGTTCGAATACTATTATATTCTGTACTTAGCACTTTAAAAAATAATAGTCTGTCTTGTCTATCTCTACATCTTTCTGTATCCTGTCTCGCCCCATCTCTCCCTAACCCTCATTCTACCTGCAAATACGCCTGTGGATACGTTCGCAAATTTATAACTTCTTTTTCTCACTATGCATTCGCGATGTCGCTGCAGAGGATCTGGAGAGCTTGCACGCCATCAAGACCAAACAACTGGTCCGCCTGAGTTCCCAAGAGGTCGTGGACTGTTGCAGCGTTACTCCGGGTATGCTAAAAGCTGCCATTTATGAGTGCATCGCCAAGCTGGGAGGGCTGTGCTCAGAAGCCGCCTACCCCCCAGACCCCTCCAGCCAGCAGTGTAAGAGCAGTCAGTGTACACCGATTGCCAAAGTACGATGATCAAGTCAACAGTTAGCTGTCACGTGACGTATTTCTAAGTCTTCGAGCTTCAGTAAAACGTATTTTAAAAAAAACAAAACAATTAAATAGAATTCTAACTGATTGTCGTACACATGTATATTTGATTTAATACGCTCGGCTTTTAAATTTATTTTTCTCACAGCAATGAAATCAATCTGCTTTTATTCATGAAAGCAAAAAACACGGGTAGCCGCATGGAGTTAGGTCTGCTAATCATAATCTGATTATAATGAAAATCTTATAAGCACGCTAACGTGTTCCCAATATACCCTTTACAATACAACAAGCCATTAAATGTAAAAGATAAATTACTTTTTTTTTAAATTATAAACGTGTACACACACAGATATATGTTTTTACATACATACACATATCAATTCATACATACATACAAACATTCTCTGATTTTGTCGTAGACCACTTAAAGTTCACGTTGACCTTTTGCAACGAAAATAAATGTCCAGTTACTCATTGCTGAAAATCCATTGGTTGTATATTTACTAACTCTTCGACTCGTACATTTTCTGACTAAATTATATAATTAATTTGCTCCGTCACCTCACAGCAGACATTTTGACTCTCTAACCCTTATCCACAACCCTCATATTGATCTAACAGAGTTTTAACATGCTTTCATTATTATTTCTTAATAGGATGCAAACAAAACCGCACACATCCCTAAAGGCAATGAGAATCAAATGGTCACCGCTGTACTGACAGTCCCCCTGGTTGTATATATCGACGCCAGTCACATGAGCTTCCAGCTCTACCGAGGGGGCATTTACTCCGACCCTGACTGTAGCCAAGTTTGGGTGGATCACGCCATGCAGCTCGTGGGGTACGGGACACAGAGTGGCATCAATTACTGGATTTTAAAGAATTCTTGGGGTACGTGTTCTCATGTGCAGTGTAGACGATAATCACGAATTAAAAATTCCTGGCAGAGGTGTCGATGGCGTCCTTGACCTTTGTGGTGTTTACACGGCTGGTGTATGTCATCGTTTAGAGATCGGTAGATCTGTTGTCGCACGTTCAGAGTCTCAGGTCACTTACTGATGCTTCTATCGCCCTCGTATCAGAGGTCTGATGTCATTTATTGATAGTTATATCACCACTTGTATCAGTAGTCCGATGTCATTTATTTATAGTTATATCACCACTTGTATTAGTAGTCTGAAGTCATTTATTGATAGTTATATCGCCCTCGTATCAGCAGTCTGATGTCATTTATTGATAGTTATATCGCCCTCGTATCAGCAGTCTGATGTCATTTATTGATAGTTATATCGCCCTCGTATCAGCAGTCTGATGTCATTTATTGATAGTTATATCGCCCTCATATCAGAGGTCTGATGTCATATGTCGCAAACTCTTGAGCCGTTTGCTTTGGTCGTTTTTTTGCATTACGGATAACGCTAACTGATTCATCTTAACTCACTAGCCCTCACACTGTTTGGGTCAGGGTTATTGTGTCGCTTATGTTTTGGTTGGCCATCTCTTTGTGAAGTTTATGTAACTCACAAATGTATCACTAATGTTTCGGTTGGTCATCCCTGTGAAATCTGTATATAGCTCACACGTGTATCACTAATGTTTTGATTGGCCATCCCTTTGAAAACCTTATATAGCTCACACGTGTATCACTAATGTTTTGATTGGCCATCCCTTTGAAAACCTTATATAGCTCACACGTGTATCACTAATGTTTTGATTGGCCATCCCTTTATATAGCTCACAATGTGTGTCGCTTCAATCTCTGACCTTGTGCACCTTCAATCCTAACTTTGTACAACTGAAAATCCCTTTCCTTCTGCAGCTGAAATCCCTAATCTTGTACCTCTGAAATTATTGACCCGACTTACCACTAACATTGGCAGATTTTGCGTCGCTCGTACCCACAAGCCCAGGTCTTTGTATATAGCTTTCTCTGGGATCGATTCTCTCCACTTCTCAGGTTGTCTAACTTTGATTGTGATTGTTTCTGTGGCTTTTATGTCCTTTAAAATGCCAGTGCTTGCATTGAAAATCACATCCATCCCTTCATTCTTTCTCAGATTTTCATTTACTACACTTCAGCTCTTTTTGTTTTCATCCTGAATTCTTCCCGAGACTTTCGCGTCCATCATCAAAAATCGACAACTGTCGGAAGTGAACATTAAACAAAAATTGATCGCGTGTTTCGCTAATTCATGCATATTTAGCATCGCTAATTTGTCTCTCGATTATTTCGCTAGCTCGAGTTTACTTTAGTGTTGCTCATGTGTCGATTATATTGTTAATTCTTGTATTTATTTTTTTAGTGTTATATCAGTATTGCATTTGATTACCTTTTATCTCTTTAGCATTTGTATCGCTAAATCAAAGGTATTTACATTTCACTAGTTCCCGTCATATCGCTAAATCAAAGGTATTTACATTTCACTAGTTCCCGTCATATCGCTAAATCAAAGGTATTTACATTTCACTAGTTCCCGTCATATCGCTAACTCTGGCGTTGTTTAATTGAGATCGAGGCTGGTGACTCGGTTCACACAAACTTAGACCACTGCAATCATTGCAGAGAAAAATAAAATCATGAAATATACTCATACATTGACAGTTCCAGGTGGAGCAATTTATGTAGACAAAGCACCAAGGGTACGAGACGCATAACTCTTGCTGACTCGTCATGTCAAATAAATTAGCCACAACTTTAAGCCCATCGCCCATAACCTTTGTAGCTGCCCAAAATCTATTTAGCCCCCATAACCTATGTAGCCGCCCATAATTAATCTATGTAACACCCATAATCTATGTATCCTCCCATAACCTATGAAGATACACATAACATATGTAGCCGCCAATAATCTATTTAGCTGCCCATTTCCTATGTAGCCACCCATAATCTGTGTAGCATCCCCCCAACCTATGTAGCCAATATTGCAAGTGCTGATTGAAAGACGTCAAATTAAATATAAGTAAGAATATCTCTCTTCATACTTTTGACATCTCACATCCTAACGTAATGTTTTAGCTTCGTTCAACTTAACGTTTTTTTAATGTGAAATCAACTTCACGGATCAGTGAATGTAATGTGAATGCGTCCAATTCAATGAATCACTTTCACAAAATGTTAAATTTGCATAATTTATTTATTAATTTGACCATCAGTGTCTCGATCGAAAATCTTTACAATACCTTAAAACAAACAAGCAAACGCATAAGCAGCTAAATATTGATCTATTATGTAACTGTTAGTTTAGTCACACTGTCCACTGTTCGGGCGGTCTAATGGTTGTATGATCTCAGTGTTGGCCATCCATGCGTCAGGATCCAATCTTCACTCTTATCTTCGTACTCATATCTACAACTACGATTTTTCTCGGCCTCCTTTTCCCTCTTCCTTCCTCTTCTTCGCTTTCCTAGACATCACCCTTTTCATCACCCTATATCTGGATACTAAAAATAGCTCTGGTGAAAACGGGCAATAAACTAGACCCTACATATCACTAATATTCAGTAACACTTACTGACATACTGCAATTCCAGGTGCTGCAGGTTCAGCTAGTGCCAACGTAAACTACTTTGATATCGTCTTATAATTTTTTTTTCATTTTATTTTTGTCAGGGGACATGTGGGGGATGCAAGGCTATATGCTGATGAGGCGTGGAGTGAACATGTGCGGCATTGCGAACTTTGCCCTTTTCCCGCAGTGAAAAAAGAAATAGACATATACACACATACAACGAATTATTTGTGCTTTTTAAATAAATGAAAATATTACTTTTAAAGACTTTTATATATGTGTACGAAAGTCATGAATAATACATTTGTTTTGTGAATTTTGATGATGATGATGATGATGATGATGATGATGATGATGATGATGATGATGAAAATAATAATAATACATTACATCAATTATTATTTTTGAAAACAACTCCTTTACCTTTCTCGCTCTAAACTTCTAGATTTTCCCCAGGCGCTGGCTTTGCTATCACCATTGGTTGCCTGTCTTTAATTTTCTTGCACATACACAGACACCTACACCTACACCTACAGTCAACAGCCAGTCTGCTTACTATACATAAAATCAGACATACATAAACACATCAAAGAACAGCAAATAAACTCTTGTCTGTTGGCCTTGTGACGTTTTGCTGGGAGATGGGCAAGATGTTAATTGTCCACCATCTTGGGCCACCTGTAACCTTACGCTAATCCCCAAAACACGCCTTCTGGCTGGCCACATGTATTAGAAAGATGAATGTAGATAGTATAGAATAGAAGAGTGATAGTTATGGAAGACAGCTAGAGCCCCTTGATATATACAGCCAGGATAGTAAGTAAATACAGGTGACAGACTACAACATATAACATGTAAGTGGGTCATGCTAACACAAGTGGTCTAAGCATCAAACAATAAATGTATTCAACAGGAAATAGCATAAGAGAGCATGGCTACGTATAGGGAATAGTTCAACAGTTACAATTAGAGTTTATAAATGTTATAGTACATAGTCTCGACCATTTGGTGTCATAAGAGAATGTTCATTTTGTTATTTGGATCATTCATGTGAGCGAACTATAAATGAGTTTATAAGAGAACATTGATTGTTTCTGAATGAACTCTGAAAATACTTTGATTAAAGTTCAAGTGAATTTGATTGTATCATGACTGAAACTGTACAGTTGATGAGTTGTTGATTTTATAAATACATAACTTTAGGATTGCCTGACGTGTAGTCTAGGGTCACAGTGAATGTTTTAGCACAGGTGCACATGGTCATTATGCTCTGGTTTTGCTTCGCAGTTTGAGCACTTGTCAAAATCAACATCAATGATAAGGTGGTTCCATTATGGCATTATTTTACAGCTAAGTGCTCATCAAATCTGATGTTTTGGATAGGGTGCCTGCCAGTAAAATACACATGTGCCAAGAATTCATCCTCAATGTCTTCTCTGACAGAACACTCTTACTTACATGGTCATTATACATTTTAATAACATAAGCGAAATATAACAATATAAAATATAATTAATGTCAAGAGATAAAAATACATGTAATATTAGTTATGCAAAAACAAAACCGCATACATTCAGCAGTAATATATTGAGAGAGAGAGAGAGAGAGAGAGAGAGAGAGAGAGAGAGAGAGAGAGAGAGGATGGTTTCATGCTACTTTGATAACTGGCAATAAAGGTTAGTAATATGATTCTAACTGATTAAGGCCAGGAGCTAAAATGCATATTGCCTCAAAAGTCATTTGCATTTAACTGATGATTTACAGGTGAGTTTATAGTATGCTTGTTTCATGTAGTTGAGCTGTGCTTTGACTTGTTAGTTTATAGTGAGCTTATTAACATTCAGGTGTATTTCCAGCCTGGGCATAAGGGTCAGTCTTACTAGAAGGTAGGTCTGCATATTGTCTATTTTTAGAGAATGGTGGTTGTGGGCTACATAAGCCATTATGTGACACGCTTACACAAATACAAGCATAGCCTTGTCTGTTTCTAACACTTACACACAAACATGCAGATATGAAAACATATATCATAATAATTGCACTCACCAACACATGTGCAGCAATCAAGAGAATGTGCATTGAATTTTTAAAATAAAAAATGAAGTAACTCATTTCTGTAATGAAAACGCTGTGAGGTCAATGATTCAGTTGATATTATTGAACTGCTTTCAAGTTAGCAATAAAGAACGATCATTGCCAGAAATGGAACATAATTTGAGTGAACGTATTGCATTTATTGACATCAGCCATTTTAAAGAACAGTTACCTATATGAAGGTCGTGGTCTTAAACATATATTAAATGTGCACTTTTGACAACGAATATAAAACTTGGCACGCAAAGGTATTTAATGGTTACTTTAGACTTTAAGGGCAATAACTATAATAAAACTTGGTTTGTGAAGATAATTAATGTGCACTTCTGTCAGTTAACAATAATTCCTTAAATAACGTAGATTGTCCATTAGCTATCAAATAAAATCCACACCCTGCATTTCTATTCTAATTGTCTTCATGTGGCTTTCTCAAATCCACCAATAGGAGTGCTTAGCGTTTGGTCCTAACTGTATTATCTGACTTTAATACTCACTGGTCAACCTGCAGGTTTCTACTACCAGACTCACTATGTCAAGAATTTTGATACGTCAGTGCTAGCGGTTAGCTGGTCCTAAACTGTTGCGCATGTCTGATGTACTGTTGGGCATAGGTGGTTGTTTGTGCTGCAGGCAACCATGAGTTTCGTTCATTTCTGTCTGAATGCCTGGGAATCTCCTATGCATTACACTTCATGGGGGGCCTTTCATCCTCAATTTACTAATACCTTATCTATACATAGAAAATACAATTAATAATTCGAATTAGTCAGTCATTAGAGAAAACCTCGTTTTGTGATAACATACAAGAACTTTATCTAGTAATGTTCACCACAAATTCACCGCTAGAAACCGAAAAAGTTCTTTTAAAATTTAGTTGATGTTTACTATTCATCACATCAAGAGTGACGTCAGTTAATAAGGGCCTGACAACGTCTGGCATTTTTACTCTTCACCACATCAAGAGTGACGTCATTAATAAGGGCCTGACAACGTCTGGCATCTTTACTCTTCGTCGGAAGAAACGCTGGCAACTGCCAATTAAGACCTTCCGACATATGTAATCAAAATCTTCATCAGAACACCAACGACACTAGACAAATGAGAGCCTTAAACGTATGTGATATTTAATCTTCGTTATAACAATAATGGGAGATAATGAGGGTCTTGCGTTCTCTGGGAACTTTACTTTTCACCATAGCAACACTGGAAACTACCAACCAAAGGCTTTAGGACAGTTCGTACGTGTAGATGTCACCAATTGAAAGTAACAATTTTTTACCCGTTTAAAGCCTCTACTAACACTAGTGTGTTCAGTAACGCGAGCGCCCCCGTAGAGTGTTGCTATTTGCGGTATCATTCTCCAGTTATGATATTCCATCTTCTGTCTTTGCCATAGCAACACATTTTTATTTTATTTGGTTTCGTTTTCTCTTTGTTTCTTTTTTTTCCAGTGTTTTGTTTCTTTTTTAACTTTATTGAATTTTTATTTATTTCGTATTTTATTGTTTTCTTCTATGTATGTCCTCGTGCATCTTCACTTTAAAATGTTCAGATTTAGATGGTAAATATCCTATAAACACAACGTGTTCTAAATTTAATTAAACTGACGTAAATCATTTAAATTGCATTTTATAATAAAGTGCGATCGTACGAATTGCTTACAATTGCTAATAATTATTTATTTAAATTCTTCAGCCATAATTCATGGATTTAATTTCAAAGAAAGTAGACGAAATATAAGAAAACAGAGAAAAGCTACAAACGTAGAAGAAAGAAGAATAGAGAAAGAATAAAAATTGAGAGTTAGGGAAGAAGAATTTCTCTATCAACTTTCCAGAGCCTCCAACAAGAACACCTACGACAACAACAACAAAGCCACCACCAGACGAAAAGTCATCAGACACGGAACACAGCAAAAGGAAATGAAGAAGAGAAACAGACCGCTTGCACTTTTCACGCGAGGTACGACTCAGCTGCAAGAAACAGGCAAAGAAAACACAAAGAAAAACTACTTCTACCACCACCACCATCAACGACAACGGCAGCACAGGAAGTGCAGTATCCATAGATGAAATTTTTAATCACCTCATTGCGGACATGATCCAACTACTCTTCGATCTCGTATATTGGCCGCCAGCAGAAGCTACGCTTATCCCAACGCGGGCACGGGGAGACAGCGACGACGACAACATCAGTAAGGAGAACAGGAGTTGAACATCCTGGGTGCATGGTACGCATTAGGTACAGACTTGGTGTGCTACTAGCCTGGGCTCTGTAAAATACTCCCACCCTCCTTTTCCCTTCCAACATCGGGGACTACGACAACAGCAACACCAACCACTACGGCATTAGCCCACGGACTACTGGGCCAATGCATGCCCTTATCAATGCCACGGATACATCCACCACCATTTATCATCACCAGTCTACAAATTTTCTTTCATCAACACTCCACCCTGTCGTTCATCATCTTCAACCCTATCCAAAGCAGCTCACCTCGTGCCGGGAAGTGAAGTCGGCCTAGGCTGGAAGCTGCTATCATCCCAACGGAAGAAGGAAGAGTAGAATTCGACGGAGAAAAAACGACATATAAGAAAGAAAGAGGAAGCAAAGAGATAGAGAGAGAAAAAAAGTTATAAAGAATAAAGAAAGATAAACATATGTCACACTGACAAAGAGATGTGGAGAGAGCCGAGAAGAGAAAATAAAGAATAGAGTAGGAGAGAGACACACAGAAAAGAGAAACGAAGACAACATGGAATGGAGTAGGTACATTATTTAGATTCATCAACAATTGAGAGAGAAAAGAAAACGTCCAAAAAGCATAACAATATTAACAGGACATTTTCTGAGGTTATTGAAACGTATTTTGTTTTGGGTATTTGTGCGATTTTTGCATGGTTACATTTACCACTTTGTTACACTTTTTAATTTATTTAAAATTTATTTAAAACGATTTTTGGGTAAATAATGCCGCTGCATTAGTAAGGATTCCAAACCTCGGTTTGTAATCAATTATTTAATACGTTGTGCTGTCATGCTTCTTAAACATCTGACTACGGATCAATCAATAAATATATATTTTTTTTTAAACTGACACGTTCTACCTTGCCAACAGTGACATTCCCGCAATATCTAATCAACTTCACAGCCCAAGAAAAGGTAAATAATCTGTCCGCAAAGGTTTTGCATAAAGGTCATATAGATTCGCTCTCTAAAAGCAGACAGCTGCATCAACCATTTCTCTGCAATAGTGTAATAGAAAGAAAGAAAAAAAAGTAGTGAATGCGTCAGTCTAGATGCCTTAATCGATTTGAAGAATCGTTGATCTAAATATAGAATTTCACCCGATCATCAGGAACATCTTATGAGTAAATTTGAAAAAGATATTATAAAACAGAGTATTTGCCCGCCACATGACGGGTGGGAAATTAAATTGAATGCATTTCTAAGTACAGAAATAAATTTGTTTATTGGAAGGCTTGATTATAAATCACATTGTGAGTGTGAACATTCGAGCATCATTTAGCAAATGACCTTGGACGCCGGTATCCTTTTATGAGTACTTTGGTGTTGTCTCTGGTTTCTGAAAGCGAGAATGAAACATAAAGCTGGCCATGCGAAACCTTCCGTCCTTCCTTCCTTCCCACATCCCTCCCTTCCATCCCTCCCACTTCTTTCCCCCCCCTCTCTCCCTCCCATGAACGGGACAATGCAACATAAAGCTGGCCATGTGGCTAAAAGAACTTCCCACGTGTTTGATTATGTCACATTGCACGTAAAAATTCAAGCAAATGAACTTGACCGTCGGTTTTTTTTTATAAGTGCTTTGAATGTGACAACGAAACATAAAACTGGCCATGTGAAAACTCCCAGGTCGATTTTCATCAGACTGGTAGAGAAGTAGCAACGCACCCCTCCCTCCCCTCAGGCATGAGCAAGCATTGATACAATATAAATAATATCTTGCGGGATGTCCGCATCTTACAGCCAGAGTATTTTCATTTTATTTTGAGTGGGAGGGGTCTTGGCTAATATTTTGCCTTCAAGAATTTAGGCGAAGAATAAAAGCAGACTAATAGAAGAGTGTCATTTCTGGCTCGGATTTGCGGATATTCTGTGCACGGAAACATTTCTTTGATGCAAAATGAAAATTTTAGCTTTAGAATTGCGCCCCATCTGATATCTAGGATGTGTATTGTGTGAAACGGGTAGCCGAACAAGAATCGCATTTGGGAGGCAATAAATCGCACAGCTGAGATCTAAAAACCCAAGAGAATCGCTAATCGACTGACAAAATAAAAGTTAGAGAAAATGTTAGATCTAGCGGTTTATTGTAATATATTTTTATGTATCTAGTTATTATCATGCAAACTGAAATTTCTATGGGAAACTGGTTAAAAATATATAAAAGTAGAATATTTAAGCAAATGACAGCAGCTTGAAGACTCTCGATTTTTATCAAGAAAATATGTGTACTGTTCAGTCAGCTTATAATTTAAGATAATCATGCTTAAAGTCTTTTCCTGGGGATGTAGAGAAAGGATTATTCTTTAGCAAAGACGTTCTTGGTACCGGGATCGGTTCCAGAAAATGCAAAGAAAACTTTTCAGTCATGGAGCTAGCGTGGACCGATTTTAAATGCCCAGTAATAATGATGGTTTTAATTCTTTCCTGTTTCTGTTTTACAAGACAGAGTAGTCAATACAACTTTACACATATTGGTTTGCCAAAGAGCTTAACCGAATGTCTTGTGAACTTTTATCCAAATGTTATGACTGTAGACATTCTAAATTAAACATCTTGTAGAGATGCTGAAAGAATAGCCAGCAAACGTATTAAAATAAATTGCTGGCATATGTGCTCATATTATTTTTTTATAAATGTGTTCAAATGACTAAATTCGTACCTGTGTCAAATAACTGGTCATTTTGAAATACCCGGAAGATTTGTCAAATAACTAGAAAACGTGTCCAAATAAGGGGATTGTGAGTGTATCCAAATAAGGGGATTGTGAGAGTGTCCAAATAAGGGGATTGTGAGTGTGTCCAAATAACTGGATTATAGATATCTTAACAACACGTTTCTGTTTGTGTTCATATCACTGAATAATAGGTGTGTTTAAATAACTGTCACAGTGGATTTAGAAAAGAATATTGGCTTAAAGTAATTTTCAAAAGACTGGTGTGCAGATATCTACAGAGAACTGGAGTGTCGAGATGTTCAAAGAACTGACGTGTTATGTTCAAAGGACTCGAAAAAGCGAAATATTTGAATTGATGGCTTGTATATATATATTACCAAATGCATTTATTAAAGCCTTATATCATATAAGTGTATATTTGTTTTCTGTAGATTTATTTATTATAATCTTATATCAAATTAGTGTATATTAACAGGTGTATTGCACAGATACATTTTATATTTTGAGTAAAACAGCTAAAGAAGCACACAAGAATATCAAATCAAATTATAGTTAAATGTCTGTAATGAATAAAATAAAACTTGAACATACACTAAAATGATACCAGATTAAAATAAATGTTTGTAATAAATAACACACCTACAAAGTATACACTGATGTGATATTGGATTACAGTAAATGTTTGTAATAAATAACACACCTACAAAGTATACACACAGATGTGATATTGGATTACAGTAAATATTTGTAATAAATAACAAAGTATACTCTGAAATGATATTAGATTACAAAGTAAATTTATTTAAAGTCTTGTAAGAGGTAATATAATTTTTTAAAATTAAATACAATGACTAATATACCTGATATAAAAATACAATTAAAATATCATACTAAGGACAATTGACTACTGAAATAATAGAATACTAGACATGAATTTATGCTTAACATAATCTGATTTCCAGCAATATTTGTATAGAAAAATGCTTTAACTACAGGCATTGTCTTTAGTGAGATATCACACTTTGTTTATTTTAATATTTTCAATAGTAAGATATTCAACAAGCACATTATAAATAGGTATGAGGTTGAGTGGAGGCATTTCTTATAATTTAATATCCATTATTTATGTCTAATGTTTTGGTAAGTGTTACAGACATTTCCTATAAATGAATATCCAGTATTTATGACTGCTGTTTTGGCAATGATTACAAATATTTCCTACAAATCAATATCCAGTATTTATGTCTGCTGTATTGGCAAAGGTTACAGTTATTTCCTAAAAATTAATATCCAGTATTTCTAGTAGTTTGTGTAATGATTATAGACATTCCTTGTAATTTAAAACCCTATATATATCTGGTAGTTTTGGCACATTTACTATAACAGTTATTACTTTTATGCAAGCCAAAAAAATATTACTATTTGTAAAAAGCGAGTCATTGTTTAGTGAAGACAAATATTTCTATTTGTACAAGTGTGTCATAGTTTATGTAGTCCGTATGGACTCTTACATTTGTAGTTTTTTTTTCTTTCAGATATTGTAACCTCTTCTCTTTTTTCTTTCTCTTCTTCTCTATCTATCTATATACATATAATTGAGTGTGTGTGTGTGTGTGTGTGTGTGTGTGTGTGTGTGAGTGTGTGTGCGCGCGCGTGTGTTAATGTGAGAAATATATTCTAAGGTTTTATTCGGTAAATACTACAACTTTCTTCTTTGTCAGCTAAAGAGTGTTCTCAACTCCTTGTTTTGAAATACAAAATCTGGACTTGAGTGAGTGTTAGAGCCATAAATATGTATTACATTGCCGTCATACACAAATAATCACTGTTCAGTTAAATTTTAATTTTATCAATAGAGAAAACAATAACTCGAAGGGGAAATTACTCTTTATTGTTGATATGTTCAAAACACAATGACGCAAACAAATGACGTTTCACTACGCATGACGTCACAGTCCATGACGTAGTATCGAGCAAGACGATACTAAACAGTTTTCAGTGAAATGTAATCAGTGTCAAAGATAAAAATAATAAAACGTTTGTGAACTAAATTTAACCACAGCGATATTCGTGTCGATATAAAATTACATTTTAAATAATAACGTGTAACCAGTACACCCGTTATGTGTTTTGTGTCAACGTGTGTTCACATTCACTACAAACGACCAGTGAACACCGACAGTTTAAGTTAACAGTTAATTGATAGATAACGTTCACGACACACAACAGCGCCGTCGTCTTTTTGTCGTCTGTACAGCGACATTACGATCTCCATCAGACACGGGGCACGTCGACCACCACCAGCTGTGCAGTGCAGCGAGACATGGCGAGTAACCTGTAATATAACTCAATTTCTTCATCAGTCAAATCATCATCAACACCCGGAATTCTGTTTGGCAGACATACCACCACCTTCCGCTCTAAACCTGTCACAACTCCATAGTGTGTCACAGTCACCACGTCACTCTGTCTCACCGCCGTGTCACACACATCTGTTGACTCATGCCCCTTTCTTATCACACGCACAGGTATGCCAGCATCACGAAGACCGCGCACCACGCCGTTAGTTGTTGACGTCACAAGCCGCGCCTCGTCCTTGACGTCGTCACGTAGGTAACGACTCCCGATCAACACGAACACGTCACGATACTGGAGTGGTGGACAGGCGGTTGTTTTGCTGACATTCGCGGTGGCGGTGTGACTGTTGGCTGTTGCAGCAGTCGTGGTCACAGTGTTGATGTGGTTGTTGACACCGAAATCTGCACGACACAAATATCAGTCAGTTTATCATCTACAATCCGTTTATTTACGACATAAAGGCGTTAAATATGGTTGTGCTAGTAGTGGTGGTGAAAATAATGATGGCTCTAGAGAGGTCATTATAACGGTCACACTTACCCGTCACGCCAACTCCCAGTCGTTGTAGAATGCCGGCGATTAACAGCCCGCACTTGACGCACTCCAGTGGCCAACGTCCAGCGTGTTCGGGTCCCTGGTGGCTCAAGTGAATAACGTTTGGTCCGTCACAGGGCGTGGCCAGGGCGGTCGTCGTGTATGGGTGGACTAGATCACTATAACTGTTAACTCCCTTTTGTACTTCACTCAGCACTGCGGGTGGACACCTTAGCGGGGTGGTCATTCGTTCTTCCTGCAGCTCTGCTGGTCTCTGGTCATGACGTGGTGAGGCCGCCCACAGACAGACGTTGGGAAGGCGCGTGCACAAGTCGGTGACAAACCGGAGATAACGGGCAATGTCACTGTTAAGATGAAGAAAGACAGATCCGTTATAACGACAACTTACCGCAGTACACAGGGGAGATAATCACACACAACGATACATTAATGTTGTCAAAGTCAGAACTCTGTGTGACGTCAATAAATGACGCAACAATACACGTCAGCGCGTCATGACGTCATGCTTTAACAAACACTGTGACTGTTAACATTTTAAGTCATTCATAGAAATGTATTTAATATTTTCTCAGATAACCAAAACTAACAATTCTACCTCAGTGCCACACCTGTACACGTTGTACAACATACCTGGCAACAATCCAAAACTCATCACATATGACGTATGGTCCATGACTTCCTCTTGTCGCCGTCAGTGTGTTGATGGCTTTATCAACGTCAGTCTCTTTGTTGTAAAAGTTGTACTCATGGAGGTGGACACTGCCCACTACTGATGGTGTGGTGGCATCATCGCGCATTGACACCTGTATCACGTGGTTTATCATGCGTGTCGCTGCCAAGCTTGCATTATCAACACTGACGAGATGAACGTCGTGACCCTGTCTCAGCCATGTCAACGCCATCAGCACTAACACCACGGACTTGCCCACAACCGGCGGACCGCTCAGCAAGACTTTAGCCGGAGCTCTGGTCAGCAAACTGATCTGTTCCGGGGTTAGAACCAGTGACGTCATTCGCTCACCCGTGACTGCCACACCTTGTCCTTCAGTTCGTATCTCAATCCGCGGGGAAGTTGGACAATGGACGGAGACAGTCGTGGCGGGGCCGCAAAACCTGAAATCAGTGTCACCTGTTAATTAAAAACAAACACTATGAAGCTCACAACTTGTCACACATGCAAATACACTGGAACCTTTCCTTAAATGCATAAACAAATTTACATAATTTTTTACCCCTTTCCGTCGATGTATGATATTATATACTCCCCCTCACCCGTGCCGTTATAAAAATGAAATGATAAAATAATGAAATACCCCGTTCATATGATTGATTATTTTAACCGGTAATATATTGTATCTGTTACTAAATTAATGAAGTATCGCGTTCATATGACTGATTATTTTAACCAGTACTATATTGTATCTGTTACTAAATTAATGAAGTACTTGATGAACTAGAACAAATTCTATACGTATTAACACGTCTATTTATAACTTGTTTTGTCTCACATATATAGGAGAAAGTACTTGATGAACTTGATCAAACTCTATACGTATTAATACGTGTATTTACCTCCTATCCACTACTTGTCTTACCTCCCTTCCCCTTGTACAGAATTCGCACACACACATACACTCTTACATCAAACACATAAAAAATCAGCATGTTCACATTAATGTAGTTTATATTATTACTGTCACAAAACGGGTAGGCTCGTTACAAGCCGACCCGAGCTGAAGTTAGAGATGCAAGGGGTGAAGTCTATTTTTGGCCTGCTCCGGTGCACCTCCAAGAAAAGCCCGTGACGTGTGCCAGTACTACGTCGCGTCAAGTTGTTACATAGACACACATGACACACACCATTGATGTTTGGGTGGGGCCCAATTTATTAGTGTCATGCCAAGGAACGTTTTATTGGCGGTGTGTGTTGTGAGTGTGTATCATAAATGTGAATAAATGGACGAACAGACGAACGGTGCAAAACAATAGTACAAATTCTTTCGTCCCTCTCAAAAATTATGAATAACAAGAGAGTTGAAAGATGTTTAAATCAGGTTATTTATTCCCGATTTAAAAGGGGCACTACTCTTTCGCACAGTGATTAATCATTCATTCAACTTTCCAATGTCATACACTCTGTGGGAAATAAGGGGAGATGAAAATGATGAAATTCAAAATATAAAATAAAGATTAATTACACAATTCTTATGCGGCAAATGGGGCCGCTTTAGCAATAGTTGACATGTAAAATAAGCATTACTTTTAACATTAGAGTTCTTATTTTGCAAACGATATAATAGTGTTCATTTTCTTAAGAGTCCTAGACTTAAGTATGTGCGCGTTAGCCGTGCTAATGATTACTCACTATTAATGTCAGAGTTCCAAGGAGATGACGTAAGCTCACACGTCACTTATAAGCGGCACTTCAAAGTGAAGATCGACGCAATGGAGGCGTCGCATTACAGGTGAAGATTCTGCAGAATCTAGGCACCACTTTCAGATTATCACTGGGGAGAAATCTGAAATTTAACTGACTGTTGTCAGTCTCGATAATTATCGTTGTACCGGTTGTCGTGGAAACGGACATCCCAACGACGTTGAGCATTATCGGGTGGAGTCGTCCAGTGGGATGTGTCGTCGCATTACATTGAGTGTAGAAATCCGGGTATCTGTAAGATTTGACCTCGGTGCTAGCCTTCTCAATAGCGGGATAGATCTGTCCAACCGAACTCTCAGACAGGGGGGAGAATAAGTTGGTCCCTCGTGTCGTTAACTGCATACAACCAGCGTCGCATGCATCGGGTTTTTCTGGACAGTGAACTTTCCACTTTGCCAACAATTATACTGAGTAATTTTGCCTCGTTACTCAATATATGGCATCAGACGGATGGAAAACGGATGGAAAGAGATTATTGCAGCTTTCCTTTATGAAATCTCTGTACATGAGATAATTCATACGTGAAGTTAGACTGGCTTCAGACGAATCGACGTTTTCAACATTGAGAGTAAAAGTCTTCATTTTGCCTCTTATATAGCCTTACTGAAGGTCTCCAAAACTTCCAGAAGCTATGTCCTGTGACATGATTTTTGCCTTGGATATATAGTGGTAATCGTGATGCACGCTTTTCTGTGGTCAATCCTAATGCGCACTGGCCATTTCACTCGTCAACAACATGTGACGGTATTGCGCAGTTGTCCCAATTTATTTAATATACATATTCTTCATAAACTAATATATATATTCAATATGATAATTAACACACACTGCGTCACGAACGTCTGTCTACTAAAGAGATCTTAGGTGACCGTTACTGGAAGTTACATGCTACATACGAAAAATAACAAAACTCGGATTACTTCAATTAGTTTTGTTAGCGTTTTTTTTTTTAAAATGAAATAAAATATAATTTCGGTCCCTCATTTCCTGTGACAATTACGACACATGCACTTTGTTTTCTCTCTCTTGTAAAATAAAATTCACTGATCAAGACATATCCTGCTCTCGTGGAAACTATTTTCGACAACTGCCATTTAAACGACATGTTTAATAACAATAATTTTTCAAAATACATACCTGGCCAAGAGATCCAAGTAGAGATGTGACGTCATAGAACTAGATGTAGAGAACCAACATTTTACTTTTGGTTGTTGGTCATTGGCCGTTTCAGTTCCACTAGAGGAAAGATTTTCAGCTAGCTGGCAGCACTGGAGGGCTTGCTCAAAGTCTTCAGCCTGGAGACACGTGACCAGGTCCTGATAAAAGAAGAATAGTAGCGAAAGTTGTTACTATATATTTACGACCTGTGTATATTTTAGTTACTTCTGTGTACATAATTTAAAATATAAATACAACAATTATAAATCAACATGCATTATAAATGCAACAATGACAAATCGACATGCTTTATAAATACAATGAGAAATCGACGCGCATTATAAAACAAAAAATAGCAAATCAACATGCATTATAAATACAACAATAACAAATCAACATGCATTATAACTACAACAATAACAAATCAGCATGCATTATAAATACAATAATAACAAATCAACATGCATTATAAATGCAACAAAAACAAATTAATCCCCATAAACTTTTTTTTCACATAATTAAAACTAAATACAATATGTTGACTTTTATTTGTACAAATATGCGGCGTTTTGTCTCATTACAAATTGTATTTGTTTGATGTAGTACAGGCATTGATGTATTTCAATGTTGTGATTTTATTCAGGTCACTTCCGTAGTTTAACTACTATTTAAATGTTGTAAAGTGTTTGAAGATTACTTCTGTAGTTTAACTACTATTTAAGTGTTGTCAAGTGTTTCAAGATTACTTCTGTAGTTTAACTACTATGTAATTGTTGTAAAGTGTTTCAAGATTACTTCTGTAGTTTAACTATTATTTAAGTGTTGTCAAGTGTTTCAAGATTACTTCTGTAGTTTAACTACTATTTAACTGTTGTAAAGTGTTTCAAGATTACTTCTGTAGTTTAACTACTATTTAACTGTTGCAAAGTGTTTCAAGATTACTTCTGTAGTTTAACTACTATAGCTATTTAACTGTTGTAAAGTGTTTCAAGATTACTTCTGTAGTTTAACTACTATAGCTATTTAACTGTTGTAAAGTGTTTCAAGATTACTTCTGTAGTTTAACTACTATAGCTATTTAACTGTTGTAAAGTGTAGTTTAACTACTATTTAATTGCTGTAAAGTATTTCAAGATTTCCTTTCGACTGGAAGCAATATCGTCAGTGTTTTTAATCGTAATTCGTAAAGTAAGTGATCAGAAAAGAAAAAATGTTATTAATCGTAGTTTGTAAAGTAAGTGAACAGAAAAGAAAAAATGTTATTAATCGTAGTTTGTAAAGTTAGTGAACAGAAGAGAAAAACTGTTATTAATCGTAGTTTGTAAAGTAAGTGAACAGAAAAGAAAAAATGTTATTAATCGTAGTTTGTAAAGTAAGTGAACAGAAGAGAAAAACTGTTATTAATCGTAGTTTGTAAAGTAAGTGAACAGAAAAGAAAAAACTGTTATTAATCGTAGTTTGTAAAGTAAGTGAACAGAAAAGAAAAACTGTCTTTAATCGTAGTTTGTAGAGTAAGTGATCAGAAGAGAAAAGTCACTATTCAGATAAGATTTTTATAATTAATTTTACACATTTCATTATTCACTCTCATTAAACTGAAGAAGACTTATATGACGAAACGAAGACTTGTGTAGCTGTTTTGTGATTATAATGAATGTTGATTTGTTATTGTTGTTTTTATAATGCATGTTAATTTGTTATTATTGTTTTTATAATGCTTGTTGATTTGTTATTGTTGTTTTTATAATGCATGTTGATTTGTTATTATTGTTTTATAATGCATGTTGATTTGTTATTATTGTATTTATAATGCATGTTAATTTGTTATTATTGTTTTTATAATGCATGTTGATTTGTTATTGTTATTTTTATAATGCATGTTGAATTGTTATTATTGTATTTATAATGCATGTTAATTTGTTATTATTGTATTTATAATGCATGTTGATTTCTTATTGTTGTATTTATGATCAAGCACTTTGGAATGTAAATATGTTCAGAGTTTTTTTTTAAAATTAAAATAAACACTTGGCTTTAGAACCTTTTCATACACTTTAAAGGTAAAATATCATTATAACAAAGTATAAAATTAATTAAGATCCTAGACATATTATATCATTATAACAAAACATAAAATTAATTAAGATCCTAGACATGCAAAAGTCGCAGGCTTTGTAATAAGATTTTAGAACTCTAACTGTAACCTTGACTCAGGTGGAAATATACACGGCAACAGCAAAATATCCAAGAATAATATCACAAGTTCTCGGAATTCAAACATTGAATGTCATTTCAGTTTTAATAAAGTTTTGTTGAAATAGTTTTCATACTAACCGTTGGATAAATTGATCTGTGACTTGGAAAAAATCAGATCTTAGGAGCAGCAAACACGTTAGACCTGGGCAACATGAAGACGTCATTGGTATTATGACGTAAGCAGACTTTTACTTAGTTTTGACGTCGTAGTAATTACACTTTAATTTATGGACAAGTTCTCGCTTGATGTTTGTATTGCTATTTTATCAAACAAGTTCTCACTTGATGTTTGTATTGCTATTTTATCAAACAAGTTCTCGCTTGATGTTTGTATTGCTATTTTATCAAACAAGTTCTCGCTTGATGTTTTTATTGCTATTTTATCAAACAAGTTCTCGCTTGATGTTTGTATTGCTATTTTAAACACGGTTTAAACTGTGCTATCAAACAAGTTCTCACTTGATGTTTTTATTGCTATTTTAAACACGGTTTAACTGTGCTATCAAACTTTGGGAAATTAGTTTGGTTTCAGAGTATTATTAGAACGGTACATATACATGCTCTCCGAATGTGGAATATACTCACTGGTTTGAGTGAATGTTCTTGACTGGAACGGTAATGAAATAAAATTGTCTAGATGACATGTTCCTCTAACTACTACTGCTACTGCAACTATCACAGCTACTACTACCACTACTGCTCCCAACATACAAGTACTAACACTACTATCACAACTACTACTACCACTACTGTTCCCAACATAGAAGTACTAACACTACCATCACAACTACTACTACCACTACTGTTCCCAACATACAAGTACTAACACTACCATCACAACAACTACTACCACTTTTGCTCCTTCCATTACAAGTATTACTACCACTGCCACCATCAGGAACACTCCTACCACAATCATAGCTGCAAATTCCACCATCTCAACTAATACTACCACTACTGTTGACACTTTTATATTGTCAAATCCATAACTACTATATCCGCTACTTCTCCAAACATCTGTGGTGTGAGCGGTTAGAAATGGATGGAAAGAATTAAATTAACATTATAAACCATAACATGGTTAGAAATGGATGGAAAGAATTAAATTAACATTGAAAACAATAACGTGGTTAGAAATGGATGGAAAGAATTAAATTAACATTATAAACAATAACGTGGCAGACGACACGCCTGACCTCATTTCAATATTTGTCAAATGTTACAAAGTATTTAAATAATGAATTATAGTTATGAAATAGTTAACGTACCACTAATCAAGACCTGACAAATAAACAACACAAAGTATTTAAATAATGAAATATCAATTATTAAACAGGCAACGAACCTTTAATCTAGACCTGACATAAAGAAACAATACTAACAGTTGGAAGAAGAACACAAATACTAGAAACCTTTAAGAAAGATTTAATTTTGAAGACCTGACATAAAAAACCAACACACTAACAGTTGGAAGAACATAAATACTAGTAATGTTATGGAAAGATTCAATTTGAAGTAAAATCGTAATGGCCGTGTCACATGTCCGGTAATGTTTTAACGACCCTGTCACTATCTCAAACTCCCAATATCAATATTAGGTTAACGTTTCACTTCCAATACTGGCAACAGCCATACGACCTGACCTATATTTCTGCTAATATGCCAAAGATTCGAGCTATTACTCAACTGACGAGTCCAAGCTGGTAACGTTATCTCCCCCTTTATGATTATAATATTATTTCTCAGACGTCATTGAATCATTATGAAGCATGTGAAAGTGACGAAAATTACAACTTCCGTTTGAGTGACGTCGACTCTGAGAGTGAGGACGAATTGGGCTACAGACGTTTAAAGGCTGACGTCATTTTACACTGCAGCAAATGCACCTGTTCACGTTGGGTGCCTACTCCTAATACAGGTAAAGGAAAGGATTGCAAAGATTGTAAGGAACTTAGAAAGATCGATCAGATTAAATTAGGGTTAGTAGTGATCTATGATCTGTCTAGTTTGTTTTACATATGAGATTTATGGTCTGTCTCTTTAGTGTTAAGTAATGGGTCTATGATCTGTCTACTTAGTGTTAAGTAATGGGTCTATGATCTGTCTACTTAGTATTAAGTAAGTGAGAAATATTTACTCCACAGGTATATGGGATGCAAATTCATTTTTTTTAGACAGACTATAGATTTGTTAATTTCTGAGAAGCCTCTAGGAATCCTATGTTATTCTGCAGTACACCACTGTAACCCTCCACCCACCCCTCTGTTCGAGTTAGAGATAGTCGGAATAGCTTAGTGACCCTGACCGAATGTACGTATACATGAAGCTTTAAAGAATGGATGACAGAACAGATTCATGAATGATTTGTTAGATTCAAAGTGGGGAACTCGCTTATACCGTTTTACAGAGACTGTTACGTCAAGTAGTTAGTAAGATGTTGTTTGACAGATCTTAAAAGAACTTTAAATTTTGATTGTGTAGTTATTAAGCTGTTCTTCGACTGATCTAAAACTAAACTTGATTCAATATGGAGTAAGTTACCCGAGGGTCTTTCTTATTGGGAATCTTCCTATATCTCTCTTTATATTTTTTCCATTTAAAAACCCTTTACTTTGTTCTTAGTAAGGAGAGTGTTCTGTTGTACTTAGACCGATCTGACTGCCGCTTACTATATGTTTTATATTGTTTTGATAGTTTATATACCCACTACTTGCTATCGTAGTTTGCTTTTTGTTTGTGGGAGCACTTTATTTTTTTTTTATGTCTTTCTTTGTTAATATTTGTTTAATTTTGAGCATAGAAACTTAGTTTGGGTGGCAGTGCATTGTTTGCCAAGTGTATCTTACGATGAATAAAATATTTGGATTATTGAATGAATGTAAATAGGCCAGGAGTATGGAACAGTTAGATAAAGAATATTTGAGTATAGGACACCAGTTAATGATGTCTAATAGCTAGAGATAATGTCATTCTGATATGTGGATGGAAGACTTAATTGCTGGAATATTCTAGTAAGTAGTTGTGCAAATAAAGTAGCCTACTGGTCAAGAAGTAGCCATGTGAGCCAGGGATAATGTAATTTGATAGAGATGGTTTGATTCTACGTGGATAGTTGTGTTAATTAATAGATTGTTTTTGCAAGCCAATGAGAGCTAATTAAAAGTTTATTTTGGTGAGCCATTAAGAATTAATTACAAGATTATTTTGGTGAGCTATTGAGAGTTAATTAAAAATTTATTTTGGTGAGCCATTGAGAGCTAATTAAAGTTTATTTTGTTTAGCCATTAAGAATTAATTAAATGATTAATTTGGTGAGCTATTGAGAGTTACTTAAACTATTATTTTTGTGAGCCATTGAGTGTTACTTAAAAACTTATTTTTGTGAGCATTGAGAATTAATTAAAAGTTTAATTTTGTGAGCCATTGAGAGTTAATTAAAGGTTTATTTTGTGGAGTGAGATTACCAATTTTGTGGAGTGAGATTACCAAATCATTCAGTATTTTGTTATTTGTTTATCATTTTATCTTTCATTGCTCTTGTTCCACACCCCATGAATGTGAGTGTAAATGGCCTTGAACAACTGATTAACAACAGCTCATAAGGAGATTATCATTTTGCAATGAATGCATAAGTAGAGTTTTAAAGTGAAATTATTGTCATTGTTTTTTGAAAGTGAGTGAGCGGGGTTGTTTCTTAGTTGTTCTGTTTATTTTCACATGCTCAATTGCACTTGTGCATATATGCCAGCCTATTCATAAACCTGCATACGTAATACACAAATTCATCACAAACAAACATCTTGGTTCTTTTTGTATGTGGGTACTCGTCATACCACCAACACGAGGCCAGGTGAGTCAATGGCTAGCCATTATCTTCTCTCCCGAATAGAGAGGGCGGATGGTGGCGACACTGAATGTGTGGAATTGACAATGATAACTTTAATCTGTGTGGAATGGACAATCATAATTTTAATCTTTGGAATGGACATCATAAATTTTCTCTGTGGAATAGACAATCATAAATGTGTGTGGAATGGACAATTATAATATTGTTCTGTGGAATGGACAATCATAATTTGTCTCTATGAAATGGACACAACTGTTAAATACTTGGCATTCAGACAGGCATCTTTACGATTTTATTAATTTAGATATTTTAAGCAATCTATTATGCCTTGTCTAGGATTTGTTATTGCTTTTAATTTTTTTATTACCTAAAGTCTTACCTGTTTTAAGTGTTCATCACTTGAAACCACTCGGGTTAAGATGTCAGCAGTGACGTAAGGCAAAATAAGAAGTTTACAGATGGCAAGGTTGGGATCAAGGTCTTTGGTTATCTCCCGTAGAACGACTTCGGATTTATTCAGCTGTTTGATTGCATTTCGTACTCTGTCAGTGACCGCTCGGTCTACGTCTGATTGTGATAACTGGAGTTGTTGTTGGTTTGACAGAACTGACTTTATCTCTCCGGTGATTATTCCATAGTGACGATGGATGACGAGAATGTCAAAGTCACCTCTTTTATGATCTTTGTGAAGATTTTGTGGTCGTAAGAACTGTTTGACCGCCGCCGCATAACGTGGTTCTCCAAGGTAACCAGAAAACTGTAAATGTGAAATGACAAACATTGGTTCACTCTGCTCACTGACCAGTTCTCGCAAAGAGAGTAACACTCGTTGTAGTGCCAAATCATCTCGTGTCTGACATTCCTGAACACGTTGAACTTTGACCTGTGTAGAACTAGACTGAACGGCACTGACTTGGACAGGATTACATTGCGGCACGAGCACAGACTGTCCGGCCACTGTGACCACGTCAAATGGTATCCTGGTGATGACCACTGGCGGGACGAAATATGTCTTAGTTTCATAATCAGGGTACCACGCACGAATACAGTCCCGCCATACGGTTATGTTGTCCTGAGACGCCATGATGCCTTGTTCCTGGCTGACACAAACCGAAGTCATGTTTAGAAACCGATATGACTGAAATATCCTTTCACTCTAACTCTGTGGTTATTAATTTTGTTCTTTTACTATTTTACCATAGCGACATAATGTTCCAAACACCTATCATATCTAAGTAGTAATCAACAAACTACTTCCTTGTAGTCAAGGCTAACGTTACTGACTGTCTCTGTCATGAACACCTATCATATCTAAGTAGTAATCAACAAACTACTTCCTTGTAGTGAAGACTAACCTTACTAACTGCCTCTGTCACGAGCAATATCTACGCCATTTCTCATGCAGTGTTCTACCGTATCGGAAATTCCCGAATATATATATATATTTTTTTATATATATATTATTATTAATGTTTTGTATTGATGTCAAATTGAAAATATATTAACAATTTTACGCTATGCATTCAATAACACAAGCGACGCACTAACCACACAACGTAAAGGTTGGAATCCATTTTGAACACGTGACGTGCAAACCGTACAACCGGTTAGGTCTGAGGTATGCAAAGAGCTTCTTATTCACACCTTGTCAAACATTAGAATGAAGAACATTGCACGAATTATAACATTTAACGCAGTCAAGTTAGCAAAGATAATTCTGTTCCCGAGCTTGAATAGCTTTTCTCTGAATTATGTACCAAACCTTTTTCTCTCTGTCCCTATCTATCTATCTATCTATCTATCTATCTATCTATCTATCTATCTATCTATCTATCTATCTATCTGTCTGTCTGTCCCTATCTATCTATCTATCTATCTATCTATCTATCTATCTATCTATCTGTCTGTCCCTATCTATCTATCTATCTATCTACCTACCTATCTATCTATCTATCTATCTATCTATCTATCTATCTATCTATCTATCTATCTATAGTTTGTTTAAAGCGTTAAATCTATAATTTGTTTTCTAGAGAAAAAGTTTTCATTTAATAATATTGCATATTTGACATGATTTTGCACACTAGGCTTAAAAATTTGCTAACCTTAAAAAATAAACGTGTTATGTTTGACTTGATTCTTCATCTGTTGATTAGCTTGAACCAAAATTAAACTCTGATAGCTTGACAAAGATGTTTATCTAGGCACTATTTCTTGTAAAACAATATAACTAAGTAATTCCTAGTTTCTTTTTTAAAGTAGCTTTTAAAGTCATAAGAATTTTATTGTTTCAAAAAGCCCGTTCTTATATATTTAATATTGTGTTGAGTTTCATTTCCATTACGTTCATTATGTGTTAACGTTCCTGAAAACGCTTTAACTGGTTACAAAAGTAAGTTATGCATTAAAAATTCTTTTCTTCAAATTCGTTAAAATGCATTAGAATATAGAAAGAAAACAAGTGCTGAATAAAGTTGTCAGAAAGAGTTACTGAGTTTGTTTTTTTATAATTGCAAAATGTATATGCTTAAACCTTTTATATTTCATTATCAACACAGATGTTTTTAACATCAAAATAAAATCAACAAATAAATATGTTAACAACTCAACAATCAATTTAGTTTCATAAGTAAAGTTGAACGCTTTGAAATGTACTTTGGTGTATGTCTGACCACCTTAGGAAATAAATGTTGACGTTGACATCTCCTGCAGAGACTTCGGCAACTACAATCATTACTAGTGACCTTGAATTGTACATAATTACATTTAAACGCACGCTAATCATTTCCATGGCTACAGTTGTCTGTGCATTGTTGATTTTTATCATTGCCGTGCTGTTGATCCTTAACAATACGCTTTTAGCCTACAGCAGGGGTCTCAAACTCATTTTACCTGGGGGCCGCTGGAAGTAGAGTCTGGGTGAAGCTGGGCCGCATCATTATTCCCTGCTGCCAGAGACCTGGCAACGCTTCCTTTTACATAGCTCAGACACATTTGGCTTCAGGGAGGAAGCCACTGTGACCCTCAGTGTGGCTTGAAGATGCTCATAGTAAGTTTGGACCTGAATTTTGACTTATTCAAGTTCATGGTGGAGAAGAGCTTTACACACAGATAGGTGTTCCCCAAAAGGCACTTGGTCCACTTGAACATCCTGGAAAGCTCAGGGAAGGTAAGGGGCAATTCTCTTAAAAACTGCCCAAGCTTTTCTGCTTTTCCACTCACCTCCCTGAATTTGGCTTTGAGTTCAGAATTACAATGTATGTCAATTAGCTCCATTTGAAGCACAGGAGGGGAATCTTCCACATCGAATGAGTAGGGGTCAGCAAATATTTGAAAGGTGGTTCTGTGTTTCTTGAATTCTGCAAACCTGTGATCAAATTCTTCATGCAGCTTTACAATGGCATCAACATACTTCTCACCACTGAATGGTTTGCCACAATCCATGAGTGCCTTACATGCTGGGAAATGGCAGAGGTTTGTCTGAGAAAGCTGGGCTTTCCATAACACAAGTTTTGTGGAAAATGCTCTGACATTGCCAAATGCTGCGCTGACAAGCTGCCCCTGGCCTTGTAGTTTCTTGTTCAGTACATTCAGCTCTTGTATGATGTCAACTAGAAAAGCTAAGTCCATGAGCCATTTGGGATCACTTAGTACAGGAACAGCCATCCCATCCTTCTCCATGAAGGTTTTCACTTCTGCTCTCCTCATAAAACCTCTTCAAGAACTGTCCCTTGCTAAGCCAACCTACCTTGGTTATTTTTCTGTTCTTCCTTTTCTGTTCTTTCAGTCTACTATTTTTCTTCTTTGCTAAACCATTCACCTGCTTTTTCGACATGAAAATACTGTTTTTTCCGAACCACTCATCTGTGTGTAGGCCTGTAGGGTCTATAATCTATATAGAATTAGTTTGCTAGATCTGGATGCTTTTGAACTTTGCTAAACAGTAGCAATATGTAACAGGCTTGGGAAAGAAAGTCGCCGAGTTTGGCAACACTGTCACGATCCTGAGGTATGGTAGCCCACAAGTGACAAAAACAAGTGACAAGCTGCGTGAGAAAAACGTGCGGGCCGCACTATCACTAAACTTTGATATCAAGTGGGGGCCACAAAATATCATCACGCGGGCCGCAAATGGCCCGCGGGACGCGAGTTTGAGACCCCTGGCCTACAGCTTTTCTCAGCAAAGCTCAGCTTTGCGTTCGTTCAGCACCCTTACTTTAAACACCAATCCATTTTCTTTCTTTTTTACAACTATTTCCACATGCAACGTAAGGAAACAATTTGATTTTTAAAATTATCAATAGTTGTAATATGAATACATATATTTATTTATTTAACATATATTCAGTTATTTCCCCTAGCATATCCTAATAAAATTAATTATTTTCACCTAAATAAGGATAAACATATGTGTGCGTGAATGTCTTCAAAAAACACGATATATGAACACTCACTTTAAATAATATAAATAATAAAATTAATCACACAGCAATGTAACAATGTATGTGATGGCGCTTTCCTTCTTCCTGAAGAAACATAATCAAATAATATTAAGATAAAACGCTATTAACTAATCAAATAATATTAAGATAAAACGCTATTAACTAATCAAATAATATTAAGATAAAATGCTATTAACTAATCAAATAATATTAAGATAAAATGCTATTAACTTCTAAAAGTACTTGAGTCAACATCTAAACAGAGTACATTAAAAAGAAAAACGATTGATTACTTTAATTATATAAAGTAGCATGTTAAAATTACGCACTGTATGGTAAATTATCAAACCATTCAATGCTATTTGTGATGAAACAAAGTATTACTGGTTTTATCTCATATCAAGTACAGGTACTTCATTTTCCTATTAAAAATATCAAATACAGGTACTTCATTTACCTATTAAAAGTATGAAATACAGGTACTTCATTTACCTATTAAAAATATGAAATACAGGTACTTCATTTACCTAATAAAAATATCAAATACAGGTACTTCATTTACATATTAAAAATATCAAATACAGGTACTTCATTTTCCTATTAAAAATATCAAATACAGGTACTTATCGAATACAGGTACTTATTTACCTATTAAAAAACCCACACTTATGAAAGTGTAACATTAAATAATATTTTAACTATGATTTATTAATTTAATTTATCAGGAATCGGAATATATTCACAATTTATCATTGCATTAATGTAATTTTAGCCAATGACGACAGTAAATTAATTCAATTTAAACCACAAAATATCTATTCCAAATATACTATCAGACGCATACCATTTTGCTTACAGATACAAAAATTAGACCCGTACAATTGTGCTTACAGATAAAAAATCAGACCCATACCATTTTGCTT
This sequence comes from Sinotaia quadrata, assembly GCA_028829895.1. Classification (NCBI taxonomy): domain Eukaryota; kingdom Metazoa; phylum Mollusca; class Gastropoda; order Architaenioglossa; family Viviparidae; genus Sinotaia; species Sinotaia quadrata. The sequence continues at coordinate 13,720,367 of CM054184.1, forward strand.
ACGGATACAAAAATTAGACCCATACCATTGTGCTTACAGATAAAAAATTAGACCCATACCATTGTGCTTACAGATAAAAAATTAGATTCATAACATTGTGCTTACAGATAAAAAATTAGATTCATAACATTTTGCTTACAGATAAAAAATTAGACCCATACAATTGTGCTTACAATAAAAAATTAGACCCATACCATTGTGCTTACAGATAAAAAATTAGATTCATAACATTGTGCTTACAGATAAAAAATTAGATTCATAACATTTTGCTTACAGATAAAAAATTAGACCCATACAATTGTGCTTACAATCAAAAATTAGACCCATACCATTGTGCTTACAGATAAAAAATTAGACCCATACAATTGTGCTTACAATAAAAAATTAAACCCATACAATTGTGCTTACAATAAAAAAGTAGACCCATACAATTGTGCTTACAATAAAAAATTAGACCCATACAATTGTGCTTACAATAAAAAATTACGTTGATGATGTTCTCTGGGTTAACTGTTTACCATCCAACACCTCTTTGCCGGAATACTGAACTTAAACTGATAGATCCAAGTCATTAAAGCAGGTGACAAAACCTCTAGCACCTCTTGGACAGATTATTGAACTTAACATGTTCAAGTCATGAAGAGAGGGGACAAAGTCTTTCATCATCTCTTGGCTGGCTTTCCAACAGTGCGGGGGGAAGGGGTTGTATGGTTTTCTGGAAATTTATTCTGAATGACCTTCCCCTTCATATGTTATATCCTGTAGTGTTCGATTTATAAATTTATAATTTCTGAAATTTCAGTCGGAGATCTTGGTTTATGTCTGAAATGTTACTATGCAATATAACTTAATAGTTATCCAAGAATAATAGAAATCAATTGTTGTTACCATGACTGCGCTCAAATCTGTCATTTTACTATGCAATATAAGACTATTTAAGTTATCCAAGAATAATAGAAATCAATTGTTGTTACCATGACTGCGCTCAAATCTGTCATTTTACTATGCTTTATAATAAATCGTTGTTCAAAAGTCTACTTCTAGAGGTAAAAATAGTCTTCTAGTCTGGTATCGCACACTGTGTTATAAAGTACAATGTGTTACAGTACAATGTATTATAGTGACGTGTTTTATAGTACAAAGTGTTGTAGTACAATGTGTTACAGTACAATGTGTTGTAGTACAGTGTGTTATAGTACAAAATGTTGTAGTACAGTGTGTTATAGTACAATGTGTTGTAGTACAATGTGTTATAGTACAATGTGTTGTAGTACAGTTTGTTATAGTACAGTGTGTTATAGTACAATGTGTTGTAGTACAGTGTTATAGTACAATGTGTTATAGTACAATGTATTATAGTGACGTGTTTTATAGTACAAATTGTTGTAGTACAATGTGTTTGAGTACAGTGTGTTATAGTACAATGTGTTTGAGTACAGTGTGTTATAGTACAATGTGTTGTAGTACAATGTGTTTTAGTACAATTTGTTGTAGTACAAAGCGTTATAGTAGAGTGTGTTATAGTACAATGTGCTATAGTATAAAGTGTTCAATTATTTTCATGTTTCTCGAGCTTTAAAATAAAATCTTTTCAAATTTCGTCAAAGCGACTTGATCAGACTGCAAGTGTGGACTAGTCCTTAGTCTTAAATGAGTTATGGGACTGACGTCACCCTTTGTCAAGCAAGTGGTGGATTAAATCAATATGTTCGCCAGTCTAACATTGTAAAGATCTAATCTTATCTGGCTCATTTCCAGGTTACGGCGCACTCAAACAGAAAGCAACATTCCTGCTCGAGAAGAACGAAAGTCTGAACTGAATTGCAATTGATCGTGTATAGTATGCTGTATTCATCCGACATTTTGATTTACTATCAGCTCACTTTATTTTCGTTTTGTTCATTTTCTGAAATTATCGATTGGACTTTAGCATATCGTTTGATATATGTTAATACATTAAACATTGACAAGTATAATTCTAGTATTGTGTAGAGTTATTTATATGACTTAATACATTAAACATTAACAAGTATAATTCTAGAAATGAGTAGAGTTGTTTATATGACTTAATACATTAAACATTAACAAGTATAATTCTAGAAATGAGTAGAGTTGTTTATATGACTTAATACGTTAAACATTAACAAGTATAATTCTAGAAATGTGTAGAGTTGTTTATATGACTTAATACATTAAACATTAACAAGTATAATTCTAGAAATGAGTAGAGTTGTTTATATGACTTAATACATTAAACATTAACAAGTATAATTCTAGAAATGAGTAGAGTTGTTTATATGACTTAATACGTTAAACATTAACAAGTATAATTCTAGAAATGAGTAGAGTTGTTTATATGACTTAATACGTTAAACATTAACAAGTATAATTCTAGAAATGAGTAGAGTTGTTTATATGACTTAATACGTTAAACATTAACAAGTATAATTCTAGAAATGTGTAAAGCTGATTTTGTTACTTTATAGGTGTGTGATCGATCACGTATATACTTTAGAGATGTGTAGTTGATTACTGAGTTAGAGATGTGTAGTTGATTATTGAGATGTGTAGTTGATTATTGAGATGTGTAGTTGATTACTGAGTTAGAGATGTGTAGTTGATTACTTAGAGATGTGTAGTTGATTATTGAGATGTGTAGTTGATTATTGAGTTAGAGATGAGTAGTTGATTACTGAGTTAGAGATGTGTAGTTGATTACTGACTTAGAGATGTGTAGTTGATTACTGAGGTAGAGATGTGTAGTTGATTACTGAGTTAGAGATGTGTAGTTCATTACTGACATGAGTTAGAGATGTGTAGTTGATTACTAACATGAGTTAGAGATGTGTAGTTGATTACTGACATGAGTTAGAGATGTGTAGTTGATTACTGACATGAGTTAGAGATGTGTAGTTGATTACTAACATGAGTTATTGATGTGTAGTTGATTACTAACATGAGTTATGTGTAGTTGATTACTAACACGAGTTAGAGCTGTGTAAGCGTTTACTTATATATTTTGGACACGTGTACTCTTTCGTTGTGTTCTTTAGTTAATTGCTACATGAGTTAGAGATTACTTACATACTCTAGACATGTGTAGTTGATTACTGACTTGAATTAGAAATGTGTAGCCGATTACTTATTAACTTTAGAGATGTGTAGTCGAAAACTAACATGAACTTATGGGTGTAGATTTGATAATTATGTAATTGATGATTATCCTTAAAAAGGATAAGTCAGTTACTGACATGACTTTTGAAAAACAGTAGCCCATTTTAAACATGACATTGAGCTGCTAGTCCTTGTAGAGGTCAACTAGAGGTGATAATTCTATTACTAGCATGATGTTGAAATGTGTTGTCGATTGTAAACCTGACTTTGGAAGTATGGAAGTAGACCGTAAATCTAATTTTAGTGATGCGTAGTCGTTGACCTACATTCATTGTAAGTGGGTAGTCATTAATATACACGTGATCAGTTACTTGTGGTCGTCTACAACATGAATTGTTGGTTTCTAGTCGTTTACAAACATACAGGTACATATGTGTAGTTGCTTACAAATATACATTTATATATGTCTAGTCGTTTACAAACAAACATGTACACATATATACATGACTAGTCTTTACAAATTTACAGGTACACATGTAAGGTCGCTTACTAATGCATGTACACATATCTAGTCGATTACAAACATACAGGTGAACATGCCTAGTCTTTACAAACTTACAGGTACACATGTAAAATCATTTCCTAATACAGGATCACATGCCTAGTCTTTACAAACATACATGCACACATGTCTAGTCGTTTACATACATGCATGTAGAGATGTGTAAAATTAAAAACTGAAAGCTTTCACAAAAATGTCATTAGCAATAAGATAGCGAAATGAGTACCCTTACATGAAGGCCACATCTAAAAATAATTAAGACACTATTGACCCCTTGAAAACCAGTTTGACTTCGTTTTGTTCATACCCTATCATTACTACTTCAGTGTTTACAAAACAGGCAGTAATATACTTTGATGCGCTAGAGCAGGGGTGGGCAAACTTTTTGTGTGTAGGGCCACATTGACAAATGTAAAGCTATTGGGGGGCCGCATATATATATATTATACACACTTTGTTTACAGCAACCTAACACAATAAGTAATTATGAATTATTTATAGGTTATTGAACAGTATAAAACTATAAATAACCAATTATTGCAATTTTATTTTACTTATACATTTATACATTATATTTTACAATATGGACTAACACTTTACATAATTTGTTAAGATTTTACATTTTTTTTATTATAATAAATTTTTAAAATTATCTATCAGTGGCTTTAATTTAGACACAAACTGACTACATTGTCATTACAATTATTGATTTCTAATGAGATGTATGTAACTGCTTGCAATTTTTAACAATATTCTTGAAATCTGGAGCAAGTTTACTTGTTGAAATTCGCATGACAGCATGCAAGTTGCAGTCCGACAATAAAGACCTATTCTTAGATTTGTTGATCTTCAAGCAAGAAAATGCTTGTTCGCAAATGTATGTTGATCCAAACAATGATAAAAGTTTTGCTGCAAATTTTTTCAAGTTGGGAAATGATTCTTCTGATAAAGATCCATAGAAATCCAGCAAACCATCTGACTTGAATTGCTCTTTCAGGTCATGATCTGCTTGTAAGTCAAGAAGCTCTAACTGTATGTCCTGCGGGGCTAATCAGCTTCTGCACCAAAAGGGGAACTGAGAATATTAAACTGTGGCTCTAAGTTCTAGAAATCTTTAAATCTCCTTCCAAATTCATCAGTCAGTGCATTTAATTGGGCTTTATACTTTTCAGTCATTTCAACAGAAATGGTTTCTTGTTTCAGCAAAGGGAAGTGACAAAACTTTTTTTCACTTGCTTGTCTGGAGAACAGTGAGAGTTTTGCCCGAAATTATTTTACATGTACATACAGTTCATGTGCAAAACACAATTGCCCTGAAGTTTGACATTCAGTTCATTTAACTTTTTCATAATTTCAATGACAAACATAAAGTCTAACGTCCACTCTTTATTGACAATGTTAGTATTAAAGTCACATTCAATGCCCTTCATCTCTAGGAACATCACTATTTCTTCTCTGAGGTCCCACACTCGCCTCAACACCTTGCCGAGACTCAGCCATCGAACACTGGTGTGGTACAGCATATCGGAATGTTCAGTTTCCAAATCGTCAAGTAATGCCTTGAACTGTCTGTGATTAAGTCCTCTTGATCTGATGAGGTTGAATTGGGACAACTGGGTCAATAACATGCTTGATATTCAAAACAGTTTTACACAGATTTTCTTGATGGATCACACAGTGAAGTGGTAATAATGTGTGGTCAGGATATTCTGCTTTAATCTTATCACTTATCAACTTTACCAGACCTACATTTTTTTCGGTCAAAGCACGAGATCCGTCATTTGTAACACTTGCCATCTTGTTCCAAACCAGCCCAGTTCTTTTAATATAGTTATTAACAGCATTGAATATATTATGGCTTGTGGTTGTGTCTTTGAGTGACTCAACATTTAGTAACTCTTCAGTGAGTTTGAAAGAAGTGTTTATTCCACGTATAAATATCAAAAATTGGGTAGTATCATGTACATCGGTACTCTCATCCAATGCAAGAGAGTACCACAAAAATTGTTTATTTGCATCTTGAAGTTTATGCATCAGATTGTTACTTATCTTGTCAACACGTCTGACCACAGTTCTCCTTGATAAAGTAATGTTGTCAAATTTGTTTTTATTTTTGTTCTGGACACATAATGTTTGCTGCATCTAGCAAACATTCCTTGATGAACTCGCCATCAGAAAATGGCTTGTTGTGTTTTACAATTCTGTGTGACAGCACCAGACTAGCTTCTGTTGCAGCATCTTGAATTGAAGACTGTTTAGTGAAAACAGTTTGTTGTTTCTCCAAATTTTTCACCAGCTCCATGCATTTCCTTTTCCTCTCTTCGGTTGTTAAATTGTATCCGAAATTGGAATCTTTTGTTTGGTAGTGTCTTTTTAAATTCTGTGGGTAGGGACTGTCCATCTGGACTTGTTTACATTTGTTTGCTTCAACACAATGTCCTAACCTCCTTGACAGCAGTTACCACACTGGTTCCTGTTTACATTTGTCCACCTCAATATCGCACGTCCTAATCGTCCTTGATGGGTTTACCCCTTCCCCTCTCTATCTCTAGCCAGAAAGTGACTGTAGCAGACTTCCTTGATTGCAATTAGAGTTTAACAGTTTGACTGGGTATGGTCCTTTCTTTCGTCAGTACAGCGTGCGAGTAGTTAAATGTTAGCCCGAATCAATTAGTGACGATTTTGTCCGTCAAGCGTGACTGCGCTAACAGTAACAGTTTGACACTGCAAGGCCCTTTTTAAAAAAAATTCTAAATGCCCTCAGGGCCGCATAATATCTGTTGGCGGGCCGTAGTTTGCCCACCCCTATGCTAGAGTGCACTTCACTTGCCACCCGTAAACCTACCCGCTCACTCGCCCGCAAGTTAGCATTCGTGTTTTGACGTGCATTTATTGATCATTCGACATTTTGAAAATCGTTGTACCGACTTCAGGACACCGACTACACCAACAACATCTGTGTATCTACACGGTAAGTCTTTTGTAGAAGTGTGTAGTGATATATTTATAAATGATTTATATTACACATTGTCACAGTTGTGTTTAGTAGAAAAGCTTAACGCTGTGTTTAAAAATGGTTTCTATTACAATTTGTCACAGTAATTTTTTGTAGAAATATTTTATTACACTTTGTAACAGTCATGTTTTGTAGAAAAGTGTAACGCTATATTATAAATGGTTTGTACTACAATTTGTCAATCTTGTTTTCTCCTTAATAAACAATTTCTGAGTTAGTGTGAAAGTTGTATTTAAGGCGTCTTAATAAACAATTTCTGTGTTAGTGTGAAAGTTGTATTTAAGACGCCTTAATACACAATGTGTGCATGATCTTGATAGAATTGTACTTATCTTATGCATGCATTACTTCATGAATTCTGTATTAACCTATTAGAATTGTGTTTACATATGTATGACTTATTATTTTATTTGTTGATTAGAATTGTATTTAACTTATGTATGCCTTACTGTAAATGCGTGTACTAACTAGTTAGAATTGTATGTTTGTCTTATTGTAATATGTGAATGTATACTAATCAGTTTTCTAGGACATTATAACTTTCCTCGGAAGTTTTAAAAAAATAATCATTCATATGTATATCTATTACTACTGAAGTCATTGGAATGAATAAATCCTATGTATATCTATTACGAATGAGGTCTTTTAAAAGAATAAATCCTATGTATACCTAAAATATATCTATCACTATTGAAGTCTTTTAAAAGAATAAATCCTATGTATATCTAAAATATATCTATCACTATTGAAGTCTTTTAAAAGAATAAATCCTATGTATATCTAAAATATATCTATCACTATTGAAGTCTTTTAAAAAAATAAATCCTATGTATATCTAAAATATATCTATCACTATTGAAGTCTTTTAAAAGAATAAATCCTATGTTCGTCTATTACTACGAAAACTTATTTTTTTAATTTCAGATCTCAAAGTGAGACAGATGTCTTTTAATGCCGACTGCTTTTACGTTTTCATCTAGTTCTTTAGAAAATATTTCATTTGAGTTTCTTTAAGTTTTATTTGAAAAAGTACAAGAAGTAGGTTTTAGAATGTATCTGCTATTCTATTTTAGTTTTTAAAGTGTCGTTGATATTTACAAGAAGCATGTAGAAATTATCATCTACACTAAGTAGATTTTAAAAAAATCTTCTTAATATAAAAAACAATACTATTGGCTGACAGCAATGTTTGAATGACGTGTATCTTACTACTATGGATAAAGGCAAATCGTAATGAGTCATTTCTGACAGTTGTTTGTTTTATCTTGCTACTCAACATAAAGACAAAACATAATGAATAATTTCTTACAGTTGTTTGTCTTGTTACTCAACATAAAGATAAAACGTAATGAGTCATTTCTGACAGTTGTTTGTTTTATCTTGCTACTCAACATAAAGACAAAACATAATGAATAATTTCTTACAGTTGTTTGTCTTGTTACTCAACATAAAGATAAAACGTAATGAGTCATTTATGACAGTTGTTTGTTTTATCTTGCTACTCAACATAAAGACAAAACATAATGAATAATTTCTTACAGTTGTTTGTCTTGTTACTCAACATAAAGATAAAACGTAATGAGTCATTTCTGACAGTTGTTTGTCGTGTTACTTAACATAATCACAAAATGTATTGTTGCATTTCTGACAACTGTCTAAAAAGCTACTTTACCAACCATAAAGTTGACTGATTATGTCTTGCGACCCTGAGAAAACTGCTGACTCATTCAGCAACACCAGAACTAGAGAGGTTTTAAAGAAACAAGTTTTTAATTCATACATTTTATTTCATTTACGAAAAGACTAACTTTTATAAATGTTATTCAAATTTTATTTTCATACATTTTAGTATACACATATTTAAAGACACAACCACGTACACATCAGATGTGTACGTACATCTACAAACGCAAGCCACACACACACACACACCAGCAGTGTACGTACATAACTAATTGATTATGCAAATATGACAGTTACAAACTACTGAAATCATTTCACTATACAACAGCTAAAATCTCAATTATGAAAACAAACGAATTCACTACATAACAGATAAAATCTCAACTATGATGTACAAACCAATTTACTACTAGTAAAATCGCTAGTAAGTCATACTAACCAAATGACTAACAGCAAAAATCTCTAGCAAGTCATACAAAATAATTCAATGACATATAAACATTTTCTAATAAGTCAAACAAACCAACTCACTAACAGAAAAAAATAATGTTCAATAAGTTATACAAACTAATTCACTAACAGTTAAAATCTCAGTAAAACATATTATCCACATCAGTAACACTAGATTATAATTCGAAGCAACACAATAATTAACGAGGGATTGATTATATTGACACTTTGCAAACATTACCCACTCGAAAACCATCAATACAGCTTACAACAATAGCGAGCACTTTACGACGATCAATACAGCTTACAACAATAGCGGACACTTTACGACGATCAATACAGCTTACAACAATAGCGGACACTTTACGACGATCAATACAGCTTACAACAATAGCGAGCACTTTACGACGATCAATACAGCTTACAACAATAGGGAGCACTTTACGACGATCAATACAGCTTACAACAATAGCGGACACTTTAGCAACAATACAACTGTACATCTTTTACACACATTATAATGCTTATATATTTTTTAAAGACAGAAGCAAACGAACAAAACACACATTTTCTTTGCAAATGTTAAGATAAGAAATGTCATCAGCGTTTCTCTGATAGTGTCAGGGTAAAATTGACGTTGGGCAATGAAAACTCCATTTAGCAATGACACCAATGTACAGTGTAATAGACGGTGGGAAATCAAAACTCCAGTTAGTAATCATACTACTTCTATTATAATACAGAGAAACAAAGTTTAGCAATAGAAGTACTCTCCAATAATTACACGGAAAAATATTTCGAATTAAATAATATGTCAAAGTAGAACAAGCAAAACTCCATTTGCCAATGACCCTCACCTTCAACACAATACACGTAGAAAGATCTCAGACTGAACATTAATTCAACATTGAAAATATCAAAGTAGGTCAAAATGAACCCCGTCAAAGTGGGGCAAGCAAGACTTGAGGTAGGGGTAAACTTTCTGACAAACATGACCTACAGGCAAGTAACAGACTTCTCGTTGTGAAGGAAAATGTTAAAGAATGACGTCATTGTATAAAGACGTGGTATGAATACGTGAAGATAAAATTTCAGACGTTTGCCAAATTTCTTACCTCCCTTTCATTTCAGTGAAGTACCGCTCAGTGAAGACTGAAGAATATGATTGGTGGTAAAACATTCAAGATGGATCCACATTGACGACATCAATTGCAAACTTTAACAAATCTTGATTACAACAATGGTAAAACAAATTAAAAGTTACACTAAACTCTTATTTTTAAGGTCGATTTGAGCAATTTACATAATATATTTATTTCCTTATGTGTCAATGAATATTTAGTATATTTTAAATAATATATGTTTACAATTTATATCAACACGTTAATATTTTCGAACTGACTTTGAATAAACAACTCATATTGTCTACTTTTTGACATTATTGAAAATAGCAGCATAGACTGCACAATGAATGAGATATTTTTAATTTGGAGTGTCACTCAAATATACAAGAATAGCTTACGATATAAAACATTGACACTAAAAACATCCTTATTTGGATGCTATTTTTAGTTTAGGGACTCACTCAAAAGTACACGAGTGGCTGTTATAATGCGTTATACCTCTAATGAATATTATTATGAATTTCTTTATCAATCAATAAGCATGATCTCTTATCAGTGTTTAATTTAAAATTAAATATATATTTGGGAGAGGTAAGTAAATATTTTATTTTTAATAATCTACATAAAGTTTACAAATGTATTAGGTATGTAAATATTTTATTATTAATGACCTACTGATACTATATAGCTTTGTTAGGAAAGACAATATTTTATTTTTAATGATCTACATAAAGTTTAAGATCTGTTAGGTAAGTAAATATTTTAATATTATGACCCACTTAAAATATACAGCTTTGTTAGGCAAGTAAATATTTTATTTTTAATGACCTACATAAAGTATGTAGCTGGGTTAAGTAAGTAAATGTTTAATTTTAATGACCTATGTTATGTAAGATTATATTTTGTTACTAATGGTCTATATTAATAATACAGCTGGATTAGGTAAGTAAACATTTCCTTTTTAATGATCTCCATAATTTTTACACCTGCAATAGATAAGTAAATATTTTGTTTTTAATGATCTACTTAAAGAATACAGCTCAGATATACAAGAGCATTATTATCTGGGTAAAAATTTATATAATAACATAGAGACACTTGTTATAATCAGTTTTCAAAAATGTAATATCTTACACGCTGTATCCAGTTTGGTTGGACGATAGCGTTGCTCAATGGACCCAGTATTCTATAATAACAAAAAATGTATATATTAAATTAAATATTTAAATATTTAATGTCTTACACACTGTATACAGCTTAGTTACACAGGAGCAATGATAACTGGGTATAATAAAGTCTTGTATAATAATAAATACAAGAGCTGTAATTAATGGATAACAAAAACTAATTTAGTACAGAAAAGACTGTTAAAAGTAGATATTATTTTTATTACATTTATTTTATTTAAACTTATGAGGAAAATCTAGTTAATCTAAATTGCAATTAAAAAAACCTGATTGAATTCAGGCGCAATAAACAATATTTAGTAGAATAAATATTTTAAAAATATGATTAAATTCTGACACACTAAACAATAATTACAAGAATAAATATTAAAACGCATGATTAAATTCTGACATACCAAACAATAATTATAAACTTGTCCTAACAACCTTAAAGAAATCACAGATAACATTATGTCAGAGCTAAATATAGATTGAAATCAATCCAAATTCTGCCAACGAAATATTGCCTTAGATAAATATCCAGGTAGTTTGGGATATTATTGAAGAAAAAAAACAAATCGTACATTTCATTAATAAAGTTTGTACTTTATGTAATAATACAAATTGTAAATTTATAATGCATGAATTTAATATAAATATAATATTTGTTTAGTCTTCGTATTGGTTTACAGTAGAACATTAAGAAACATTAAATTAACTTTCTGTACTTTGTAATTTGTTCACTATTGCAAATTTCAACGACTAGAAGTGATTAAAAAAATCTGTCAATAGTAGAGACCGACATTTTGATTTTGTAATGATATCACAAGTATAGATGTGAACAAAGGTCTGTCATACAAAGTTTAGTGTGACGTCATTCTTTCTATAATTTCTTTAGGCATCGAATATGGATCAAGGTCAGGGGTCACATCAAACAGCTGAAAACTATTGGCTCCAGTGCATAAAGGCTTGGTACCCTGAACTTCACACGCAGACATATTTCTTACCTCCCCTTCATTTCAATCGCGTGCCGTACAGCGTGGTGAACATTGCTGGCGAACAGGTGCTAGTGCCTCAAATCCCACAGGATGGACCCAGTCAGACACCATCAACTGCTAAAACTAGGTCACGTAAACGGAAACGTCAGACTACGGTAAAATCAATTTACACAAACAATTTCTCACATATTCCTTGCGTTTATATAAACATATTTGTGATAATGGCGTTTGTTATTTGTTTATATAATCGTGGTAGTGATGGTAGTGTTTGTAATGTATTTAAATCATCGTATTAATGATAAAGGTGTTTATTAATATATTTATGCACTCTAAATCACAGATATAGTGTTAATTATAATCTTATTAAATTCATATTAATAGTAAAAAATTTAGTTTTGTACTGTATATTCACATTAGTCATTGTCAGAGGAGTTCTAGGCAAATTATGCCAATTTTCTCAAACATTTTTTCTAACATTTAGTTACTATTTCTTTTATTATTTTATGAGAAGTAATGTACCGTAGCCAGGTTGCTTACCTGTATTGCAATAGATGTTTACTATCTATTAAGATGTAGGTCACTCGAAAAGGTGAAGGATGGAAAGGGTAAAGGGAAATGGCAGGATGGGGAACCACTAGCTGGATACAAGACACCCGTATTTAGTCATTCGTGTTCCGTGTCGTGACTTGCTCGAATCTACTAGCTGGTCTAGAGACCATTCTTATATACTTATCAATGACCTTTGAACTGCAGACACAAATATCCATCCCACCCACATGTCCACGGGCAAACTGCTTGTGTTCGTTGATATCGCACATGAATTATGAGAGTCGTAAATATAATTGACTTCTCTAAAATATTGTATATATTATTGATAGAACGTTGTGTGAAATATTTATATGATTTGCTAAATGATTGTGTGAACTAAAGTATTTCTTCTCACTGAAGCTAAGTGGTGTTAGCGATAATTACATTTATGTAGGAATGTTGAGATGGCATAAGCACGTGTATTTGCCATTCCTATACGTGTATTTGCCATTCCTATTGCTGGTTAAACAATTGTAGCCGGTAGAGCTAAATAGAGAGAAAATGATTGTTTAATGAATATCACTGACCCTAACCCTAACCCTAACCGTTAAATTCATTTGTTTACTAAAGAATAAATATATGTGAATTCATTCATTTCATATTCGTAATAGGAATGCTTATATCAGGTTTATTTCTTATGTAAATATGCTAATTAAAGGAAATTGACAACTCTTTGTTTACTCATGATAAGATTTAACATATGACTCCCAGGAATGGAGACCAATGAGAAAACACGTCTTACTGCCTGAGGAATTTAATGGCAAGTGATGGACAAATGGAATAATTTTCCATATGGAATTCCCAACTTTATTCTATTAGCAGCCATTGATCAGTAGATGGCCATTTGTGAGCCCTAATTGGCTAGCTTCTCAGAAATGCTTTCATCATTCAATAAGTCATTTATCTGTAACAAGATTTGAGAGCTGGACTCAAATATTCAATGGAATGTAGACTATTGAGTTCCACCCGGAATGACACCCGTGTCAATCAATTATAATATTACTTCTGGCAATGTTTAGTAATCCATTTAGGACAACATTCATGATTTTCATTGCGTGTTTGTTTAACGTGCAGTGCATGATACCTACCTTTAAATCTTACTGAATATTATCAGTGATATGAATAAAGTGCTTTACAAATTTCATCACAAAATATATATCATAAATAGAGTTCATCACAAAAATAAATCATAAATATCAGTGATATGAATAAAGTACTCTACAAATTTCACATTACAAAAATATATCATAAATATCAGTGATTCGATTAAAGTGCTCTATAATTTTCATCACAAAAATATATCATAAAAATCAGTGATATGAATAAAATACTCTACAAATTTCATCACAAAAAGATATAATAAATAAAGGTATATGGAAACAAGTGACAAATAATTGAAGGGGTGGAAATATTTATCATATGATCAAGTTTTTGCAGGCATACCTCAAATTTATTCTCATTGGGGAATAGAGAGAGAAAGAAAGAGAGAGAGAGAGAGAGCATACAGAAGATGAGATGGAGGCTGTTTAGATTTATTTTCAGGTAGATACCCATCAATCGAAGTTATGCCACTTGTCTCAAAATGTGATTTTTATTTGCTTTGGTTTCGAGGAATGTTTATCGATTTTGCTTTTTCATAATTATCTCCCTTAAAATTGTTTGTGTTCAGTGACTGCTGTGTGTGTTTGTGAAATACTGTGTTTTCAGATGGTTGTATGTGCTGACTATTGGTGTGTCCTGAATGTTGTATGTCCTGAATGTTGTGTGTCCTGAATGTTGAATGTGTTTGTCACAAAGGGAGTAGGATCCAAAATAGATTTTTTCATTCATTGCTTACATCGATCGCCATGGTCAAGGGGAGCTAACACTCTCCAAATAATAATTTCTTATGAATTTATACTTGTCAAGATTGCAAATTGCTCGTAAACATGGCCGGTATCTTTGTTTATCACTGGTAATTATTTCATAATGGACACTAATTATAAAATGAGTTTGTTTATCATTGGTAATTATTTCATAATGGACACTAATTATAAAATTAGTTCATTTATTTTTCATTAACGCTCAGAATGACAATCTGTGTTGAAGTGAAACCATGAAGTATATCTTGTGAAAGTAGAGATTTATGTATTGAATAAATACAGTTGATTTATACATTGTGTTAGTGCAGTTTATTCACTATTTTGTCTGAGAGATTTATTTAAGAAAATTAACTATAGACCTGATATATTTAACCTAAATAGTATAATTTATATTATAGTAGAATTTGATAATGTGCTGTAGAAGTAATAGTTAATCTGGCCTGAGGTCTAAAGTAGTGGAGTTTTCATGCTAAGTGTACAGTGCATGAACTCTCAATGATATATGAATTGAGTGTGGGTAATACCAACTCAGCAGAATTTTTATTGAAAACTTTTAGCGGAGATAAAAAGAAGAAAAATAATATAACAGTGAAAGATGCACCAGGTCCTTAAGAGGAGCAACATCATATAGTGGGTTAAATGGGAGTGTACATTATTTTTCCCTTGTCATCCCCCTCTCCTCACCTTGTCATGTGTACTAGAGTGTGAAGGCAAAACATTTTGGACATTTATTCTTGACGCAGTGACGAATGCATGATTGGATTATAGTACCCTTGTGTCTGGTGAATTTAAATCCATTTCACAGTGATAGATAGAGTAGATGACCAGAGCTCTCTATCTGGGGATTACTTTTCAATCATCCTATTCCATGGGTGAATTGAGTTTATTTCCAGGGCTAGAATTCAGATGGAAGACAAACGTTCATGGCTATGAAGACACTCTCACTCATGGGTGATGACACAACATTAATTGTCACAAGAACAAGTGTCGGAAAGAACCATTAGACCTAACCTATGTACAGGAAGGTTGATGTTTTGCAGAACGATGACAATCATCATATGACGAAGAGGGTAACAATCCTGCAAGAATCTAATGCAAAGACGACTTGTTATAGCCACAGATTGTACCAGAATTGTGAACTGGAAACTGTGGGTGTAATTAAGGACAGCATTGTGAAATTATTCTGAGACTGTGTAGAGGAACTTTGATTTGTGGTATTGCTTACATTCAAACTGTGACTATTCAAGAATATGTTAATGTTATGGAACATCAGAATGTATGAAGAACTGTTATCAGGATTGGCCATTGTAACCAGAATTTCTACCCACCAGCCATCATCAGTGCAGAAACAGAGGTTACCGCTCTTAAGCCCTATCAGGAGATTCATATTCATGATTGTTCATATAATCTTTATATGTTTCTTTGATTTATGTAAATTTCTGATCTATTCTGATTCTTATTATAATCATTTTATAATGACTGTAATTGTAATGATAGATGTTCTGATTGATTAAATCCAAAGTAATTGTTAATGAACTAAATTAGAGACTTTGATTGATAACACACATTGACATGAATTCCTAATAATTGTTTTACGGAATTAAGAATGAAATATTTTCCTAATTAATGAGCTTGTTTGTAGTAAGGATTCTATGAATATTCTTGCCTTGTGTGTGATTAGTGAGAATATTAATTGTAACTTGATTTAATTGTTATGTATTTTTCTTTAATAAATTGTTGAAAATTGTTGAATTTTATCTATCCACTCTCGTTGTTGTAGAAGATGGGTACATGTGCAGATGATGGGTGGGGACTATGCCAAATGACATAATGACAAATGATAAGACGGTCTAGCAGTGTTTTAGGATCGATCCCGTCATCGACTTGAGAGAAGTGGGGGGGGGGGGGCTGGAATAAAGACAGAGTGACTGACGAGGTGGTTCAGTTAGGGTCTGTAATTCTAGACAAGTAACACTTGGGGAGGGAGGTAATTTTATCTGACAGACTCCCCAAGGTTTGAATTAGTCGATCTCCTGACCACAAATGACGAAGACCCTGTGGGGGCGATTGTGTTTGATTGTGAAAATTATTATTTATAAACGTGAGTGAATTATTTATTAATATAAAATAATATCACAGAAATAATAATTAAACAATTAACAGATAAGAACCCTTGTCACACTATTGTAATTTATTAAGTTCACACCTTGAAGGTAAGATTGCTATTGTAAATTTTTAAGTTCATATCTTGGAGAGGGGAGGTGGTAGATATTTCTAGGTCATTATGTTTACGTCTTGGAGGTAAGATTGATATTTGCAATGTATTAAATTCAGTTGATTTACTTTTTAAAAAATCGCTTAAGAAAAAGGGAAATTTGGAGACGAAGATAAGCTAAGCTGGTCCATTCCAGAAATGTTCAAACATGTTTTCGCTCAAGATATTTAAACAACATATATCTGGAATTTTATTAGAATATTATTAATATTAATTTTGAATGTAATTTTCTTTTCAGTCTTCTTCAGCACAAAATCTGTCAGGCCCAGTGGAAAACAGAAGTCAAGATAACTTAATCCTTCAACCCGTGTATGACAGTAACGTGCGTGACGACAAAGCCTTAGAGCGTGTGTTGTATTGTCTTCGTGCACTGGCGGATAACAGTCAAGAAGTGATGATGGTCATTTCCCAGTTAAAGTTCGGGAACTACCTTGGTCAACCTAGCTATGCGGCTACTGCTGCCCTTCTACCACGCCCTTGCACACTGCCCGAACACTTACTTCAACAACATTACCACGAGGGTGACTTTGATGTTCTCATCATACACAGACAACACGGATTGTTCACATTAGAAATTAAAAGCGTGGGAGCAAACTTCAGTAAGCTAAAGATGACGGAGCAAAAGGAGGATGAAGCGGTGATAAAGAAAGTTAGAGAGGCGTTAAAGCAGTTAGGCAAGTCGGACGTTGTATTAAATCATTTGACCTCAGACTTGACGGGCAATAATATCACTAAAATTCTTGCAATGCCAAACATCAGTTCTACTCAGTTACTGCGAGCAATTAGCAGGAATCCATCTGATGGCCAGGTAAGATTTTACAATAGTAAGAAATTGTAGAATAGTGTGATTAAATTAATTTGAAAGAACTATTCTGTAATTAATACTGCCTCTTATCCTCGCTATTTATTGATCATTAGGGAAATGTAAAGTAATAAATAATAACAAATGCCGTGAAGTGTGTATTTGAAACTATTTATTACCATTGAAACCAATAACTACTATTAATCGTCTTATACAGTAAACAACTTACCTCCATGTATGTCTTTACATAGAAGTCTCTCGGAATAGAACACTTCCAAGTAATAGAGCAACACATGAAAGATCCAAATAAATATTGCAATGAAATCTATTTCTGGATATTCGGCGACGTCAGTCATTCACAAAACGCCTTCTGTAAATTGTTGACGTCAGAATTATTTTTCTCTAATTATCGTCATACATATTCTTCCTCCCATCGGGAAACATACAATGGCAAGTCCTAAAGTATTCTGATTACAATTTGAGTGAATAAGAATGAATCTTGATCGAAGCGGTTCAGCTTGTTGGTCTTCAAATCATTTAGCTTATTAAGACTTGCCATCCATGGTTTCAGTGATACATATATATTTACGCAGTTGCATGCGTGGTCTGTGTCTCTGGCCCATGTATCGTTTCACTCTGGCATTGCTTCATGTCTCAGTGCTCAGTGAATTCAACATCTCAGATAAAGTGCTGACCTGGCAGTAAAATACACATGGGCTAAGAATTCATTCTCATGTTTCTCTGACAGAACACTCTTACTTCTGTGGTTATCATACATTTTAATATCATAAGTGAAATATAAGAAAATAAAATATAGTTATATTAAATGAAATTAGATTTAAAATTTAGTTAGACAACCAAAACCACATTCCTTCAGCAGTAATATATACAGAGAATGGTTTCCTTCTGTGTTGGTGTCTGGTGATAAGGTTAGTGGCATGGTTATACTTTATTAACACTGGGATCAAAATACGTATAGCTTTAGTGACGTCATTATACTTTATTAACAACGGGATCAAAATACGTATAGCTTCAGTGACGTCATTACACTTTGTTAACACTGGGATCAAAATACATACAGCCTCAGTGGTCAACGTGCATTTGACTGATGAATATTAGGTGAGTTTCTAGTACGTTCATTTGCATGCAGTTGAGTGATGCTCTGATTGGTTCATTAGAGTGAATGTCTGGAAAATTCAGACATGTTTCCAGTCTGGGGATATTTGTCAGCCATCCTAGAAGACAGGTTTGTATTTTTAGAGGAGGGTGGGGGTGGACTGCATAAACCATTATGTGACATGAGTTTTAAAGTATGCATTACGAATGAGGAAGTTTAATTTTAAAAAAATAGTAGTAATAGTAGTAGTGGCACTTGCAGTAGTTATCGTAGTAGTTACAGTAGTGGTGATTGTGCTAGTAGTATTTATTCTAGTAGTAGTAGTGGCACTGTTAGAATTTGTTTTGTAGTAGTAGTAGTAGTAGTAGTAGTAGTAGTGGCACTAGTAGAATTTATTATTGTTGTAGTTATAGTAGTAGTAGAAGTAGTTGTAGTAGTAGTAGTAGTAGTAGTACTAGTAGTAATAGCAGTAGTAGTAGTGGCACTAGGTAGAATTTATTATTATTGTTGTTGTAGTTGTAGTAATTTGATTTTTTCTGATGACTTATATTCTCTGTCCGTTGTGAAATTTATTTCTGTCATTCTTATCAGAAGTCTGTGAGATCTTGAATTTATTTCTGTCATTCTTATCAGAAGTCTGTGAGATCTTACATTTATTTCTGTCATTCTTATCAGAAGTCTGTGAGATCTTAGATTTCAATGAGGATATGGGCAAATGCAGTTTCTTAGCAACTTATTAAGGTAACATAAACAGAGGGGCGCGTGTGTTTACTTAGCAGTTTAATTAAGGTAATATTAGCAGTGGGACAATCATATTTCCTAGCAATGATATGAGGTACATTAAGAAAATGGGGTAAACGTGATTTCCTACCAGTAAATTCAGTTACAGTGTGGCAAGTGTAGTTTGCTAGCAGTACTTACAGGTAACTTTAGCAGTGTGGTGAGTGTAGTTTCCTAGCAGTATATAGGCCTACAGGTAACTTTAGCAGTATGGTGAGGGTAGGTTTTTAGCAGTATACACAGGTAACTTTAGCAGTGTGGTGAGTGAAGAGTTTTAGCAGTATATACAGGTAACTTTAGCAGGGTAGAGAGTGAAGAGATATAGCAGTATATTCAGGTAACTTTAGCAGTGTGGTGAGTGAAGAGTTTTAGCAGTATATACAGGTAACTTTATCAGTGTAGAGAGTGTAAGATTTTAGCAGTACATTCACGTAATTTTAGGGGCAAGTGTATTTTCTTTGCAATATATTCAGGTGAATTTAGGGGCAAGTATCATTTCTTAGCAGTATATTCAGGTCACTTTTGCAGAGACAAGTGCTATTTCTTGGCAATACATTCAGGCCACTTTAGCAGTTGGACCTTGCGTGATTTTATATAAGTGTAGTCAGATAACTTTCCAACAAAATTGGTTTCTTTTTCATATCAGACAAGCAATGCTGTCATGTTTTATATTGAAATGCAACTTTCTTTTCAGATAATAATGTTGTTCATTTACTGAAAATATTTTTTTGCGTGACTTTATATAAGTGTAGTCAGATAACTTTCCAACAAAATTGGTTTCTTTTCCATATCAGACAAGCAATGCCGTCATGTTTTATACTGAAATGCAATTTTCGTTTCAGATAATAATGTTGTTCATTTACTGAATTTTTTTTTTATCTCAGACAAGCAATGTTGTCATATCTTATTTTAAAATTAGTCTGTCAATCGTGACATATAAAATGTACAGCGTCTGTTTTCTGTGTTACGAATGAAGATAAGATTTTGGCCATGCTGAATGTAATACATGTGTATGTTTCGACACATCACACACACTGTGCTAAAATGCAATTATACTAACATGTTTTCGCGGACGTATATTTAAATGTGTACATTTCAGATTCAAGCCGATAGGAAATTAACTGTTGTCGGCGATAAAATAGAAAAGATATAATACAATTAAACCATATACTATATTGGATAACGCCATTCCAAATACAGACTTTAATTAAAGATTAATGATTTTTCTTGAAATCTAGCGTGGCAGATAAGTTGCATTATCAAAACTAATTATCTTGGTTATATTTCAATCAACTAACTTTTAAATACTAAAATGTGTTTCTTAACGATACGATAATGGGAAAGAAATCTAGATTACCTAATATATCGTATTAAAGTAGAGTTATCTCCCTGAACGTATTTTAAAACAAAATATTCCACAAACACATATGCATTTATTATTTCAATTCGCACTGTGCTTTGACATACACTAATAATTTGTTTCATCAAATATACACTAAAGTTATGTATGATATAATAATTGTACTTAAAGTTTTATTTCACATTAAACACATGACTGACAAGCTTACAGATAATATAATCGTATATTTTGAACTTCTAATTCCATGTACTGAATCTAAATTAATTCACATTACGTAAACTTGATTTTGCGTCACCGTAAAGCTACGTCATAGCAAACTGTTGGCTGAGTACAACTACAAGCAGAGAGAATGTCAAGTTCTATAAGAAAATGACCTTCAGGTTTTAAAAAGATTGATCTGTTAGTAAATATTGAGAGAAGTTTTAAAAAGATTGATCTGTGTTAGTAAGTATTGAGAGAAGTTTGAAAAAGATTGATCTGTGTTAGTAAGTATTGAGAGAAGTTTTAAAAAGATTGATCTCTATTAGTAAGTATTGAGAGAAGTTTTCATGAATGCAGTTACATGGCGTGTAAGGTGAAGCCTTTTTCTCAGTGATTAATATGCTATTACAAAGGAAACATTTTTAATAATGTCAGATTACACTCTGAGTGGTTTTTATTTTTTCACAATGGCAAGAGAAATAAAATTTTAAAATATAATTCTTTTAGCAACAGTTTCTCGTTAACAATCGATGACTCTGGATTATTTCACACACACACAAACACATACACATAACACATACAAATATGCACACTTACACACATTTCTATATTTAATAATCTCATTCTTATTTACACTAGCCTTATCGCAAAATGTAATTAAATTACATTCTGCTCTTGCTTTTCACAAAACAGTGTAAATAATCACATTTTTTTAAAACTATATCTCTAACTCCTCAGGAAACCGTTTTAACAAATGTCTATTTATACTTAAAAGTGTATAATAATTTCAGCTACATTATCTGAAAATCTATATTTCTTATTTAGTATTTATCATGGGATTATTTTTCGTTTTATTAAATAAGTGTGGCTTGTTCAATAATTATATTTCTTACTTTGTATTTATCATGAGATTATTTTTCGTTTTATTAAATAAGTGTGGCTTGTTCTATAATTATATTTCCCCCACCCCATGCAGGGATTGTGCCAGTTTCTTGGTGTCCGCAGTGTTGATGATGCATTAAAGATGTGTCTGCTCTCAGACCAACTCTCAGACAAACGGACGGCTTCAGACGTCAATCACATCGATTTGGACGTGTGGTGGCAGCAGTTAGTGAAGATGACTAGAGCCCAGCCGCTATTAACAGACACGGTGTATGAGCAATTGGTGGCCAGGTAGATAGTGAAGGAAGAAAATTACTTGTTATCAATCTCTCTTTCTTTAAGATTTTTATCACTTTACTAGAATTTTTAATGTCTTTCTATTCCATTTCCGACTACCTATCTATAAACACTCATTATAATCTTTCATCACTGTAATGATCTCGTGGTGTTCACTAAGTCAAACATGTTATTCTTCTTGTTCCTAATTACTTTCACGATACTTCAACTAATTTTTACCTTAATTCAGCGAAATATCAAATTTAAAATTAATTTTAGAATCAGAATGGAAATAAACTCTTGGTCTTCAAGGTCAGTGTAAGCTATATGAATTCCAGTCATCGTCTTCATTCTGTTTGAGATTAAATTTGAACTGTCCACTTCACTATTTGAGATTAAATTTGAACTGTCATTTAATACACACTTCACTATTCGCTGTTACAGGTTCTGTGGTCCAGCGACTACAGTGGAAGTCCACTGTGTTACAGCCCCACGCCTGGAGATAAGGATTCTTGGGGAGGCGGTGTCTGCAACTGGAGAGACAATGGCCAGGCTCGTGTTATTTCCACAGCAAGTGGAACTTTTGAATCGGTCACCACCCCGGGTATTTCTTATCGGTCCACCTGGGACAGGTAAAACCATTGTCTTGATTATTGAGGGCCTGAGGTGGCTTCAGCTCGGACACGACGTCCATGTTGTCAGTACTTGGTCTTATAGCCTTGCAGCGACGTTCGCCATTGAACATCAACTTAAGGAAACCACCAAGACGACAACAGCCAGTTCACGTGTACACCGACATCAGTTTGACTTTTGGGAAGATGGAGAAGTCTTTGGGAGAAATAGAGATGAAGGAGTGGAGACTGCAGTCAGACGTCTGAAATCTCTGAGTGAAGGGAGACAACTGTGTGTGATTGCAGACGAGGCCTTTCCTGATTACAGGTTTGTTATACAGCGTGTTAACTTAAGACACTTACAAACAGAAAGGCATACGTAGAGTATAACGGTCTTGTCTCACTACAGACTAACGGTTAACTAACGATTAAGAATGTCGCCAGTAAATGTATTTGTTGGATTGTGTGTACATTGCTAAACAGACAGACAAACATGAAGCACAGCAAATGATTAACACGTAAACAAACAGACAGACAAACACAACAAATGATTAGCACTTAAACAAACAGAAAGTAATTGGCGAAGTTGTAAATGACGTCACAATGCAAAGACGACATAAAGTAAACGTCATTACGTCATAATTGTCTGACGTCAACACACTGACATAACGTCTTCTTCAGTTCATTGTTTAGAAACAGGAAACCCTTCACGAAGTTTTGTGATCAACTCATTGAACAAGTACCTGGGGTGTACCTGTGGGGTGTATCAGTGTATCATGAAGACAGACCGTTATGTCTGGAAGTGGTCAAGCTGACCACGCCTCTAAGGTCACCGCCAGTCGTCGTCAGGGAGGTGAAGGAGGCAACAGAAATAAGTTTTCAGGAAGTCCATGACTACACGGTCAGTGACGTCCCTGTTCCAACAGACGGCCCGGCGGTTATACGATTCAAACACCGTGACGGTCAGTCAGGTCACACAAAGAGAAGGCCATTTGACTGTGTAGAGTGTGGACATCAAGTCGCCCGTGTCCTGACAGAACTCAACGTCGGCCGGACAGGTAAGGGTGTGGTGTGTTTGACACGGTGAGTGAGTGAAACAATACAAATACATGCGGGTGGATGGAGGAATAAATGGACGGGTGGATGAACGGATACAAAAATAAAAATATTTTTCATCAAATGTCAGGTAACAGTAACGGACCTCCACCTCTACAATACCGCGACGTCCTGGTGTTGTGTTATGACTCCCCGACTGATAAGGTGGACAGTAACGGTCCAGTGACTACTCTCGGTCTGGTCCAGGGTCTACGTGACTGTCACGTGCCTGTGCGCGAGGTGAAGAAAGGTGATGAAGCCGACATTCGTGACACGGCGCTTGGTGTCGGTGATCTGGTGACGGTGACAAGCTGGGAAGATGTTCGTGGTCTGGAGAGAAAGGTGGTCGTTGTGGAGAATTGTGATTACTTCAGAGAAAGACTTAACGCCATGTCACGCTGTACGTCACAACTTGTGGTGATTAACTGGAGAGGACCTGAAAATCTTGACATTTATGACAGTAGTGATGATTCCGTCAACTCTGATGAGAATAACGATGATTCCGTCAACTCTGATGAGAATAACGATGATTCCGTCAACTCTGATGAGAATAACGATAACCGATAAACGCTTTATAACGAACACAACCGTCACCTAACTGATTGAAGTAGCAGTCCGGAACATCATGATCACTACAACGACACTGATGATGACAACGACAAATCATAAACTACATTAAGTAATAAACAACGTGTAGTGTGTCGTGAATAAAACAACGTGTAGTGTTTCATTGTACTGTAGTGTGTTATTTACGTGAACTGATATTTGTACGTCTACAACTGTAACATCGCCAATGTCGTCTTCGTTATTCTCAATTTCTCTTTGTGTTATTTTATCTTCTTACTCGTTAACGTGAACAAAGAAACGTCCTGTTGTCATGACGACGAGCATCATACTTATGACGTAATCGTCGACATGACGTCATTCAGTGCGCATGTCTGAAATCTTTCAATACATTTCTTTCTTTCTACTTTTACTTTCATTTTCTTTCATTTTTTTCTAATTTCTCCCTCCCTCCTTCTCTCTCTCTTACATTTGAGTGTTTGCACGTTAATACGTGTTTGGATGAATGTTACATCTGCCGCAGTGGGCACGCCATTTATATTTTATATTTATAATACATAAATACTACTCCCATATTTTACACATACAATACTTAAATACTACTCCCCATATTTAAAAAACTTTTAAAACTTTTGATCAAACAGTGAGGGTAAAGATAGACAATGTTAATTTACAGTTAATAAGATGACTGGCGAAGTCTGGAGGTTATTGTTATAAATTATTTTCACATTTACAATGTTCAAATTAATTTATTTGTTGTAGTAGTCTTGATATATTTCTGAAATTTATTCTGAGTTTACTCCTTGTTTTCCGAATATTTTATTTTCACACACAGCCGGAAGTAGGTTTTGTTTCATTTCCTTTCTAAAGTTTGTAATTTGTAAAATTCTAACAGATTTTATTAAAACAATGAGTGTCACTAAAAAACGTAAGATTGAAGATGAATGCCGTGTTTTTAATGATGAATGGACAACTAAGTACTGTTTTATAAAAGTTGGTAGCAAATCAGTTTACTTGTTGTGAGATGAGTCAGTGGCTGTCTTCAAGGAGTACAATTTATAAAGACACTACCAAACAAAACATTCCGATTTCGGATACAATTTAACAACCGAAGAGAGGAAAAGGAAATGCCCGGAGATGGTGAAAAATTTGGAGAAACAGCAAACTGTTTTCACTAAACAGTCTTCAATTCAAGATGCTGCAACAGAAGCTAGTCTGGTACTGTTACACAGAATTGTAAAACACAACAAGCCATTTTCTGATGGCGAGTTCATCAAGGAATGTTTGCTAGATGCAGCAAACATTATGTGTCCAGAACAAAAAAACAAATTTGACAACATTACTTTATCAAGGAGAACTGTGGTCAGACGTGTGGACAAGATAAGTGACAATTTGATGCATAAACTTCAAGATGCATGTAAACAATGTTTGTGTTACTCTCTTGCATTGGATGAGAGTACCGATGTACATGATACTGCCCAATTATTGATATTTATACGTGGAATAAACACTTCTTTGAAACTCACTGAAGAGTTACTAAGTGTTGAGTCACTCAAAGACAAAACCACAGGCCATGATGTATTCAATGCTGTTAATAACTGTATTGAAAGAACTGGGTTGGTTTGGAACAAGATGGCAAGTGTTTCAACTGACGGAGCCCGTGCTTTGACCGGAAAAAATGTAGGTCTGGTAAAGTTGATAAGTGATAAGATTAAAGCAAAATATCCTGACCACACATTATTACCACTTCGCTGTGTGATCCATCAAGAAAATCTGTGTAAAACTGTTTTGAATATCAAGCATGTTATTGACCCAGTTGTCAATGTCATCAACCTCATAAGATCAAGAGGACTTAATCACAGACAGTTCAGGGCATTACTTGACGATTTGGAAAATGAACATTCCGATGTGCTGTACTACACCAGTGTTCGATGGCTGAGTCTCGACAAGGTGTTGAGGCGAGTGTGGGACCTCAGAGAAGAAATAGTGAGGTTCCTAGAGATGAAGGGCATTGAATGTGACTTTAATACTAATATTGTCAATAAAGAGTGGAAGTTAGACTTTATGTTTGCCATTGAAATTATAGAAGAGTTAAATGAACTGAATGTCAAACTTCAGGGCAATTGTGTGTTTGCACATGAAATGTAGTACATGTAAAATCATTTCGGGCAAAACTCTCACTGTTCTCCAGACAAGCAAGTGAAAAAAAGTTTTGTCACTTCCCTTTGGTGAAACAAGAAACCATTTCTGGTGAAATGACTGAAAAGTATAGAGCCCAATTAGATGCACTGACTGATGTATTTGGAAGGAGATTTAAAGATTTCAAGAACTTAGAGCCACAGTTCAATATTCTCAGTTCCCCTTTTAGTGCAGAAGCTGTTACAGCCCCGGAGGACATACAGTTAGAGCTTCTTGACTTACAAGCAGATCATGACCTGAAAGAGAAATTCAAATCATTTCCAAAATTGAAAAACTTTGCAGCTAAACTTTCATTGTTTAAATCAACATATATTTGCAAACAAGCATTTTCTTGCTTAAAGATCAACAAATCTAAGAATAGGTCTTTATTGTCGGACTCCAACTTGCATGCTGTCATGCGAATTTCAATAAGTAGACTTGCTCCAGATTTCAAGAATATTGTTAAAAATTGCAAGCAGTTACATACATCTCTTTAGAGATCAATAATTGTAATGACAGTGTAGTCGGTTTATGTCTAAATTAAAGCCACTGATAGATAATTTTAAAAATTTATTATAATGAAAAAATGTAAAATCTTGTTAACAAATCAGTAAAAGTGTTAGTCCATACTGTAAAATATAATGTATAAATGTATAAAAGTAAAATAAAATTGCAATAATTGGTTATTTATAGTTTTATATTGTTTTATAAATAATTCATAATTACTAATTGTGATAGGTTGCTGTAAACAAAGTGGGTTTAATATAAATATGCGGCCCCCCAATAGCTTTACATTGGTCAATGTGGCCCTACACACAAAAAGTTTGCCCAACACTAGACTCAAGTAGAGTCCCCTTTGCCGCCCGGACTTTTTAGATATATTGTGTGTGAGAGAGTGTGCGAGAGTCGTCTTTGGTCGGTCTTTTGGTGGTCGTCTTTTGGAAAGTGATCTGAGAGTGGTCAAGAGAGAAGCGTGTGTGGCGGTGTGTCGCCTAAATAAAGATCAGATGGAAATGTAAACACGTGTTGCATGTTCTGCCTCTTCTGCTGTGGTTGCCGTAGCCATATTGTCTGATTATTTCATCATCTCCTAGCATTCTGGGGTGACCCATGACAACAACACAACACCACACCCCATCACATATGTAAATCTTAAAACACACGGAATGATTTTGACTGTATTTTATTAAAATTGAAATCAAATAGAATACATGCCTGATTTCTCTTTACAACATGCATAACCAAACGAACATACACAATATTTAGTGTTGACATTCAAAAAATGTATAAACATGACGTTTCGGAGATTATTTTAGTTTTGATAAGTACAATATGTAGTAACATCGACATACAGACTGTTGTAGTTTTGATAAGTAAATAACTCCCACTACATATATTTATCTCCCATATTTAGAACTTGCTGGACCAATAACAACACACGGCTTTAGCAGAAGCTTTTATAGTCAGGGATCAGATACTAGATCTCAAATCTCATTCAACCTAATAATTATGAACGTTTTTTTAAACTGTTTAGTCAGGGATCAATAAACAGATCTCCAACCTCAGTGAACCTAATAATTCTGAACGTTTTTTAAACTGTTTAGTGTCAGGGAACATAATAAGCAATATCAGCAGAGAAACTACTGATTTTGATAACATCATTATGTCGTTTTATAGACTGTCAGAAGATAACACCGGTTTAATATAACAGAGTAATATGCCCGGGGGGGGGGAGGGGTGTCATTGCTTTATACCACTGATTAATTTACAACAGCATTTTATATTAACACTTTTATCGGCTTGCTTTTGCAAATTCATAATATATTAACTGTATGGCTAAATAACATTACAAGATATCACTACTTGATAAAAGATACCAGATTATTTTTGTTGCATAGAAGTGTTTCGTCTGATACAACTTAATGGAAGTATACTCAGCAACAATAGATGTCCATATTGAGTCCGATAGCAATCGCAATTAATCTCTCAAAGTCAATAATTACTAAAATCATAAAGAGATATGCTTTTGGCACACCTCAAAGTCAATAATTACTAAAATCATAAAGAGATAGGCTTTTGGCACACCTCAAAGTCAATAATTACTAAAATCATAAAGAGATATACTTTTGGCACACCTCAAAGTCAATAATTACTAAAATCATAAAGAGATAGGCTTTTGGCACACCTCAAAGTCAATAATTACTAAAATCATAAAGAGATAGGCTTTTGGCACACCTACATGACAGGCTTTTGGCACACCTACATGACAGCAGAGTTGGTGAGTGTCGTGCGTCAACAGTTCAGGAGTTTCAGTTTGAGATCGCTGGTAAAGAGGTGACTGTATGTGACAGTTCAACAGAAGGGATTGCAGTATTTTGAGTGAGATCGCTGGTAAAGAGGTGACTGTATGTGGCAGTTCAACAGAAGGGATTGCAGTATTTTGAGTGAGATCGCTGGTAAAGAGGTGACTGTATGTGGCAGTTCAACAGAAGTGATTGCAGTATTTTGAGTGATCGCTGGTAAAGAGGTGACTGTATGTGGCAGTTCAAGGGATTGCAGTATTTTGAGTGAGATCGTGTGTGACCCTGTGATGCCAGGAGGTGATTCACTGGAATGTCGATTTGCTTGTTTCGTGCATTTTATGATTGTGATTGTTACTTGAAGTAATAGAGCAGGGGTGCACAAACCGTGGCCCGCGGGCCGCATGCGGCCCCCGACAGGGTCCTGTGCGGCCCCCAGAAGACTTTAGGATGTTACCATTATTTGTAACAGGCAAGGAGCTTTTAACATTAATCTGAACAAGGGAGTAGAACAGTGGTTTGCTTTCCCGTGGAAGCATCTTGTGCTGTGTTGAAAACAAACGCTGGATGAGGTATTGAGGTGAGAGGCTGTGTATTGGGCACATTGTTCAGTTCAGCTGATCAAAGGTGTACTGTTGAAATAGTAGTATCTGCACATCTTTGATGTATGGCGACATCAAATAGCATTAGAAAGAGGTCTATATCTAAACCTAAGTCGGCAGGCAGCCAGCTAAAGTTCAGTCTGGGGATGGGGTGAGGTGACACTGGGGGGGGGAAGGATGGTGCAGTCAGTGTGTGTGAATATGTGGCTGTGGATGTCTGGTTGGAATGTACTGAATGAATTACACTGTTTCGGAGTGAAGTTGTTTTTAAACTACTGCCCTTTGTTAATATGTCAGAAACCTGCGCATAAGAAGCCTAAAATTGAAGACGAAAATCATCAGTTTAAAGAAGAGTGGAGGCTAAATACTTTATGCGGCATTTTAATGGAGCAGCTATGCGCTTAATTTGTTGTGAGTCTGTTACTGTTGTTACGTTTCCAGTATTTATTTAAAGACCCTGCTTAGAATAATTAAAAGATTTTAAATATAATTAACTCTTTCTCTCATATCCTATGCAGACTGGTTGCTCAATTTACTATTTGACTAATTAAAAGTGTGTCCTGTAGTTCAGACGACAAATTTACAAACTAGTAAACTGCGAACTTTTAGCTAGATTTGAAAACAGTTAAATCCCTCTAAATTAATATGCACTCGTTATCAATCTTTCTACTCATCCGCCCCCATTCAAATCTAAGAAGTAATCTAATTGGTCTATTGTGCATAGAAATCAACTACTAAGAGGTATTAACAAAGAAAAATAAGATTTAATAAAGTTTAACAAGTTAACAATAATCAAATGCAACGCGAATAGTCTAATTCTCTTGTCTTTACGCGCACATGCCCGGTTATTGTCAATCTAAATTGCCAGAAAAGTGTTCCCTTGAGATCTGTACACTTAGTTTACACTTAGCTATATTCTTGTATCAGCTTGGTCTCAACACTCAGTCATGCCGGTCCGTTCTCACAGTCTCCTCTAGCGACGCACGTGGTGCATAAGGAATGGTGTCCCTCTTTTAGTAGCTAGGAACTGGAATTTTAGCGGCGTGACCCTCAGAGTGGAATTCTTCCATAGAATTCAGCCAGCGTATACAAATAAGCTTAAGTAGGTGAGGCATGGGTGAACACGAACCGACCTGTGGATGCAACGTGCTTGGATATAATTCTCAACCTAACACGTCCTACTAGGCATGGCTCAGTTAAATGCGCTGAATCAAAGAGTTTTCGACCTCGCGTCGCTTACAATTAGATTTAGAAAAAATATAATCGTCTCACATGTGTTCCATTTAACAATCATGACGTATGAAGCAATAAAATAGATACAACGTTAAATTAATGTTCATACAAAAAGGGTAATTCAAACCAACAGAGCGCTTCACAATTTACAATTAAAATTACACGCAATAATTGAATTACATGAAGAATTCATATCGAGCGCAGCATTCTGGCTCTTAGTGAATTAAAATAATATAAATTAAAGTACAAAATGGAAAAAGGGTTACAATAAATTTATATCCCGTAACTTATAGGTTTTCAGCTATTTCTCTGAACCATGCTCAAGCATATATGGAAATCATATAATACATAGCACAAATACATACTTAAACAATACATAGGCAAATACTATTAAATAAAATGATACCTTTATATGAGAAGTCGAAGGGTACCTTGATTCTCTATGGCTGTCGGCTGCCTCTCACGACCAGAGTAGCTGATGGAATTAGCTAAAGTGTGCTCGAAGTGAGGGAGCGGAAGCGTGTAGGTACATATATAGAAAGGTATATTGCGTATCACGTGACTGTTCGCGAAGCATGTAGTTGGTTCGAGAACTGGACAATGGTCCTAAAGTTACATAACATCTTGACCTGTTCTAGAAGCGCCTAGAAAAAGGAAGCTTTGAACAAAGGAGTCAAGGGTTTCAAATATTCGAATTTGAAGTAAACAAGGCTAAGTGGGTCATCAGGTCGGACATTTTTATCAGACTTGTGACACCCCCTTGCTTTTGAGGCGTTTATCTTACCAAAGATAAAATGCCTCCTACAAATTATGTATGATAAAATGTAGAAGTCCACAATGAAGAAAAATTTACACAAAAAAATTTCAACATTCCTAGAAATAAAGTGTGCAACTATATTTCTATTTTACAGGAAGGAATCCGTAGGGTTCAGTTAATTGGTTAAACGACATTCTATCAGTACCGGCACTTGATGGCATCAAGCACGACTCATGTAATCTGCGCCAACATTCAAAGACCCTTTGATGTAATGAATATTTGCGTCATACTGTGTCAGAAACAAAGACCAACGCATTAAACGGCTGTTCGTAAATTGCGCCTGTCCGAGAAAGGCCAACGGCTGGTGATCGCCTCAATGACAAAGGTTTTTCCGTACAAATAGTTCTCGAACTTTTTTATAGCCCAAACTATTGCAAGACATTCCTTTTCACTGGTGGAATATTTCTGTTCAGTAGTTGTGAGTTTACGGCTTGCGTATGCAACTGGGTGTTTGGTGTCATTGTGTTCTTGTAATAACACTGCTCCTAATCCTGTGTTGCTAGCATCAGTCCTTAACAAGAATGGTTTTGTCAAATCTGGCAGTTTAACAACTAAATCTGAAGTCAGTCTAGATTTCAGTGTGTCAAAAGCGTTTTGGCATGCACCAGTCCACACTACTTTTGTAGGCATATTCTTACGTGTCAAGTCAGTCAGAGGACATGCAATGGCACTAAAATCTGGTACGAATTTTCTGTAGTAGTTAGCAAGACCAAGAAAACTTCTAACTTGTGTTTTTGTTAGCGGTTGTGAAGTGTCCTTAAGTTGTGCTATCTTAGCTTCACTTGGCGACATAGTTCCATGACTCAACTTGTGTCCCAAGAAGTCTAAGGAGAATTGTGCTATTTCACACTTCCTAGGGCGGGCAGTGAGGTTGGCTTGCTTTAATCTGGCTAGCACGTCTCGTAAGAGTGTTAAGTGCTCCTCCCATGTCTGGGTGCCTAGAATTAAATCATCCATGAAGTTCTCAACTCCACGTCCGTACAGTGGTTCTAACAATGACCGCATCATTTTAGAAAAAATGCTTGGAGCGTTTGAAACTCCGAAAGGCATAACTTTCCATGTGTAGTTTCCTACTGGTGTAGTGAAAGCTAGTATGTGTCGATCAGTGTCCTTGACCTTGATTTGCCAAAAACCGCGTGACAAATCTATTTTGGTATAGTAATGAGCGTTAGCTAGCTTAGTGAAGATGAGATCCGGATCGGGAAGAGGTTCGGCACAAAACTCTGTCACTTGATTGAGTTTGCGGTAGTCTACGCAAAAACGGAACGAATTATCACGTTTTTTAATCAACACGATGGGTGATCCGTAGGCACTGTCAGTCTTCTCTATGACCCCTAGATCTAGCATAGTCTTAATCTCACGCCTAACGTCATCTATCTTAGCGTGTGGCAACGGATACGGCTTCAAACGTATCGGTTTGTTGTCAGTCAGCTTCAGTGAAAATTCTATTAAGTCTGTCAACCCTGGTTTGTCTGTCAGAGTAGATGAGAACTCATTGAGCAATTTATTCACTTCTTTTTTCTGTCTTTCTGTCAAGGCTTCATTTACCCTAACGTCTTTGACAGTCTCCTCTGTCTGTAAAGGACAGTTTGGTAAAGTACCAGTGACGCAATCAGTATCCCCCTCGTCTTCTGTAACTATCGTCGCTACGACAAAATCAGCTTGAGTGGTTTGATCCTCACGGCTTATGTACTTTTTGAGTAGGTTAACATGAAAGATTTTCTCTCTCTTTCCTGTCTGCACCTTATAGTTCAGTCCCCCTAGCTTGGCGGTAACTACAAAGGGCCCCTTCCATTTCATCTGAAGTTTGTTATGTGCTTCAGGAAGCAACAGTAACACTTTGTCGTTAACTTCAAATTCTCTAGGTTTGGTGTGCTTATTGTAATATTCTGCCTGTCTAGACTGAGCTATTGTCAGGTTTTCCCGTGCTATCTTGCCTATAGTTTCAAGACGGTTTCTTAAGTCAGTGACATATGTATAAGTTGTTTTAACTTCGTCATCTGTCTTTTCATCAGTCCAAAGTGCCTTCAAAATCATCATCGGTCCGCGTACAGTACGTCCGTAAAGTAGCTCAAATGGTGAAAACCCGGTGGAAGTTTGCGGCACCTCCCTATATGCAAATAGTAGGGCAGGGATGTATCTGTCCCAGTCTTTCGGTTTATCAGTGGCGAGCTTTTTAAGTGCTGTTTTTAATGTCCCATTGTATTTTTCAATCAGACCATTTGCCTGGGGGTGGTAGGGTGTGCAAGTAAGATGCTTGATGGAAAGTAAGCGATTTACTTCCTTCATTACGTTGCCTATGAATTGACTCCCCTGATCTGTCAAAATTTCAGTAGGTATTCCAACACGACTCCAAAGACCGAAAAGGGCTTCGGCGACAGTTTCAGTATCGATATTTTTCAATGATACTGCGTCGGCGAATCTTGTTGCGTAATCAATAGTGATCAGCACGTATCGATTACCTCTCGTTGATGTGGGTATTATAGGCCCAATCAAATCCAATGCTACGCGCTTGTAGGGTTCACTGATCAGTTCAGGCTCTCCTAACGGTGCGGGTCTGATTGAATTTTTAGACTGTGTTCTCTGGCATGTGTCGCAACTTAACACGAATCTACGGATATCGGCAGTGATGTCCGGCCAATAAAACTCACTTGTAATACGACTAGTTGTTTTTTGTACACCCATGTGTGCACCAAAAAGACTCTCATGACCTAATCGTAATACGTCATTTCGTTTGGTTTGTGGAACGACTAATTGTTTCCGAAATTCGTCTCCCACTTTCGAATAGCGGTACAATAAACCCTTTTACAGAATAATGCACGCTTTCTTATTCGAATCGTCAGTGTTGACGTCACTAACAGGTACAGCCTGCTTGCGTAACTTGTCTAGTGTTTCGTCTTCAGCTTGTAATAATTTAATCTCGCTAACTGTTGCTTCATCTACGGCTGGTGCGGCAGACATCGGTGCAGTTACAGATTTGTCTTTACTACTCGCTGCTCTGGTTACAGCGTTAACCAGTGGTGGTTCAGTTGAAGTTTGTTTTTTGCACGGCAAAACATACTTGCAACCAAGGATCACGTCATGCGGTGAGTTTTCCATAACTGCCGCTTTGACTGTTCCTTCTACAAAGTCTGAAACAATCGAGATCTTAGCTACTGGTAAAATGTCTTTTTCGCCGTTTGCAAAGGTGACAGAGATTGTCTCCCCTGTGTAATCGGTACGGTTAACTAATGATGCATTTACTATAGCGTCCAGCTCACACCCTGTATCAAGCAAAGCGATTGTATCGTGACCGTTTGCCTGTACTGGTGTTCGATTCGATTTTTCCGTTTTAGGTGTATGACTTTCTACTGCGTAAACCTTAGCTGTTTTCTTTTCAGGACAAGTTCGTGAAAAATGGCCACTATCACCACAAGTGTAACATGCAAGATTCTTTTTATCTTTCTGTTTGTCGGACTTGTTTTTAGTGTCGGGTTTAGATGTTTTATCATCACGCTCGCTATGTGCCTTCCCGTCATTTTTCTTATCCTTTCGAGTCTGCGGTTCGTTCGGTCGAGACTTGTTGTTCGCGTGTGCGTTCGAGAATCGAGAATGTGCGTCATCAAAGCGATCGGCGGCGTTGCCTATCTCCTCTAGCGTAGATTTTTCCCTTATTGCTAAGTGAATCAGTAGATCTGATTTGTATGACCCGAGAATGTGGTCCTTTACCATTTCATCCCTAAGACCGGCGTACGTCTGTGGGGTTTCAGCTAGATCTATCCATCTTTGGAACAAGTCCGTGACGCGGCGTATGTACTGTGCGTGCGTCTCTGAACTGGCTTTCGTGGCCTGTTTAAACTTACGGCGGTATGTATCTGCGGTGAGTTTGTAGCGTTTCAATAATGCGGCCTTGACTGTGTCGTAATTATCTGACTCAGAATCGCTAAGCTTATTGAATTCGTTTTTCGCAGTTCCCTGCAGTAACCCCGATAAATTTATCGCCCAATATCCAACTGGAATGTTTGTTGCTCTGGCTAACTTTTCAAACGTTTTTAAATACGCGTCTATTTGATCTTTGTTCTCATCAAATGGGACCATATTTATCTTTGGAATGATGTTTTCAATTCTACTGTGATTATTTCCATCGCTAGAATGCGAATCACCACTGCTTCTGCGGTCACGGTTTGGATTGGTAACTTCTAGTTTCTTCACCTCCCATTCTAACCGTTTTATTTCCGCGTCTGCCGCGATGCGTTTGGCTTCTGTGTCCGCTGCGATGCGTTTTGTTTCAATGTCGGCTAATCTTTCAGCTTCTAACCTTCTAGCTTCAGCTTCTAACTTTTTAGCTTCTGTTTCGGCTAGTTTTTCAGCTTCTAACTTCTTCAGTTCGCGATTAGCTACACGTTCCTCCCTTTCTATCTCTTGTCTCTCTTTTTCCGCTTTCTCTAGCTCAGTTTTAATGTAGCTAGTCAGTTCGTCACCCTGATATCCTAACACGATACCGGTTTCTTTCAGGTCTTCGAGAACCTGTTTGCGATCCATTTTACTGTCTTAGCGCGCTGGCTACAATAAGAATGTATCTCGTGAATTGTGTGTTTTAACCGTCGGCGATAACTCCGCTTATCCCGAAAATAACTTTTAGGCTACGACCTTACAAAAATTATTTAATTTACTCAGAACACCTTCCGAAATAAATTACGCGTTAACTCTTACACGTTTCACCTGCTTGTCACAGTGTCCGCTGTTCCAAGACTTTCGTAATGTCACGGCTCCTACCATACAACATTACACATTATATCTAGCACCCTAAATATAATAGTCCGAAGTCTGTTATTACCGATAACTCTCCTAGCTGGCGGTATAACCTTCGACTCCTCACAATGAAGTACTCAGTAACACAATACTAAATAAATCATTCAATAGCTAACATGACATATTTAACTACGCTTAAATATATCAACATTAACTAACATGCACGCTACTCTGCAAAAGAATACATGCACATGTCACAACAAAAGCAAAGAAAATAAGTAATACAAAAATCAAAAGAACAATTGGCAATTTCTTTTCGTTCGTTCGTTTCTAGGTTATGATACGCCTTATGTATAAAAATGTTACAAGTTACAATTTAATACATATCAATCCCGCGACGACCCACACTTGTTACGTTTCCAGTATTTATTTAAAGACCCTGCTTAGAATAATTAAAAGATTTTAAATATAATTAACTCTTTCTCTCATATCCTATGCAGACTGGTTGCTCAATTTACTATTTGACTAATTAAAAGTGTGTCCTGTAGTTCAGACGACAAATTTACAAACTAGTAAACTGCGAACTTTTAGCTAGATTTGAAAACAGTTAAATCCCTCTAAATTAATATGCACTCGTTATCAATCTTTCTACTCATCCGCCCCCATTCAAATCTAAGAAGTAATCTAATTGGTCTATTGTGCATAGAAATCAACTACTAAGAGGTATTAACAAAGAAAAATAAGATTTAATAAAGTTTAACAAGTTAACAATAATCAAATGCAACGCGAATAGTCTAATTCTCTTGTCTTTACGCGCACATGCCCGGTTATTGTCAATCTAAATTGCCAGAAAAGTGTTCCCTTGAGATCTGTACACTTAGTTTACACTTAGCTATATTCTTGTATCAGCTTGGTCTCAACACTCAGTCATGCCGGTCCGTTCTCACAGTCTCCTCTAGCGACGCACGTGGTGCATAAGGAATGGTGTCCCTCTTTTAGTAGCTAGGAACTGGAATTTTAGCGGCGTGACCCTCAGAGTGGAATTCTTCCATAGAATTCAGCCAGCGTATACAAATAAGCTTAAGTAGGTGAGGCATGGGTGAACACGAACCGACCTGTGGATGCAACGTGCTTGGATATAATTCTCAACCTAACACGTCCTACTAGGCATGGCTCAGTTAAATGCGCTGAATCAAAGAGTTTTCGACCTCGCGTCGCTTACAATTAGATTTAGAAAAAATATAATCGTCTCACATGTGTTCCATTTAACAATCATGACGTATGAAGCAATAAAATAGATACAACGTTAAATTAATGTTCATACAAAAAGGGTAATTCAAACCAACAGAGCGCTTCACAATTTACAATTAAAATTACACGCAATAATTGAATTACATGAAGAATTCATATCGAGCGCAGCATTCTGGCTCTTAGTGAATTAAAATAATATAAATTAAAGTACAAAATGGAAAAAGGGTTACAATAAATTTATATCCCGTAACTTATAGGTTTTCAGCTATTTCTCTGAACCATGCTCAAGCATATATGGAAATCATATAATACATAGCACAAATACATACTTAAACAATACATAGGCAAATACTATTAAATAAAATGATACCTTTATATGAGAAGTCGAAGGGTACCTTGATTCTCTATGGCTGTCGGCTGCCTCTCACGACCCGAGTAGCTGATGGAATTAGCTAAAGTGTGCTCGAAGTGAGGGAGCGGAAGCGTGTAGGTACATATATAGAAAGGTATATTGCGTATCACGTGACTGTTCGCGAAGCATGTAGTTGGTTCGAGAACTGGACAATGGTCCTAAAGTTACATAACATCTTGACCTGTTCTAGAAGCGCCTAGAAAAAGGAAGCTTTGAACAAAGGAGTCAAGGGTTTCAAATATTCGAATTTGAAGTAAACAAGGCTAAGTGGGTCATCAGGTCGGACATTTTTATCAGACTTGTGACAACTGTAATGAAGGATTCAACTGCAAGCGGCATTACAAAACAAAGCAGCTGCGACTTTTGATGACTTAAAAGGCACTGGAGAAACAACAAAATTGAGCAACTTTTAAAAGGTCTGTCAGCACAGCAACATTTCTTCACAAAAAGTCTGAAGAAAACAAGTATTTTGCTCTTGCAAGTTGCAAAGTAGCACATATTGTTGCCAAATCATCAGGGCCTTTTACTCACGGTCATTGATCTTCAATGTTCACCTGAACTGAAGTCATCATTTCAGCAGAACAACATTTTAACATTTTATGGAAGTCTCAGCTCGAGCACAAACAGAAATGTCAAGGACTTGGCTTGCAAGTTGTTGTCAGAATTCGGCAGCACATACTTGTGTGAACAAACGTTTTCAGTAATGAACATGAACAAGAACAAGCTGAGATCGAATTTGACGACAACAATCTCTGTTCGATTTTGAGGCTGGCGACTACAAAACTCGAACCAAATATTGATAAAGTTGTTAACAACATTCAGGCTCACCCTTCTCACTAATAAAGACTAAATCTAGGTTAATAAGGCAAAAACGAATGTATTTCATTATTTCTGTTGTCATCCATGTGCAATCTGACTTGCGGCCCTCCATGCACTATCAATTGGAAATGTGGCCCTCTGGCCTAAAAAGTTTGTGCACCCCTGTAATAGAGGATAGGCTATATTCCCTTTTCTCCATGATGAAATGATTTTTTACTGCTTGAAAAGATCACACTTCGTGTTATTTTACTGCTTGAAAAGATCACACTTCATGTTATTTTACTGCTTGAAAAGATCACACTTCGTGTTATTTTACTGCTCAAAAAGATCACACTTCGTGTATTTTTACTACTTGAAAAGATCACACATTGTTTTGATATGCTATATTTATTATGCTGTGTGCATGGGCTAATAAATACCATTTCAGGAAATTGTAAGATGAAACTGGAATTAAGAAAGAATGTAGTTACAAAGCAATAAACTAGAAATTTAGCATTGCTCCTTGAATATACTTTTCAGGGTAATCAGGGTTCTTTTTGATTTTCTACTTCTCGTGTTATTTGAATCTACTGGTTCACTGAGTTCAAACCTCTACGACTGGGCAAGACGCGGAATGTGTCTGCCACAGTGAATGTAAGTGTAAAGGAATACACTGCACTCCTTTGATGTATCATGACATCATGACAAAAGTATGCTGATTACATAGGGCAGTTTCTGGTACAGTGAAGTTACTAGAAATTTGTATTCTGCTTGAGCGAGCTGGTACGGGTGAATGAGTGCCTAGATTCACTTGAGTGAATAAGCAGTGAAACGGCGTTTTCTCCAATGTGAGGGGGAAACAGTGGAAAGCAAGAGAGACACATT
The DNA here is from genome assembly GCA_028829895.1 of Sinotaia quadrata. Lineage (NCBI taxonomy): Eukaryota > Metazoa > Mollusca > Gastropoda > Architaenioglossa > Viviparidae > Sinotaia > Sinotaia quadrata. The sequence goes on from CM054184.1 coordinate 13,760,100, forward strand.
GATAGCAGACAACAAACTTGTGACACTGTTGCAAAATGAGAGAAACTGTATTGGGACTGCTTTTAATTCAGGTTATGTAAAAACCACTTTCGCCTATCTTTAATAACTCCATTTCTGTTCTCTGATACGAACTAAACTGTGATTTGTATTGACACTAAGGTTGAATTCTATTTTAATATAAGACTGTGAAAATATAGAAATTACTCGAACAGGATTTCATAGAAATATTGATTTCAAGTAATCTATTTCATTGTATTTGTTCTATGTATATTTGACTGTTTAATTAATAAATATATTGACCTTCCTATGCATACTGATAACCTCATGTGGGAGAAAAATTGGATAGATGGGGGCTCGCTAAATATAAATTAAAAAGACGGATTTGTTTTCTTCTTTAGTGAGTTTTCCATCTACAGAATATTCTTTGACAGTAAATGTTTATCTTTAATGTTATGGAAGAGAGAAAACATTTACAACGCTGTACGTCTGCCAAGTGCAAGAGAAGAGTGGTGTCTGCTGGAGGATCATTAATAAAATAAATTAGGATTTACATTAGTTGTCATTAGTTTTGGATGATTAATTAATTAATAATAATATACATTAACTAAGTTGTGTGACACTATGGTTTCCTAGAAGGCATTTCGTTATGGTTTCTTATAAATTTAGCAAATATCATTTTTTGTACTTTTATAGCTTTAAAAACTTCACTGCGTGGGATCTTAAAACTTTAAAATATATTTCTGTATGCGTAATTTGTGCATGCAAAATGCAATTTGTTAGTTGTCTCTTTTGCCAGGAAACTGGTTATTTACTTATTTGTTTGTATGCTTATTTATTTTTATTTATTAATTTATTTATCTTAAATGTTGTTGTGCAGCGAGGCTACAATGGAGCTCGTGCCTTCTTTGAGACATATGTAGCGAAACACTCGGATACATTACACAAGAAAGTGAAGACAGCATAAAGATTTATTTGAAAAGTCCATCACATAGTGGACCAATAACCAATACTGAGACATGGCATGAGCGTTGACATCAAATCGTGGAGACAGACGGAAACGAATTGTGATAAAGAGTGGTACATTTTTTTGATACAAATATGCATTCTGTGAAACTTTGCTTTTTTTCCCTTCAATTCTGCTTTCGGTGGTGTGAATATGCGATTTTCCCACGTCCAGAGAAGACTGCGAATTGGAGGTCTCCAGGAAATGGGGCCAATCAATCAGCCCCATGTGCACCACAGAGGATGTCATGAAAGAAGTGTCATAAATTAGAAAGACTTGGCGCATTTCTGGAACCCCATAAAGCCCCTGGAAGATGGTGACTGATGAACAAATGGGTATATATCACAAACATAGCTTTGGGGTCTTTAAAGTGACGAGAGTTTATTTCGATAAGACCAAAATTTTGGCTTGAGTTTGGCCTCGAGAATTCACGAAGAGTATTTTGAACATTCCTCCTGGTGTGCTTGACAGTGCAAGGGAAATTTGGAACGAGTCTCTTTGGTGTGCTAGGAGAGCGCAGTTATCTAACCGTATTATTAGTGTATTCTATTTCAACCTGAAGAACACGCGTAAGGTCTGGTAACCGTGCAATATTAGTGTATCAGTTATTGAAATGAACGAAAGAGGAGTTCGGTTAGGGTCAGGCTAATATCCTCGGATTCGTGTTAGTAGATGCTACATCTCAAGATTTTAATTCATAATTTAATCTTTTTTTAAAATGAAAATACTTTTAATACTTTTACATTCATTACTTTTCAATTCTTTGTCATCTTCATTTTATGTAAGAGTTCATACTGTAATATTGATATGGTTTTGTTATTTATTCGGCGATTATTAATATCGCATGGGGATCTCTAACGAGGCAAAACACATCCACTCATCCCAGTTTATAAGAAACTATCAATTAATTAACATATAGTAACCCCGACCCTTGAGATTTACTATTAATGTTGCTACTATTGTAACTAGGCCACCTCCGGATTACTCCAGCTAAAAATAATTACTCCATGGCAGATATATACGAAAGAGAAAATCAAGATACGACAACTCCTAACAAAACAAAATAATTTGTTAGTAGTGTCGTACTTGTATATTTGAGAATACATGTTGATTATGATGTTGATTTACAATAGATCTGTTACCATGTCAACGTTCGTATCTTAGCTTATAAAGTCGTTCAGACAAATGCACAGCGCACACAAACAACCAATGATCTCCCCCCTTGTAATATCCACAAACACAAACACATACAAAAACAGAGAAAAAAGCAATATCGTACACCGATCAAGATACGTGGATGTTTGTCTAATGAGATACAATGTAACATAGGTAATATTATAATGTAACAGTAATATTACAATGTAACGTCAGTAATATTATAATTGTTTCTCACCCACTCTGCAAACCTCCTCACTGTTTTCCAACAATAACGCTATGAAAAATAACCACAACTCTAACAAGGTAGGGCTTCGATATATATATTTTTAAAAAAATTTTTAATGTATTTTTTAAAAAGAAACTATTTTTTTTTTAGATACTTACTTAACGATTCTTGAAATCTCAACTTTCTTGTCTTATATCTATGTTGCCGTGAGAAATGCAGAAATAATATCCGTGTGTGTGTGACAAATGTTTTATCTTAATAAAAAAAAAATAACGACAATATTGTGATCGAAGACTATCTGAGGCATGACGTCATTACGGCAGTACACATTGATATGACGGCTATCGGTGACTGTTTACGTTAAGCGAAATTAGGCCAGTGCACCATTGCAGTTCACACGCACACACGCACACACGTTCGTTACTTACTCTTTATCAGTGATTAGTACTCTATATTTAGATTTATTTATGAGTAGGTACTTTATTAAAAAAGTCACATGACATCACATGAAGTTTCGCGTGCTGGTTTCGAAACTGACCTCGCTGATATATAACAAATCTAGACATCACAAACTGCAGCCGTCGTGACACGCCAGTCGCACGGGTTTGACTGTGTCAAATTAAACAATCAAAGCACACACGTGTTCCAAGGACTGAAATATTCACAAAGTAAGTTTTATTTTTACATCTTAATAATTATGTTTAGATTTAAAAATTGTTGAAGTATTGTCGCTTTATCTTTATACCACCTATTTTTTTAAACTGTGCAAATTATACTTTGGTTGTATCCAACGTTGTGTTTTCTTCAAACTTAAACTCAAATTAGTACAATCTATTGGAACAAGTTAATAAGGCCACAAACGATCAACCCCGAATGGTTTATAAAATTAAATGTTGCAAGTAAACGTCACTTATAGTTTTATGCTTTATTAAATGTTGCAAGTAAACGTCACTTATAGGTTTTTATGCTTTATTAAATGTTGCAAGTAAACGTCACTTATAGGTTTTTATGCTTCATTAAATGTTGCAAGGTAATGTCACTTATAGGTTTTTATGTTTTATTAAATGTTGCAAGTAAACGTCACTTATAGGTTTTTATGTTTTATTAAATGTTGCAAGTAAACGTCACTTATAGGTTTTTATGTTTTATTAAATGTTGCAAGTAAACGTCACTTATAGTTTTATGCTATAGGCAGCCTTTGAGTTTGGGAGGTCTCGGAAATCCTATGATGTCATTGAGTTTATCTGACTGACTGGGAAAATGTAACATCGAAATGTATTGCAAACTGAATCACATAGCTTTTGATCTCTAACTAAATATAAATATATTCATAAAAGCATCCAATGCGAACAATGGACACATCTTCACTGGCACTTCTAGTCCTACTCGCTGCGCTATCGTGCAACGCTCACTGGGAACGAGAGTGGGAAGACTGGAAGGCGAGATTCAACCGGAAGTACGCCACCTTCAAAGAAGAGGCTCTGGCTCACGAAGTGTGGGGACAAAACATGGCGTTCATCCAGTCCCACAATAGTCGCCCTGACGTCACATTCTCTGTGGGAATGAACGATTTGGGGGATAAGGTAAAGTTAGGATAAAGTATTTACTTACTTTTAAATGTCGCCTGAAGGAGAAAGAACCCCACCACTACAACAACACAAAGGGGAGTGGTTGTTTGACCAGTAATTTTGAGTTGACTTACCTGTAACTGTTTCTTCAATGGTTATGCATAAATTCAAACTGCTTAGTTATTTAAAATTAAAACAAGATACATTCTAGGACGTATACTCATACGTATAGTTTGTTCATTATTACACATGAACAAATTTGCCAGAGTGAAGACATTTCAGAGCATTAGAATAAGTAGGATGGTGGGGAGTCAACGATGTAATTTGACTTGAAATGATAGACGTGTGTGCCTGGCGGTTGAAAGATTTAAAATATGCAACTAGAAATGAATATACATGCTTGCATACATACACACATCGCACGAACACACCCACAAACGTTGGGGTATTGAATCATTAATTCACGTATAATTTAAATTGTGCCTGTGCAATTGATCACATTTCCATTTCTATTTTCTCCATTCAGAAATGGGGAGAACGACCACGCTCCATTCTCAAGGTCGTTTCTAGTGACAACATTCAAAAAACTATTGTCACGGAGGATGCACCCCCGCCCACATCATGGGACTGGAGGAAAAAAGGTGTGATAACTCCAGTGGAAAATCAAGGACAAATGGGCCAATCAGATGCTATAGCGGTCACAGGTTAAATTTTATTTCATCTGTTTACTTTGCTAATCTCTCTCCCTCTCTCTGCATGCATCCACCATCCGTCCATCTGCCCATTCCGCTATCTATTCATCTATCTACCTGTGATGTGGTGTAAGGTGTAGTGTTATGGGTCACCACAGGATGCAAGTTTGAAAAACAATGATAATGGAGTTCAACAGGTCACATGCTTGACGACAGCCACAGCAGAGAGATGTATACACAACACTGTGTTCACAGTTTACACGAGGCTTTGTTCATAACACACCCCCAACTCATTCTCCCATTCATGGCTACGTGGTTCACTGTTCTTTTGTACACACACCGTTCTTCACACAATCACTCCTAACTTTAAATCCTGAAAGTTCTGGCGACCAAGCAAACCCCTTGCCGGCCACAAGGACTGCAGACTAAAATTCACTATAATTATCTGAACTGTGCTCTCCTACTTTCGTTTCTATGTAATTTGCTCTTAAAGTACTTAGTGTTATATTACGCTGTTACTATCTAAGGAAACTACACTAAATACTCTTTTTAAAAAAATACCAACTCTTTCCTAATGTATAATTTAAAAGATAAAGTACAAAATAAATTAGATAACTACATTTGTGCCATGTGGAAACCTTTTTCACATGAATAAATCCTAAAATACTCAAAGAAAATACTAAAAACTTAGCATAAAAAATATATAAATACAAACTACAAACCATTTCCTATCTAAATGCATAAATATCAGCTTTAGTTAAGAACTCCCTAAAACATTGTATGAAGATAAAAGCGTGTAGTATAAAACAGCATACTACATTAGCACTGAGAGGTTTACTCAGTACAGTGCTGTATGGTAAACAAAGCACGCGCCGACCTAATTTTGTCACTTCAGTGAGAAAACTACAATGAAACATAACAAAAAGCGCTATACACACGTATACACACATTACATCTATCTATCTATCTATCTATCTATCTATCTATCTATCTATCTATCTATCTATCTATCTATCTATCTATCTATCTATCTATCTATCTGTCTGTCTGTCTGTCTGTCTTTCAATCTATCTATCTATCTATCTATCTATCTGTCTGTCTGTCTGTCTGTCTGTCTGTCTGTCTGTCTTTCTATATATCTATCTGTCTGTCTGTCTATCTATCTATCTGCATATGTATTCAAATATATTTGTATATTTGTAATTATTCTGTAGAGTGGATTAATTCAAGTACATTGTAATATGAGCAGTATTACCTTTTAGTTTCCTTATTAAACCCCTCTATTTCAAGTTCAGAAAATGAGATATAATTTTAAAAATAAATAAATAAATATTTATAAATACTTTTATGGCCTCCTTAGAAAGAAAAGTAGAAACAATTTCTGAAAGTTCACTGAAGAGTATATCAGTGACTTATAAGACTGGAACTGTAGAATAGCTGATAGCCGTAGATTAGATGATAACTGGGAGTCTCTTATGAGGAGCAGCAAGAGCCAAATCTAAATTTTAAAAAAATCAGATATAGATAAATGAAAACAAATATCAATGTTTGCGTTACAAATGTTGTCAAATTCACAAGTATCCAAGTTCTGCAGGTTGAGACTGGCACTCTGTTTTCACTTCATAATATTAAAACTAGGAAGAAGCATGCTGCCTCACATTTAAATGTAATTCCAGACAATTAAATTACGAAAATTCACCTTTTGCAAAAGACAATAAATACAAGATTTTCTTTTCTGGTTGTATGTATTGGTTTTTTTTCTCCGCAAGTGATATATAACATACACATACCATTACTCTAAATTATTGTTGCTACCATATTCCGTTTTAAATTTTGATGACGTTCAGTTATTCATTCCTTGGAAAGAATCAAAATTACACTCACCTCAGTAACAACTGACAATGATATTGATTTTACAGTCCATAACTCTAGAATAAATGTGACATGGATGTTTATTGAACTGCCAATAAACACATTGTACATAACTAGCTACTGATTGAAGATAATAATAATATGTAAATAGAAAAATCGAATTGAAAGGAGACATTTTTATCGAATACAAATTTCGGAAAGTTATAAAACACACACGAGTTTTGTTCAATAGTAATAGCTTTATAAAATTTAATCCGTATAATTTAATTTTGATCCGAAAGTAAGTATTCACTAAGCCTTTTTAAATCATTAATATGTTCAATCCAACAAACTCAAAATCAGCCAAATATGCATCTCTATAGCATACAGTGAAATCAAGGGAGGCTACCGGGATATTTTAGATTTGTTTACGATGCCTTCGGATTTTACCGGTAACATCCCTTAGACCACAAGAGTTTTAAATCTTACATTTAAAAAAAAAAATTAGCAGTTCATTATTTTCAATACCCATGCAAACATCTATCTATCTATCTATCTATCTATCTATCTATCTATCTATCTATCTATCTATCTATCTATCTATCTATCTATCTATCTATCATTTGTTCGTTCGAATACTATTATATTCTGTACTTAGCACTTTTAAAAATAATAGTCTGTCTTGTCTATCTCTACATCTTTCTGTATCCTGTCTCACCCCATCTCTCCCTATCCCTCATTCTACCTGCAAATACGCCTGTGGATACGTTCGCAAATTTATAACTTCTTTTTCTCACTATGCATTCGCGATGGCGCTGCAGAGGATCTGGAGAGCTTGCACGCCATCAAGACCAAACAACTGGTCCGCCTGAGTTCCCAAGAGGTCGTGGACTGTTGCAGCGTTACTCCGGGTATGCTAAAAGCTGCCATTTATGAGTGCATCGCCAAGCTGGGAGGGCTGTGCTCAGAGGCCGCCTACCCCCCAGACCCCTCCAGCCAGCAGTGTAAGAGCAGTCAGTGTACACCGATTGCCAAAGTACGATGATCAAGTCAACAGTTAGCTGTCACGTGACGTATTTCTAAGTCTTCGAGCTTCAGTAAAACGTATTTTAAAAAACAACAAAACAATTAAATAAAATTCTAATTGATTGTCGTACACATGCTTAATTGATTTAATACGCTCAGCTTTTTAGATTTATTTTTCTCACTGCAATGAAATCAATCTGCTTTTATTCATAAAAGCAAAAAAACACGGGTAGCCGCATGGAGTTAGGTCTGCTAATCATAATCTGATTATAATGAAAATCTTATAAGCACGCTAACGTGTTCCCAATATACCCTTTACCAAACAACAAGCCGTTAAATGTAAAAGATAAATTACTTTTTAAAAAATTATAAACATGTACACACATAGATATATGTTTTTACATACATACACATATCAATTCATACATACATACAAACATTCTCTGATTTTGTCGTAGACCACTTAAAGTTCACGTTGACCCTCTGCAAAAAAATTAACTGTCCAGTTACTCATTGCTGAAAATCCATTGGTTGTATATTTACTAACTCTTCGACTCCTACATTTTCTGACTAAATTATATAATTAATTTGCTCCGTCACCTCACAGCAGACATTTTGACCCTCTAACCCTCATCTACAACCCTCATATTGATCTAACAGAGTTTTAACATGCTTTCATTATTATTTCTTAATAGGATGCAAACAAAACCGCACACATCCCTAAAGGCAATGAGAATCAAATGGTCACCGCTGTACTGACAGTCCCCCTGGTTGTATATATCGACGCCAGTCACACAAGCTTCCAGCTCTACCAAGGGGGCATTTACTCCGACCCTGACTGTAGCCAAGTTTCAGTGGATCACGCCATGCAGCTCGTGGGGTACGGGACACAGAGAGGCATCAATTACTGGATTTTAAAGAATTCTTGGGGTACGTGGGCGTGGCTGGTTCTCATGTGCAGTGTAGACGATAATCACGAATTAAAAATTCCTGGCAGAGGTGTCGATGGCGTCCTTGACTCTTGTGGTGTTTGCACGGCTGGTGTATGTCATCGTTTAGAGATCGGTAGATCTGTTGTCGCACGTTCAGAGTCTCAGGTCACTTACTGATGCCTCTATCGCCCTCGTATCAGAAGTCTGATGTCATTTATTGATAGTTATATCGCCCTCATATCAGAGGTCTGATGTCATTTATTGATAGTTATATCGCCCTCGTATCAGAGGTCTGATGTCATAGGTCGCAAACTCTTGAGCTGTTTGCTTTGGTCGTTTTTTGCATTACGGATAACGCTAACTGATTCATCTTAACTCACTAGCCCTCACATTGTTTGGGTCAGGGTTATTGTGTCGCTTGTGTTTTGGTTGGCCATCCCTTTGTGAAGTTTATGTAGCTCACAAATGTATCACTAATGTTTCGGTTGGTCATCCCTGTGAAATCTATATATATCGCACACGTGTATCACTAATGTTTTGATTGGTCATCCCTTTGAAAACCTTATATGGCTCACACGTGTATCACTAATGTTTTGATTGGCCATCCCTTTATATAGCTCACACGTGTATCACTAATGTTTTGATTGGCCATCCCTTTGAAAACCTTATATAGCTCACACGTGTATCACTAATGTTTTGATTGGTCATCCCTTTGAAAACCTTATATAGCTCACACGTGTATCACTAATGTTTTGATTGGTCATCCCTTTATATAGCTCACACGTGTATCACTAATGTTTTGATTGGTCATCCCTTTATATAGCTCACACGTGTATCACTAATGTTTTGATTGGTCATCCCTTAGTAAACCTTATATAGCTCACACGTGTATCACTAATGTTTTGATTGGTCATCCCTTTATATAGCTCACAATGTGTGTCGCTTCAATCTCTGACCTTGTGCACCTTCAATCCTAACTTTGTGCAACTGAAAAACCCTTTCCTTCTGCAGCTGAAACCCCTAACTTTGTGCAGCTGAAATCCCTAATTTGTACCTCTGAAATCATTGACCCGACTTACCACTAACATTGGCAGATTTTGCGTCGCTCGTATCCACAAGCCCAGGTCTTTGTATATAGCTTTCTCTGGGATCGATTCTCTCCACTTCTCAGGTTGTCTAACTTTGATTGTGATTGTTTCTGTGGCTTTTATGTCCTTTAAAATGCCAGTGCTTGCATTGAAAATCACATCCATCCCTTCCTTCTTTCTCAGATTTTCATTTACTATACTTCAGCTATATATTTCATCCTGAATTCTTCCCGAGACTTTAGCGTTGTCGCCGCTATACTCTGGGGTGACTTTGTAATAATGACTTATACCAACTATGTATAATTAGTTTTGATAAAAGACATCTACAAGTGCCGGTGCAGAGCATGGGTCACTGGTTAAATATGTATATCTGCAACTGTTACGCTGATATACTGGTACGTCGCCAATTTGGCTCCGCCCCCAACTCAGATTCAGCTGAGATTTAATGTTTATGAATAATATATATATAATGATTACAATTAACGAACAGAGGACAAGACGTACTCATTACATTATCACTTGAACTACGAAAATAACGATAGAACTAACAAACACGCGTTTTTAAAATAATAACAAGAAATTTAATAAAAGAAAAAAAGTTAACAAGCTTTAGAAGATTCAGTTCATCCTAAGCCAGTTCATTGGACTGAAGTCACTGTCTGAATAGGCACTTAGCTTAAGCACAGAAATGACGTCAGTCTTGTGGACTTGAAATTTTCCAGTCAATAGATCGACACGTCCCAATTCAGCCGGGACAAGTAGAACGGCCACACAGGCACAGCCACACAGGCAAACAACAGGCAGCTATAAACGAGGTCCCGAGAATACACAATAACCAGAAAAAAAACCCTGCAACACAAACAATTGCAAAGCCTAAGTGTCCAGTCCAGTGCTCGATTAATAATTACTAAGTTTGGCATAGGCCTCTGAAAGGAAGAATATTAACATTTTCAAAATAAAACATAGTATATAACATCCTAATAAAACTTAACCATTCACACAAATACAAAGACGCTTTTACCTATATAGCCAGGGTTTTCTTCTCTCATATACGACCCAGTGTTGTTTGGGCGGACTACCCTTTCAGTCGTCACCCTCAGACGATTTTTCAGGAAGTAGTGAAGATAACATTTTCACTGTGGTTTTTATTACCCTGCTTAGACCAGCTTCTGACCTGTTCAATTCATTAGCTCTAAGATGATTATGTCCCTCTAACAACTCTAACCACCCGCTAAGCGTACGCACTGACCACACGCTCGCAGACTTCAAACACCGCAGACATCAAACGCCAGTCCCTAAATCTTCCACACATGTCTCTCATTCATTTCAGGGCTTCCCTTCTCTGTAAACCGGACGCAATACGCACTCATTCCACAAATGAAAATTTATATAAAATATATATGTGGGAATATTTTCCCATCATACAACAAGCGTCCATCATCAAAAATCGACAAATGTCGGAAGTGAACATTAAACAGAAAAAATACATCGCGTGTTTCGCTAATTCATGCATATTTAACATCGCTAATTTGTCTGTCGATTATTTCGCTAGCTCGAGTTTACTTTAGTGTTGCTCATGTGTCGATTATATTGTTAATTCTTGTATTTATTTTTTTAGTGTTATATCAGTATTGCATTTGATTCCCTTTTATCTCTTTAGCATTTGTATCGCTAAATCAAAGGTATTTACATTTCGCTAGTTCCGGTCATATCGCTAAATCAAAGGTATTTACATTCGCTAGTTCCCGTCATATCGCTAAATCAAAGGTATTTACATGTCGCTAGTTCCCGTCATATCGCTAAATCAAATGTATTTACATTTCGCTAGTTCCCGTCATATCGCTAACTCTGGCGTTGTTTAATGGAGATCGAGGCTGGTGACTCGGTTCACACAAACTTAGACCACCTCAATCACTGCAGAGAAAAATAAAATCATGAAATATACATTGACAGCTCAGGGTAGATCAATTTATGTAGACAAAGCACCAAGGGTACTAGACGCATAACTCTTGCTGACTCGTCATGTCAAATAAATTAGCCACAACTTTAAGCACATCGCCCATAACCTTTGTAGCTGCCAAAAATCTATTTAGCCCCCATAACCTATGTAGCCGCCCATAATAATCTATGTAACCACCCATAATCTATGTATCCTCCCATAACCTATGAAGATACACATAACATATGTACCCTCCAATAATCTATTTAGCTGCCCATTTCCTATTGTTACATGTCCAGTATTTATTTAAAGACCCTGCTTAGGAATTTTACAGAAACTTTAATTTAATTAGATAAATTAATTTCTCCCTTTTCCCTAAACAGACTGGTTGCTCAAATTATCTTTCGTATCATATGAAAATGCGCCTTTGTAATACAGACAAACAGATTCACGAACAGACAACTTGTGTACAATAGCCGGTTTGGAAACCCTTAACACTCTCTAAAATCTTTATGCTTTCAAAGGTTCATTTAGCTCAGTCGATCCCCCATCCAAACCACGAATTAGGTCTATATGCATAAAAATTTACTACGAAAGAGGTATTAACAAATAAAGAATTTAATACTTAATATTTAACAATAACAATCAATTTCGAAGACACAGCTTCAGATCTAAACTAAAGCACGTTTCAGTACGCCTGACTATTATTGTTTTAGAGTTTATTTTGCCAACACTTTCGATTGAATCAGACTCCGGGTTTTAGTTACTCAACTTTCTCAGTAGTCTTGATATACACATGGTCTAAGGACAGTTCGATCCTTCCACGTACCAAGCGATGCTTGCATCATACTCATCAGTAGTTTTCCTGTAACTCGTCCTCACTCCACAGTTACGCTAGAGATGTGCTAGACGTGACATCATCAACAAGTGGCGACACGGAATTACACTTCGTTCGTCAGAGTTGCACAAGAACATGCCATGCACTCAATGTGATGCAAAGGTGGCAATAATACGTAAACGTATTATAAGGCTGAGGATAAGAACCCGCGCTGAAAATACAAATGTGGTTCTATAAATGATTTGCGGTTACATTCGCAAACCAACCAAGCATGTGTGATTGATACAATGCACTTAGTTTTAAATCTTCGACTATCGTGTCTTTTACAATATATTTATATTCATAAAAGATACAATATAATTCACATGTGTGTTATTTTTAACATTACATGAACGTATGAATTTCCAAACATTTACTTCATCAAAAAATGGAATTCATACAAGGAGAATAAAATATAATTCAAATTAAGTATGAGCGCTTTACAATTAACAAAGAAATTACACGCAAGAGAATCATTTGAATTACATGAAAATTCATAACGTGTGCAGACATTTTTTGCGGCACAAGAGAATTAAGGTTTATACAAACTAAAGGTAAAGGGTTACAATTAATATATATACAATGAAATCTTTAGGCTTTAGTCATTCTATCGAACACGTATGCTTGGAGGAGAATTATAATAATTCGAACAAAATACATACATAAATTCATATACAGAAATACAAATAGTAAAATGCAATAACATTGTAAGAAGTAGACGTGTTACCTTCTTAAAGTAGACTTTACTGTACAAGACGGGTCCTATGTTCCTTCTGACTCAGCAAGATTTCGGCGACCAAGCAAGGTGCTCGTGTGTATATCGGCCGGTCTGGGGTGGCGAGTAAAGAATTATTATCGCGTGAAGAGTATTTATTGTAGTGCATGAATGTATCACGTGACTAGAATTTTCTCGACTGCTGTCTAAAGTTACATAACAAGGGATGAACTCACTATTGTTTTTTCCTCATGCTGATGCATGACGGTAAGGTTCAAACAAAGGAATTCAATTGGAATATGATATTCGAGTTTCGGATGTGGGTCATAAGTTCATGACAAGAATTCTGGTCAGAAGTCTGTCACACCTATGTAGCCCACCATAAACTATGTAGCCACCCATAATCTATGTAACCCCATAACCTGTGTAGCCGCCCATAATCTGTGTAGCCGCCCATAATCTGTGTAGCCTCCCTCAAACCTATGTAGCCAATATTGCAAGTGTTGATTGAAAGACGTCAAATTAAATATAAGTGAGAATATCTATCTTCATACTTTTTACATCTCACATCCTAACGTAATGTTTTAGCTTCGTTCAACTTAACGTTTTTTTAACTGTGAAATCAACTTCACGGATCAGTGAATGTAATGTGAATGCATCCAATTGAATAAATCACTTTCACAAAATGTTAAATTTGCATAATTTATTTATTAATTTGACCATCAGTGTCTCGATCGAATATCTTTACAATACCTTAAAACAAACAAGCAAACGCATAAGCAGCTGAATATTGATCTATTATGTAACTGTTAGTTTAGTCACACTGTCCACTGTTCGGGCGGTCTAGTGGTTGTATGATCTCAGTGCTGGCCATCCATGCGTCAGGATTTAATCCTCACTCTTATCTTCATACTTATAACTTTCCTCTATCTACAGCTACGATTTTTCTCGGCCTCCTTTTCCCTCTTCCTTCCTCTTCTTCGCTTTCCTAGACATCACCCTTTTCATCACCCTGGATCTGGATACTAAAAATAGCTCTGGTGAAAACGGGCAATAAACTAGACCCTATATATCACTAATACTCAGTAACACTTACTGACATACTGCAATTCCAGGTGCTGCAGGTTCAGCTAGTGCCAACGTAAACTACTTCGATATCGTCTTATAATTTTTTTTTTTTGCTTTCTATTTTTGTCAGGGGCCACGTGGGGGATGCAAGGTTATATGCTGATGAGGCGTGGAGTGAACATGTGTGGCATTGCGAACTTTGCCCTTTTCCCGCAGTGAAAAAAAGAAATAGACATACACACATACAACGAAATATTTGTGCTTTTTAAATAAATGAAATTATTACTTTTAAAGAGTTTTATATATGTGTACGAAAGTCATGAATAATAAATTTGTTTTGTGAATTTTGATGATGATGATGATGATGGTGATTATGATGAAAATAATATATTTTTGAAAACAATTCCTTTACCTTTCTCGCTCTAAACTTCTAGATTTTCCCCAGGCTCTGGCTCTGCTATCACCATTGGTTGTCTTTAATTTTCTTGTACATACACAGACACCTACACCTACAGCCAACAGCCAGTCTGCTTACCATACATAAAATCAAACATGCATAAACACATCAAAGAACAGCAAATAAACTCTTGTCTGTTGGCCTTGTGACGTTTTGCTGGGAGAAGGGCAAGATGTTAATTGTCCACCATCTTGGGCCACCTGTAACCTTATGCTAATCCCCAAAACACACCTTCAGGCTGGCCACATGTATTAGAAAGATGAATGTAGATAGTATAGAATAGAAGAGTGATAGTTATGGAAGACGGCTAGAGCCCCTTGATATATACAGCCAGGATAGTAAGTAAATACAGGTGACAGACTACAACATGTAACATGTATACAGCCAGGATAGTAAGTAAATACAGGTGACAGACTACAACATGTAACATGTATACAGCCAGGATAGTAAGTAAATACAGGTGACAGACTACAACATGTAACATGTAAGTAAATACAGGTGACAGACTACAACATGTAACATGTAAGTAAATACAGGTGACAGACTACATTACTGCAACATATAACATTTAAGTGGGTCATGCTAACACAATTGGTCTAAGCATCAAACAATAAATGTATTCAACAGGAAATAACGTAAGACAGCATTGCTACCTATAGCGAATAGTTCAACATTTACAATTAGAGTTTATAAATGTCATAGTACATAGTCTCGACCATTTGGTGTCATAAGAGAGTGTTCATTTTGTTATTTGGTTCATTCGTGTGAGAGAACTATAAATGAGTTTATAAGAGAACACTGAATGAACTCTGAAAATACTTTGATTAAAATTCAAGTGAATTTGATTGTATCTTGACTGAAACTGTACAGTTGTTGAGTTGTTGACTTTATAAATACATAACTTTAGGATTGCCTGACATGTAGTTGTAAGTTGTTCACTTTATAAATGCATAACTTTGCCTGACGTGTAGTCTAGGGTCACAGTGAATGTTGTAGCACATGTACACATGGTCATTATGCTCTGGTGTTGCTTCGCAGTTCAGCACTTGTAAAAGTCAACATCCAAGATAAAGTGGCTCCATTATGGCATTATTTCACAGCTCAGTGCTCATCAAATCCGATGTTTTGGATAAGGTGCCTGCCAGTAAAATACACATGGGCCAATAATTCGTCCTCATGTGTTCTCTGACAGAACACTCTTACTTACATGGTCATCATACATTTTAATAGCATAAGCGAAATATAACAATATAAAATATAATTAATGTCAAGAGATAAAAATAAATATAATATTAGTTATGCAAAAGCAAAACCGCATACATTCAACAGTAATATATCAAGAGAGAGAGAGAGTGAGAGGATGGTATCATGCTACATTGATAACTGGTAATAAAGGTTAGTAATATGATTCTAACTGATTAAGGACAGGAGACAAAATGCATATTGCCTCAAAAGTCATCAGCATTTAACTGATGATTTACAGGTGAGTTTATAGTATGTTTGTTTCATGTAGTTGAGCTGTACTTTGACTGGTTAGTTTAGAGTGAGCTTATGAACATTCAGGTGTATTTCCAGCCTGGGCATAAGGGTCAGAGAAAGTAGGTCTGCATATTGTCTATTTTTAGAGAATGGTGGTTGTGGGCTACATAAGCCATTATGTGACATGCTTACACAAATAAAAGCATAGCCTTATCTGTTTCAAACACTTACACACAAACATGCAGATATGCAAGCATATATCATAATAATTGCACTCACCAACACGTGTGCAGCAATCAAGAGAATGTGCATTGAATTTTTAAAATAAAAAATGAAGTAACTTATTTCTGTAATGAAAACGCTTTGAGGTCAATGATTCAGTTGATATTATTGAAGTGCTTTCAAGTTAGCAATAAAGAACGATCATTGCCAGAAACGGAACATAATTTGAGTGAATGTATTGCATTTATTGACGTCAGCCAATTTAAAGAACAGTTACCTATATGAAGGTCGTGGTCTTAAACATATATTAATTGTGCAGTTGTGACAACGAATATAAAACTTAGCACGCAAAGGTATTTAATGGTTACTTTAGACTTTAAGGGCAATAACTATAATATTACTTGGTTTGTGAAGATAATTAATGTGCACTTCTGTCAGTTAACAATAATTCCTTAAATAACGTAGATTGTCCATTAGCTATCAAATAAAATCCACACCCAGCATTTCTATTCTAATTGTCTTCATGTGGCTTTCCCAAATCCACCAATAGGAGTGCTTAGCGTTTGGTCCTAACTGTATTATCTGACTTTAGTACTCACTTGTCAACCTGCAGGTGTCTACTGTGAGAGCCTTAAACGTATGTGATATTTAATCTTCGTTATAACAATAATGGGAACAGATAATGAGGGTCTTGCGTTCTCTGCGAACTTTACTTTTCACCATAGCAACACTGGAAACTACCAACCAAAGGCTATAGGACAGTTCGTACGTGTAGATGTTACCAATTGAAAGTAACAATTTTTTTTTACCCGTTTAAAGCCTCTACTAACACTAGTGTGTTCAGTAACGCGAGCGCCCCCGTAGAGTTTTGCTATTTGCGGTATCATTCTCCAGTTATGATATTCCATCTTCTATCTTTGCCATAGCAACACATTTTTATTTTATTTGGTTTCGTTTTCTCTCTGTTTCTTTTTTCCAGTGTTTTGTTTCTTTTTTAACTTTATTGAATTTTTATTTATTTCGTATTTTATTGTTTTCTTGTATGTATGTCCCCGTGCATCTTCACTTAAAAATTTTAGATGATAAATATCCTATAAACACGCGTTCTAAATGTTATGAAACTGACGTAAATAATTTAAATTGCATTTTATAATAAAGTGCGATCGTACGAATTGCTTACAATTGATAATAATTCTTTCTTTAAATTCTTCAACCATAATTCATGGATTTAATTTCAAAGAAAGCAGACGAAATATAAGAAAACAGAGAAAAGCTACGAACGTAGAAGAAAGAAGAATAGAGAAAGAATAAATATTGAGAGATAGAGAAGATTTCCTCTATCACCTTTCCAGAGCCTCCAACAAGAACACCTACGACAACAACAACAACAGAGCCACCACCAGATGAAAAGTCATCAGACACGGAACACAGCTAAAGGAAATGAAGAAGAGAAACAGGCCGCTTGCACTTTTCACGCGAGGTACGACTCAGCAGCAAGAAACAGGCAAAGAAAACACAGGAAGTGCAGTATCCGTAGATGAAATTTTTAATCACCTCATTGCGGACATGATCCAACTACTGTTCGATCGCCAGCAATCAGCTACGCTTATCCCAACGCGGGCACGGGGAGACAGCGACGACGACAACATCAGTAAGGAGAACAGGAGTTGAACATCCTGGGTGCATGGTACGCATTAGGTACAGACTTGTTGTGCTACTAGCCTGGGCTCTGTAAAATACTCCCACCCTCCCTTTCCCCTCCAACATCGGGGACTACGACAACAGCAACACCAACCACTAAGGCATTAGCCCACGGACTACTGGGCCAATGCATGCTCTTATCAGTGCCACTGGTACATCCACCACCATTTATCATCACCAGTCTACAAATTTTCTTTCATCAGCACTCCACCCTTTCGTTCATCATCTTCAACCCTATCCAAAGCAGCTCACCTCGTGCCGGGAAGTGAAGTCGGCCTAGGCTGGAAGCTGCTATCATCCCAACGGAAGAAGGAAGAGAAGACTTCGACGGAGAAAAAACGACATATAAGAAAGAAAGAGGAAGCAAAGACATAGAGAGAGAAAAAAAAGTTATAAAGAATAAAGAAAGATAAACATATGTCACATTGACAAAGAGATGTGGAGAGAGCCTAGAAGATAAAGAATAGAGTAGGAGAGAGAGACACAGAAAAGAGAAACGAAGACAACTTCGAATGGAGTAGGTACATTATTTAGATTCATCAACAATTGAGAGAGAAAGGAAAACGTCCAAAAAGTATAACAATATTAACTGGACATTTTCTGAGGTTATTGAAAAGTATTTTGTTTTGGGTTTTTGTGCTATTTTTGCATGGTTACATTTACCACTTTGTTACACTTTTTAATTTATTTAAAACGATTTTTTGGTAAATAATGCCGCTGCATTAGTAAGGATTCCAAACCTTGGTGTGTAATCAATTATTTAATACGTTGTACTGTCATGCTTCTTAAACATCTGACTACGGATCAATCAATAAATATATATTTTTTTTAAACTGACACGTTCTACCCTGCCAGCAGTGACATTCCCGCAATATCTAATCAACTTCACAGCCCAAGAAAAGGGAAATAATCTGTCCGCAAAGGTTTTGCATAAAGGTCACATAGATTCGCTCTCTAAAAGCAGACAGCTTCATCAACCATTTCTCTGCAATAGTGTAATAGAAAGAAAGGAAAAAAGAAGTAGTGAATGCGTCAGTCTAGATGCTTAAATCGATTTGAAGAATCGTTGGTCTAAATATAGAATTTCACCCGATCATCAGGAACATCTTATGAGTAAATTTGAAAAAGTGATTATAAAATAGAGTATTTGCCCGCCACATGACGGGTGGGAAATTAAATTGAATGCATTTCTAAGTACAGAAATAAATTTGTTTATTGGAAGGCTTGATTATAAATCACATTGTGAGTGTGAAAATTCGAGCATCATTTAGCAAATGACCTTGGCCGTCGGTATCCTTTTATGAGTACTTTGATGTTGTCTCTGGTTTCTGAAAGCGAGAATGAAACATAAAGCTGGCCATGCGAAACCTTCCTTCCTTCCTTCCTTCCCACATCCCTCCCTCCCTTCCCTCCCACTTCTTTCCACCCCTCCCTCCCTCCCATGACCGAGACAATGCAACATAAAGCTGGCCATGTGGCTAAAGGAACCTCCCACGTGTTTGATTATGTCACATTGCACGTAAAAATTCAAGCAAATGAACTTGACCGTCGGTTTTTTTTTTATAAGTGCTTTGAATGTGACAACGCAACATAAAACTGGCCACGTGAAAACTCCCAGGTCGATTTTCATCAGACTGGTAGAGAAGTAGCAACGCACCCCTCCCTCCCCTCAGGCATGAGCAAGCATTGATACAATATAAATAATGTCTTGCGGGATGTCCGCATCTTACAGCCAGATTATTTTTATTTTATTTTGTGTGGGAGGGGTCTTGGCTAATATTTTGCCTTCAAGAATTTAGGCGAAGAATAAAAGCAGACTACTAGAAGAGTGTCATTTCTGGCTCGGATTTGCGGATATTCAGTGCAAGGAAACATTTCTTTGATGCAAAATGAAAATTTTAGCTTTAGAATTGCGCCCCATCTGATATCTAGGACGTGTATTGTGTGAAACGGGTAGCCGAACAAGAATCGCATTTGTGAGGCAGCAAATCGCACAGCTCAGATCTAAAAATCCCAAGAATATCGCTAATTGACCGACACAATAAAAGTTAGAGAAAATGTTAAATCTAGCGGTTTATTGTAATATATTTTTATGTATCTAGTTATTATCATCCAAACTGAAATTTATGGGATACTAGTTAAAAATATATAAAAGTAGAATATTTAAACAAATGACAGCAGCTTGAAGACTATCGATTTTTATCTATGAAAAGATGTGTACTGTTCAGTCAGCTTATTATTTAAGATAATTAAGCTTCATGTCTTTTCCTGGGGATGCAGAGAAAGGATTATTCTTTAGCAAAGACGTACTTGGAAACAGGATCGGTTCCAGAAAATGTAAAGAAAACTTTTCAGTCATGGAGCTAGCGTGGACCGATTTTAAATGCCAGTAATAATGATGGTTTTAATTCTTTCCTGTTTCTGTGTTACAAGACAGAGTAGTCAATACAACTTTACACATATTGGTTTGCCAAAGAGCTTAATCGAATATCTTGTGAACTTTTATCCAAATGTTATGATTTTAGACGTTCTAAATTAAACATCTTGTAGAGATGCTGAAAGAATAGCCAACAAACGTATTAAAATAAATTGCTGGCATATGTGCTCATATTATTTTTTTATAAATGTGTTCAAATGACTAAATTCGTACCTGTGTCAAATAACTGGTCATTTTGAAATACCCGGAAGATTTGTCAAATAACTAGAAAACGTGTCCAAATCAGGGGATTGTGAGTGTGTCCAAATAAGGGGATTGTGAGTGTCCAAATAAGGGAATTGTGAGTGTGTCCAAATAAGGGGATTGTGAGTGTGTCCAAATAAGGGGATTGTGAGAGTGTCCAAATAACTGGAGTATAGATATCTTAACAACACGTTTCTGTTTGTGTTCATATCACTGAATAATAGGTGTGTTTAAATAACTATCACAGTGGATTTAGAAAAGTATATTGGCTTAAAGTAATTTTCAAAAGACTGGTGTGCAGATATCTACAGAGAACTGGAGTGTCGAGATGTTCAAAGAACTGACGTGTTTTGTTCAAAGGACTGACGTGTTATGTTCAAAGGACTGACGTGTTATGTTCAAAGGACTCAAAAAAGCGAAATATTTGAATTGATGGCTTGTATATATATAAATATATATATTACCAAATGAATTTATTAAAGCCTTATATCATATAAGTGTATATTTGTTTTCTGTAGATTTATTTATTATAATCTTATATCAAATTAGTGTATATTAACAGATGTATTGCACAGATACATATTTATATTTTGAGTAAAACAGCTAAAGAAGCACACAAGAATATCAAATCAAATTATAGTTAAATGTCTGTAATGAATAAAATAAAACTTGAACATACACTAAAATGATACCAGATTAAAATAAATGTTTGTAATAAATAACACACCTACAAAGTATACACTGATGTGATATTGGATTAAAATAAATGTTTGTAATAAATAACACACCTACAAAGTATACACAGAAGTGATATTGGATTACAGTAAATATTTGTAATAAATAACAAAGTATACTCTGAAATGATATTAGATTACAAAGTAAATTTATTTAAAGTCTTGTAACAGGTAATATAATATTTTTAATTTAAATACAATGACTAATATACCTGATATAAAAATACAATTAAAGGATCATACTAAGGACAATTGACGACTGAAATAATAGAATGCTAGACATGAATTTATGCTTAACATAATTTGATTTCCAGCATTAATTGTATAGAAAAATGCTTTAACTACAGGCATTGTCTATAGTGAAATATCACAATTTGTTTATTTTAATATTTTCAATAGTAAGATATTCAACATGCACATTATAAATAGGTATGAGGTTGACTGGAGGCATTTCTTATAATTTAATATCCATTATTTATGTCTAATGTTTTGTTAAGTGTTACAAACATTTCCTATAAATGAATATCCAGTATTTATGACTGCTGTTTTGACAATGGTTACAGATATTCCTTGTAATTTAAAACCCTATCAATATATATATATATATATATATATATATATATATATATATATATATATATATATATATATATATATATATATGTGTGTGTGTGTGTGTGTGTGTGTATCTAGTAGTTTTGGCATATTTATTATAGCATTTATTACTTTTATCCAAGACAGACACATCTTTCTCTCTGTCCGTGTGTGTGTAATTTATTCAAAGATTTGTGCTTAATTCTTTTATTTGGTAAATATTGCAACTTTCTTCTTTGTTTATTTATTATTTATGTCTGCTGTATTGGCAATGGTTACAAATATTTCCTATAAATCAATATCCAGTATTTATGTCTGCTGTATTGGCAATGGTTACAAATATTTCCTATAAATCAATATCCAGTATTTATGTGTGCTGTATTGGCAATGGTTACAAATATTTCCTATAAATCAATATCCAGTATTTATGTCTGCTGTATTGGCAAAGGTTTCAGTTATTTCCTAAAAATTAATATCCAATATTTCTAGTAGTTTGTGTAATGATTATAGACATTCCTTGTAATTTAAAACCCTATATATATATATCTGGTAGTTTGGGTAATGATTATAGACATTCCTTGTAATTTAAAACCCTATATATATCTGGTAGTTTTGGCACATTTACTATAGCAGTTATTACTTTTATCCAAGCCCAAAAAATATTACTATATGTAAAAAGCGAGTCATGGTTTAGTGAAGACAAATATTTCTATTTGTACAAGTGTGTCATAGTTTATGTAGTCCGTATGGACTCTTACATTTGTAGTTTTTTTTCTTTCAGATATTGTAACCTCTTCTCTTTTTTCTTTCTCTTCTTCTCTATCTATCTATCTATATAATTGAGTGTGTGTGTGTGTGTGTGTGTGTGTGTGTGTGTGTGTGTGTGTGTGTGTGTGTGTGTGTGTGTGTGTATGTGTGTGTGTGTGTGTGTGTGTGTGTGTGTGTGTGTGAGTGTGTGCGCGCGCGCGTGTGTTAATGTGAGAAATATATTCTAAGATTTTATTTGGTAAATACTACAACTTTCTACTTTGTCAGTTAAAGAGTGTTCACAACTCCTTGGTTTGAAATACAAAATCTGGACTTGAGTGAGTGTTAGAGCCATAAATATGTATTACATTGCCGTCATACAGAAATAATTACTGTACAGTTAAATCTATAATGTTATCAATAGAGAAAACAATAACTCTGTAACAAGGGGAAATTACTCTTTATTGTTGATATGTTCAAAACAATGACGCAAACAAATGACGTTTCACTACGCATGACGTCATAGTCCATGACGTTGTAGCGAGCAAGACGATACAAAACAGTTTTCAGTGGAATGTAATCAGTGTCAAAGATAAAAATAATAAAACGTTTGTGAACTAAATTTAACCACAGCGATATTCGTGTTGATATAAAATTACATTTGTAAATAATAACGTGTAACCAGTACACCCGTTATGACTCAACATATGTTCACATTCACTACAAACGACCAGTGAACACCGACAGTTTAAGTTAACAGTTAATTGACAGATAACATTCACGTCACACAACAGCGTCGTCGTCTTTTTGTCGTCTGCACAACGACATGACGATCTCCATCAGACACGGGGCACGTCAACCACCACCAGCTGTGCAGTGCAGCGAGACATGGCGTATAACCTGTCAACAACCTCAATTCCTTCATCAAGTTGTTCATCAGTGAAATTATCAAAACCCGGAATTCTGCCTGGCAGACATACCACCACCTTCCGCTCTAAACCATGAACAGCTCCATAGTGTGCCACAGTCACCACGTCACTCTGTCTCACCACCGTGTCACACAAATCTGTATACTCATGCCCCGTTCTTATCACACACACAGGTATGCCAGCATCACGAAGACCGCGCACCACGCCGTTAGCTGTTGACGTCACACGCCCCGCCTCGTCCTTGATGTCGTCACGTAGGTCAAGACTCCCGGTCAACACGAACACGTCACGATACTGGAGGGGTGGACAGGCGGTCGTTTTGTTGACATTCGCGGTGGCGGTGTGATTGTTGGCTGTTGCAGTAGTCGTGGTCACAGTGTTGATGAGGTTGTTGACACCGAAATCTGCACGACACAAATATCAGTTTATCCTCTACAAACCGTTTATTTACGACATAAAGGCGTTAAATATGGTTGTGCTAGTAGTGGTGGTGAAAATAATGATGGCTCTAGAGAGGTCATTATAACGGTCACACTTACCCGTCACGCCAACTCCCAGTCGTTGTAGAATGCCGGCGATTGACTGCCCGCACTTGACGCACTCCAGTGGCCAACGTCCAGCGTGTACGGGTCCCTGGTGGCTCAAGTGAATAACGTTCGGTCCGTCACAGGGCGTGGCCAGGGCGGTCGTCGTGTACGGGTGGACTTCATCACTACAACTGTTAACTGCCCTTTGTACTTCACTCAGCACTGCGGGTGGACACCTTAGCGGGGTGGTCATTCGTTCTTCCTGCAGTTTTGCTGGTCTCTGGTCATGTTGTGGTGAGGCCGCCCACAGACAGACGTTGGGAAGGCGCGTGCACAAGTCGGTGACAAACCGGTGATAACGGGCAATGTAACTGTTAAGATGAAGAAAGACAGATCCGTTATAACGACAACTTACCGCAGTACACAGGGGAGATAATCACATACAACGATACATTAATGTTTCTTGCCAAAGTCAGAACTCTGTGTGACGTCAATAAATGACGCAACAATACACGTTAGCGCGTCATGACGTCATGCTTTAACAAACACAAAGTGACTGTTGACATTTTAAGTCATTCATAGAAATATATTTATTTTTTTCTCAGGTAATCAATACTAACAATTCTACCTCAGTGCCACACCTGTACACGTTGTACAACATACCTGTATTCAATCCAAAACTCATCACATATGACGTATGGTGCATTACTTCTTGTCGCCGTCAGTGTGTTGATGGCTTTATCAACGTCAGTCTCTTTGTTGTAAAAGTTGTACTCATGGAGGTGGACACTGCCCACTACTGATGGTGTGGTGGCATCATCGCGCATTGACACCTGTATCACGTGGTTTATCATGTGTGTCGCTGCCAAGCTTGCATTATCAACACTGACGAGATGAACGTCGTGACCCTGTCTCAGCCATGTCAAGGCCATCAGCACTAACACCACGGACTTGCCCACACCCGGCGGACCGGTCAGCAAGACTTTAGCCGGAGCTCTGGTCAGCAAACTGATCTGTTCCGGGGTTAGAACCAGTGACGTCATTCGCTCACCCGTGACTGCCACACCCTGTCCTTCAGTTCGTATCTCAATCCGCGGGGAAGTTGGACAATGGACGGAGACAGTCGTGGCGGGGCCGCAAAACCTGAAATCAGTGTCACGTGTTAATTAAAAACAAACACTATGAAGCTCACAACTTGTCACACGTGCAAATACACTGGAACTTTTCCTTAAGTGCATAAACAAATTTACATAATTTTTTACCCCTTTCCGTCGATGTATGATATACTCCCCCTCACCCGTGCCGTTATAAAAATGAAATGATAAAATAATGAAATATCCCGTTCATATGATTGATTGTTTTTAACCAGTACTATATTGTATCTGTTACTAAATTAATGAAGTACTTGATGAACTAGAACAAATTCTATACGTATTAACACGTCTATTTATAACTTGTTTTGTCTCACATATATAGGAGAAAGTACTTGATGAACTTGGTCAAACACTATACGTATTAACACGTGTATTTACCTCCTATCCACTACTTGTCTTACCTCCCTTAACCTTGTACAGAATTCGCACACACACATACACTCTTACATCAAACACATAAAAAATCAGCATGTTCACATGAATGTAGTTTATATTATTACGACACATGCACTTTGTTTTCTCTCTCTTGTAAAATAAAATTCACTGATCAAGACATATCCTGCTCTCGTGGAAACTATTTTCGACAACTGCCATTTAAACTACATGTTTAATAACAATAATGTATCAAAATACATACCTGGCCAAGAGATCCAAGTAGAGATCTGACGTCATAGAACTAGATGTAGAGAACCAACATTTTACTTTTGGTTGTTGGTCATTGGCCGTTTCAATTCCACTAGAAGAAAGATTTTCAGCTAGCAGGCACCACTGGAGGGCTTGCTCAAAGTCTTCAGCCTGGAGACACGTGACCAGGTCCTGATAAAAGAAGAATAGTAGCGAAAGTTGTTACTATATATTTACGACCTATGTTTCATTCATAGTTTAGAGTTAGAAAATACTTAGAGGGAGAGAAATAAATTATTAATATTCCTTGATTTTCGTAACACTCCCAACATACAAGTACTAACACTACCATCACAACTACTACTACCACTACTGTTCCCAACATACAAGTACTAACACTACCATCACAACTACTACTACCACTACTGTTCCCAACATACAAGTACTAACACTACCATCACAACAACTACTACCACTATTGCTCCTTCCATCACAAGTACTACTACCACTGCCACCATCAGGAACACTCCTACCACAATCATAGCTGCAAATTCCACCATCTCAACTAATACTACCACTACTGTTAACACTTTTATATTGTCAAATCCATAACTACTATAACCGCTACTTCTCCAAACATCTGTGGTGTGAGCGGTTAGAAATGGATGGAAAGAATTAAATTAACTTTATAAACCATAACATGGTTAGAAATGGATGAAAAGAATTAAATTAACATTATAAACAATAACGTGGTTAGAAATGGATGGAAAGAATTAAATTAACATTATAAACCATAACGTGGTAGACGACACGCCTGACCTCATTTCAATATTTGTCAAATGTTACAAAGTATTTAAATAATGAATTATAGTTATGAAATAGTTAACGTACCACTAATCAAGACCTGACAAATAAACAACACAAAGAAGTTAAATAATGAAATATCAATTATTAAACAGGCAACGAACCCCTAATCTAGATCTGACATAAAGAAACAATACTAACAGTTGGAAGAAGAACACAAATACTAGAAACCTTTAAGAAAGATTTCATTTTGAAGACCCGACATAAAAAACCAACACACTAACAGTTGGAAGAACATAAATACTAGTAATGTTATGGAAAGATTCAATTTGAAGTAAAATCGTAATGGCCGTGTCACATGTCCGGTTATGTTTTAACGACCCGTCACTATCTCAAACTCCCAATATCAATATTAGGTTAACGTTTCACTTCCAATACTGGCAACAGCCATACGACCTGAACTATATTTCTGCTAATATGCCAAAGATTCGAGCTATTACTCAACTGACGAGTCCAAGCTGGTAATGTTATCTCCCCCTTTATGATTATAATATTATTTCTCAGACGTCGTTGAATCATTATGAAGCATGTAAGTGACGAGAATTACAACTTCCGTTTGAGTGACGTCGACTCTGAGAGTGAGGACGAATTGGGCTACAGACGTTTAAAGGCTGACGCCATTTTACACTGCAGCAAATGCACCTGTTCACGTTGGGTGCCTACTCCTAATACAGGTAAAGGAAAGGATTGCAAAGATTGTAAGGAACTTAGAAAGATCGATCAGATTAAATTAGGGTTAGTAATGATCTATGGTCTGACTACTTAGTTTTACATATGAGATTTATGGTCTGTCTACTTAGTTTTACATATAAGATTTATGGTCTGTCTCTGTCTCCTTAATGTTAAGTAATGGGTCTATGGTCTGTCTACTTAGTATTAAGTAAGTGAGAAATATTTACTCCACAGGTATATGGGATGCAAATTCATTTTTTTAAAGACAGAATATAGACTTGTTAATTTCTGAGAAGCCTTTAGGAATCCTATGTTATTCTGCAGTACACCACTGTAACCCTCCACCCACCCCTCTGTTCGAGTTAGAGATAGTCGGAATAGCTTAGTGACCCTGACCGAATGTACGTATACATGAAGCTTTAAAGAATGGATGACAGGACAGATTCATGAATGATTTGTTAGATGTACGTATACATGAAGCTTTAAAGAAAGGATGATAGGACAGATTCATGAATGATTTGTTAGATTCAAAGTGAGGAACTCGCTTAATCCCGTTTTACAGAGACTGTTACGTCAAGTAGTTAGTAAGCTGTTGTTTGACAGATCTTAAAATAATTTTAAATCCCGTTTTACATATACATTTTGATTGTGTAGTTATTAAGCTGTTCTTCGACTGATCTAAAACTAAACTTGAT
Source organism: Sinotaia quadrata (assembly GCA_028829895.1). Lineage (NCBI taxonomy): Eukaryota > Metazoa > Mollusca > Gastropoda > Architaenioglossa > Viviparidae > Sinotaia > Sinotaia quadrata. Next base: position 13,788,322 of record CM054184.1, read on the forward strand.
TCAATATGGAGTAAGTTACCCAAGGGTCTTTCTTATTGGGAATCTTCCTATATCTCTCTTTATATTTTTTCCATTTAAAAACCCTTTACTTTGTTCTTAGTAAGGAGAGTATTCTGTTGTACTTAGACCGATCTGACTGCCGCTTACTAGATGTTTTAATTTGTTTTGTTAGTTTATATACCCACTACTTGCTATCGTAGTTTGCTTTTTGTTTGTGGGAGCACTTTATTATTTTTAATGTCTTTCTTTGTTAATATTTGTTTAATTTTGAGCATAGAAACTTAGATTGGGTGGCAGTGCATTGTTTGACAAGTGTATTTTACGATGAATAAAATATTTGGATTATTGAATGAATGTAAATAGGCCAGGAGTATGGAACAGTTAGATGAAGTATATTTGTGTATAGGACACCAGTTAATGATGTCTAATAGCTAGAGATAATGTCATTCTGATATGTGAATGGAAGACTTAATTGCTGGAATATTCTAGTAAGTAGTTGTGCAAATAAAGTAGCTTAATGGATAAGAAGTAGCCATGTGAGCCAGGGATAATGTAATTTGATAGAGATGGTTTGGATTCTACGTGGATAGTTGTGTTAATTAATAGATTGTTTTTGGCAAGCCAATGAGAGCTAATTAAAAGTTTATTTTGGTGAGCCATTAAGAATTAATTACAAGATTATTTTGGTGAGCTATTGAGAGTTAATTAAAAATTTATTTTGGTGAGCCATTGAGAGCTAATTAAAGTTTATTTTGTTGAGCCATTAAGAATTAATTAAATGATTATTTTGGTGAGCTATTGAGAGTTACTTAAACTATTATTTTTGTGAGCCATTGAGTGTTACTTAAAAACTTATTTTTGTGAGCCATTGAGAGTTAATTAAAAGTTTATTTTTTGGAATGAGATTACCAAATCATTCAGTATTTTGTTATTTGTTTATCATTTTATCTTTCATTGCTCTTGTTCCACACCCCATGAATGTGAGTGTAAATGGCCTTGAACAACTGATTAACAACAGCTCATAAGGAGATCCCCATTTTGCAATGAATGCATAAGTAGAGTTTTTAAAAGTGAAATTATTGTCATTCGTTTTTGAAAGTGAGTGAGCGGGGTTGTTTCTTAGTTGTTCTGTTTATTTTCACATGCTCAATTGCACTTGTGCATACATGCCAGCCTATTCATAAACTGCATACGTAATACACAAATTCATCACAAACAAACATCTTGGTTCTTTTTGTATGTGGGTACTCGTCATACCACCTACACGAGGCCAGGTGAGTCAATGGCTAGCCATTATCTTCTCTCCCGAATAGAGAGGGCGGATGGTGGCGACACTCTGAGTGTGTGGAATTGACAATGATAACTTTAATCTGTGTGGAATGGACAATCATAATTTTAATCTTTGGAATGGACATCATAAATTTTCTCTGTGGAATAGACAATCAAAAATTTGTGTGGAATGGACAATTATAACATTGGTCTGTGGAATGGACAATCATAATTTGTCTCTATGAAATGGACACAAGTGTTAAATACTTGGCATTCAGACAGACATCTTTACGATTTTATTAATTTAGATATTTTAAGCAATCAATTATGCCTTGTCTAGGATTTGTTATTGCTTTTAATTTTTATTACCTAATGTCTTACCTGTTTTAAGTGTTCATCACTTGAAACCACTCGGGTTAAGATGTCAGCAGTGACGTAAGGCAAAATAAGAAGTTTACAGATGGCAAGGTTGGGATCAAGGTCTTTGGTTATCTCCCGTAGAACGACTTTGGATTTATTCAGCTGATTGATTGCATTTCGTACTCTGTCAGTGACCGCTCGGTCTACGTCTAATTGTGATAACTGGAGTTGTTGTTGGTTTGACAGAACTGACTTTATCTCTCCGGTGATTATTCCATAGTGACGATGGATGACGAGAATGTCAAAGTCACCTTGTCTATGATCTTTAGGAAGATTTTGTGGTCGTAAGAACTGTTTGACCGCCGCTGCATAACATGGTTCTCCCAGGTAACCAGAAAACTGTAACTGTGAAATGACAAACATTGGTTCACTCTGCTCACTGACCAGTTCTCGCAAAGAGAGTAACACTCGTTGTAGTGCCAAATCGTCCCGTGTATCGCTTTCATGAACACGTTGAACTTTGACCTGTGTAGAACTAGACTGAACGGCACTGGCTTGGACAGGATTACATTGCGGCACGAGCACAGACTGTCCGGCCACTGGGACCACGTCAAATGGTATCCTGGTGATGACCACTGGCGGGACGAAATATGTCTTGGTTTCATAATCAGGGTACCACGCACGAATACAGTCCCGCCATACGGCCATGTTGTCCTGAGACGCCATGATGCCTTGTTCCTGGCTGACACAAACCGAAGTCATGTTTAGAAAACCGATATGACTGAAATATCCTTTCACTCTAACTCTGTGGTTATTAATTTTGTTCTTTCACTATTTTACCATAGCGACATAATGTTCCAAACACCTATCATATCTAAGTAGTAATCAACAAACTACTTCCTTGTAGTCAAGACTAACGTTACTGACTGTCTCTGTCATGAATACCTATCATATCTAAGTAGTAATCAACAAACTACTTCCTTGTAGTCAAGACTAACCTTACTAACTGTCTCTGTCACGAGCAATATCTACGCCATTTCTCATGCAGTGTTCTATGGTATCGGAAATTCCCGATTATATATATATATTATTTTTTTGTATTGATGTCAAATTGAAAATATATTAACAATTTTACCCTATGCATTCAATAACACAAGCGACGCACTAACCACACAACGTAAAGGTTGGAATTCATGATGAACACGTGACGTGCAAACCGTACAACCGGTTAGGTCTGAGGTATGCAAAGAGCTTCTTATTCACACCTTGTTAAACATTAGAATGAAGAACATTGCACGAATTATAACATTTAACGCGGTCAAGTTAGCAAAGATAATTCTGTTCCCGAGCTTGAATAGCTTTTCTCTGAATTATGTACCAAATCTTTTTCTCTCTGTCCCTATCTATCTATCTATCTATCTATCTATCTATCTATCTATCTATCTATCTATCTGTTTGTTTAAAGCTCAAAATCTAAAATTTGTTTTCTAGAGAAAAAGTTTTCATTTAATAATATTGCATATTTGACTGGATTTTGCACACTAGGCTTAAAAATTTGCTAACCTTAAAAAATAAACGTGTTATGTTTGACTTTATTCTTCATCTGTTCATTAGCTTGAACCAAAATTAAAGTCTGATAGCTTTGACAAAGACGTTTATCTAGGCACTATTTCTTTTTAAACAACATAACTAAGAAATTCCTAGTTTTTTTTTTTAACTAGCTTTTAAAGTCATACGAATCTTATTGTTTCAAAAAGCCCGTTCTTATATATTTAATATTGTGTTGAGTTTCATTTCCATTACGTTCATTATGTGTTAACGTTCCTGAAAACGCTTTAACTGGTTACAAAAGTAAGTTATGCATTAAAATGTATTTTCTTCAAAATCGTTAAAATGCATTAGAATATAGAGAGAAAACAAGTGCTGAATAAAGTTGTCTGAAAGAGTTACTGAGTTTGTTTTTTATAATTGCAAAATGTATATGCTTAAACCTTTCATATTTCATTATCAACACAGATGTTTTTAACATCCAAATAAAATCAACAAATAAATATGTTAACAACTCAACAATCAATTTAGTTTCATAAGTAAAGTTGAACGCTTTGAAATGTACTTTGCTGTATGTCTGACCACCTTAGGAAATAAATGTTGATGTTGACATCTCCTGCAGAGACTTCGGCAACTACAATCATTACTAGTGACCTTGAATTGTACATAATTACATTTAAACGCACGCTAATCATTTCCATGGCTACAGTTGTCTGTGCATTATTGATTTTTATCATTGCCGTGCTGTTGATCCTTAACAATACACTTTTAGCCTACAGCTTTTCTCAGCAAAGCTCAGCATTGCGTTTGTTCACCCCCCTTACTTTAAACACCAATCCATTTTCTTTCAAAAAATATTCAAAGTCTTCACGGATGACGTTGCATTAACCACTTAGCAATCTCAATCCCATGATAGTAACTCTTACGTATTTAACAATTTCGTAATTTAATAACTCAGAACTTTCTTAGAAAAGTTCTTCATGGTCTTTGAATGAACTTGCATAACAAAGGTTTGGAACACTGCAACGGGATAAAGAAGTACAGGAAAAGAATAGGGTGCCGAAAAAGAGGAAGCAGCAACTTGAAATCAAGAAAGCGACCTTTGTATGGTCGTCGATTTTTTTCGTTTAACTCCTTCGATGCTGACTTAATTTTTCTCTTTCCCTTGTTAGAATGCTCCTTCTGACGGTTTTCTGCAATAAACGATAGATGCAGTTTGCACTATGAATGCTTACCACGACTTTTGGTACAAACACCAGCACGCACAGGTGAATATGAAACGACCCTAAGAGAGGAAAAGGAGAAGAAAAAAGCACCACGCACAAACTTAAAAAAATACCCAGCACATCGGCAGACGAACAAAACGGCCTACCCGCACCCTGGAAAAAAGTGAAGGATGCGAAGCCCTGGCTGAGCGCCTCCAAAGGCGAGAACATCGCAGATGAAAACCTTAAAACACGCTCACCCAGGAGTGAAGAAAACGTTACAACAACAGCAACAACAACACCCACTTTGCTTTTTCCCACAACGAGGACGCACTGATCAGATGAATGCCGATAGATGCGTGATGGGAGGCCCAGATTTTAAAATCTGTAAAATTATTATGTGTGGATGCCAGCAGGATTGATGTAAAAAAGTGTATAATTACACTTACAGTTTTTCTTCAAATCCTTGGTTTTTAGCCGAAAACGGAAGGTAAATTGGCTGCTTTTACATTACTTTAAATTAATAATTAATAATAAATGGAATGTAGACTGATGGATTGATATGTAAAACTAATTTATTCTATTTCAGGTTAGTGATATTGTACTCAGATAAATGATTAGCATTTAATTAGTGAATACAGGAAAAATTAATGTTAGTAGTGTTTGAGCCGTTTTAATATTATAAATTTCAGGATTTTGTTCTCATCTTCTTCGTATTCTTGTTGATTTTTGCAGTAAGCTGGAGACCTGCCTGTCAGAGTCACTATTCCCACTACGCGCATCAAACTAGGTTGCTGTGTGAATCACTATTCACACTACGCGCATCAAACTAGGTTGCTGTGTCAATCAACCAGAGACTTATCCTTTGAGAAGAGAAATCTACGCAGACTCTTCCAGCACGCTTCAACTCCAGTTAAGTAAAGAAAATACTTTTGGACAGGAGTGTGCAAACGGTCCATCTATTAACTGTGTCGCAAATATGGGAACTCTGTAGGACTTGAAAAGTGGAACTTAGAAACTGGTTCAGAGTTAGGAGTAGCAAATCTTCCCTGATATCGAATTCGATTTTTGAGCATTGTGCTCAGAGTAACTTTGTAACTGATTTATATTGTTATTTTCTTTATTTGTTTCTTTGTATATAAGTATTTTAATAATGTTCATCTGCTTTGTGTCAATACTTGTTCTTTTCATTTCGTGTAGAATTCATTTATTGTAGCCATCGCATCTATTATCGTTTCTGTCTGTCTGTCCGTCTGTCAGTATGTTTGTTAGTCCATCCTGTTCATCATTTAAATGTGAGGTCTGAACCTCTGGGGGCTATAAACAAGCCAACGGAGCGACGACTTAAAAAATTGTTGTGTATTTCGTGACGTCCAGTAGCTGGTACCAACATTCAGAACTTGCTATACCATGAACACACTATATTTATATGTCATGTTTTCACATTGTACAGCTTGGCAACTCTCTGGGCATATCACGTTTTATAATTCTTGTTTTGTTTCAACATTCCATACATAATGCTGTATTGTGGCTGTATTCAGCATTCCATACATAATGCTATATTGTGGCTGTATTCAGCATTCCATACATAATGCTGTATTGTGGCTGTATTCAGGTTTCATTATATAATACCTTATTATGGCTGTATTCAGCACTCCTTACACAAAATGGTATTTTGGCTGTGTTCAGAACTCCATACATTTTATGGTATTTTGGCTGTAATCAGCTCTCCTTACACAAAATGGTATTATTGGTGAGTACAGCACTCCATACTCAAAATGGTATTCTGGCTGTGTTCAAAGTCCATAACAAAATGCCATATTCTGGCTGTTCAGAACTCCATACATTTGAGCTGTATGGCAATTTTCTAACTTTATCCAGCTTTGAAATTTACCCGATTGGTTTCACTCTAGCTTTGTTCAGTTTTCAAGATGTACTGCTTAAGAATTTTCCAACTCTGTTAAGCTTTCAATCTGGCTTAATTGCCTTCATTCTAACTTTTTCAAGTTTACAAAATGTCCAGCTGGGGAAATCTCTAGGTATGTCTAGTTTTCAAATTGTGCTGCTTGGCAAACAATCTAGCTTTGTCAGGCTAGTATATTGTTCTGCTTGGCAAATATTTAGCTTTGTCATGTTTTCAAAGTGTCCTGCTTGGCAAATATTTTACTTTACAAACTGTCCTGCTTGGCAAATATTTAGATATTTTACATTTTCAAACTGCCGTGCATGGTATTTCTCTAAATTTGTCAAGTTTTCAAATTGCCATCTTGGCAGCTATCTAGCTATATCAAGCTTTCAATCTGTTCAGACTGGCAATTCTCTTTGTGAAGCTTTCAAACTGGCTTGTTTTGCATCTCTCTGTCTTCTCAAGCTTATAAATTGTCCTGCTGGCAGCACCCTAGTTTTGTGAAGTTTTTAAATCAATCTGCGGATTTCTATCTGTCTAGATTTCACACTGTCATTTTCAGCAGTTTTCAACCATGATAAGTTTTCAAATTTTTCTGCTTGGCAAACTCTTACTATGACACATTAGATCTCATTTTTGAAAGTTTATAGATATATCATGAGAATTATGACACATAAGATTTCAATTTTGAAAGTTTATAATTAGAGATATCATGAGAATGATGAGGATGAGCAAACGGTGGAAGGTTCACAAACTTCCTTTACACCGGCCTTGCTTTGATACGCATCAGTTCGGGAAATCCCTGTAGTTCTGTTGGTCACGTGACGTGGTATGGTGAATACACTTCCTCCCTGCTCGCGTTTAGAAACACCTGTGTAAATTACATTATAAACCGTTTGGTACCTCATCATCAGTCACCTCAAGAAAAGGTCTGTGAACTGTAAACTGTAAGTGTTTTGTGTGAACTGTAAGTGTTTTTATTTTCTTTCTAATCTGAAACTCTTTGCTAAATTCATTTCTGTCTCGACGTGCTGTGACTCTCTGACCTACTTTGACTCGGAACAGACATTTTTAATATGCCTTTCGTTCTAAGACTTGTTTGTGAATTTTCATTGATGAAATGTAGCAGTCGACTTTATATAGTGTAAAGATGTACACAGCAATCAGATTGCAGTCGATTTTGTAAAGGGTCTAGTGTAAAGCTGTGCATTAAAAACGAAATTGTGCAAAGTTGTTCACAGTAAACAACCGCTATACAGTCACTCCAACCAGAAAGTAGAATAATTACGTCACTATGCGATCCCTCCCAGTTAATGAAAATGATTATTATTATTAATTAATCTTTCATAACTAGTTGCAAATGATGAGAATCTTAATTTTATTTTATTATTCATCTTCCAGCAGAAACCAATCGTCTCTTTCAACTGGCGGGTATAGCGCTGTAATGTCTTCCACAAATATTCACGGTCACATAATCTTTCTGTTGGTAGAAAACTTCTTATTAAAGGAGAAAACAAATCCGTCTTTAATCTATATTTAGCGATCCCCAATTCACTCACTTTCTTCTACAACATGAGTTTATCAATATGCGTACGAAGGTCAGTAAATTTAACAATAAATTTATTAAACCAGCAATCAAATATACACATGACAAATACAATGAAATAGATTACTTGACATCAATATTTTCACGAACCCACGTCAGATAGTTTTATAATTACAATGTCTATCATAAATACAATTCAACAATATGTAAATGCAAATCAAAGTATAGTTCTATCAACTTGTTAATTAGATTGTTAGAATTGTATTTATGTCTACTTTATCAAACAATTTCCTCACTATTTCGTAAGAATTCTATTTGTCTTGTGTATGCCTTACTGTACAATGCGTGTATAACTAGTTAGATTTGTTTGTCTTGTGTATGCCTTACTGTACAATGCGTGTATAACTAGTTAGATTTGTTTGTCTTGTGTATGCCTTACTGTACAATGCGTGTATAACTAATTAGATTTGTTTGTCTTATGTATGCCTTACTGTACAATGCGTGTATAACTAGTTAGATTTGTTTGTCTTGTGTATGGCTTACTGTACAATGTGTGTACTAACTAGTTAAAAATTGTTTGTTTTTCTTATTGTAATATGTAAATGTATACTGATCAGTTTTCTAGGACATTATAACTTTCCTCCCTCGGAAGTCGTAAAAATTATAATTCATATGTATATCTATTACTACTGAAATCTTTGAAATGAATAAATCCTATCAATATATGTCACTATTGAGGTCTTGGAGAAGAATAAATCTTTTGTGTGATGTGTGTGTGTGTGTGTGTGTGTGTGTGTGTGTGTGTGTGTGTGTGTGTGTGTGTGTGTGTGTGTGTGTGTAATTATATCACTATTGAAGTCTTTGAAAAGAATAAAGAATAAATTCTATGTACGTCTATTACTACGAAAGCTTAATTTTTAATTTCAGATGTGAAAATCAGACAGAAGTCTTTAAATGCCGACTTGTTTTACGTTTACTTCTTGTTCTTTAGAAAACATTTCAGTTGGGTTTCTTTAAGTTGTATTTGACAAATACAAGAAGCAGGATGTAGAATATATCTGCTATCCTATATTAGATTTTAAAATTTCATTTGACAAATACAAGAAGCAGGATGTAGAATGTATCTGCTATGCTATATTAGTTTTTAAAATTTCATTTGACAAATACAAGAAGCAGGTTGTAGAATGTATCTGCTATGCTATATTAGCTTTTAAAGTGTCGTTGATATTCGCAAGAAACATGTCGTAGAAATTATCACGTACACTAAGTAGATTGTTTAAAAATCTTGATAATATCAAAATAATACTATTGGCTGACAGCTATGTTTGAAGTGACGTGTATCTTACTACTTTGGATAAAGACAAATCGTAATGAGTCATTTCTGACAGTTGTCTGTCAAATCTTGTTACTCAACATGAAGACAAAACATAATGAGTCATTTCTGACAGTTGTTTATCAAATCTTGTTACTCAACATAAAGACAAAACATAATGAGTCATTTCTGACAGTTGTTTGTCGTGTTACTCAACATAAAGACAAAGCGTAATGAGTCATTTCTGACAGTTGTTTGTCTTGTTACTCAACATAAAGATAAAACTTAATGAATCATTTCTGACAGATGTTTGTCGTGTTACTCAACATAAAGACAAAACATAATGAGTCATTTCTGACAGTTGTTTGTCGTGTTACTCAACATAAAGACAAAACGTAATGAGTCATTTCTGACAGTTGTTTGTCGTGTTACTCAACATAAAGACAAAACGTAATGAGTCATTTCTGACAGTTGTTTGTCGTGTTACTCAACATAAAGACAAAACGTAATGAGTCATTTCTGACAGTTGATTGTCGTGTTACTCAACATAAATGCAAAATGTAATCTGGTATTTCTAATAACGGTCTAAGGTGTTACTCTGCATAAAGGCAAAATGTAATGTGGTATTTCTGACAACTGTCTAAATATATCTTGTAACTCAGAATAAGTGTGTCCTATAACTCAGGATAAAAATGCACGTAATGCGGGTGTACTTGGAGCTATATCTGAAATGTGCCTTGTAACTCAGGATAAAGACAAAAAAACATACACGATAGTGACAAAAGCACTGGATAGAGAAAAAAAACACTGGATAGTGACAAAAACACTGGATGAGACAAAAGCACACGAGAGACTGATTGTTGACCGATTATATCGTGCGACATTAAGAAACTGCTGACTCATTCAGCAACGCCAGAACTAGCGATATTTTAAAGAAACAAGATTTTATTTCCTACATTTTATTTCAGTTACTAAAACGGACTAACTTCTATAAATGTTATTCAAGTTTAAAAACGGAGATAACAGTTCAAGCTTTATTTTGTTTATAAAACTGTTTTATTAACTGGTAACACTACAATCAGATTTCAATGTAAATATAAAATTTATATAGTTCTTCATTTTACAACGCTAGCAAATCATTTATCTAGTTCTTTTCTTTATAGAAATATCATATAATTTATCTAATTCTTTTCATTATATCTGTATCATCTAGTTCTTATCACTATAGCTCTGTCATGTCATGGATCTAGTCCTTTTCATTATTATTGTATCATTTCATTGATATGGGTTTCTTCATTATAGCTCTGTGATATCAGTTAGCATGAGTTTGTTAATGATCCTTTTCATTATTACTGTATCATATAATTGATATGGGCCTTTTCATTATAGCTCTGTGATATCAGTTAGCATGAGTTTGTTAATGATCCTGGGGAAACAGCACCTACAAACATTATGAACCCACTCAGGCGAAATGTTCAGTGCAGACACACGCACACACACGCACACACACACACACACACACGCACACACACACACACACACACACACACACACAAACAAGGGGATCCTAATGAATGCATATTGAATAGTATTGTCTTTAGAGAGAGCCACATAGTTTTTAGTTAATTCATTAGTTCTGTCATATTAAAACCCGCTGAAGTTGTAAAATAATCAGATTCGGTGTGAATTACTACGGCAACACAAATGCTGACTTTCACTAAGATTTGTTTAAAGAGATCAAAGGTCAACAGCCTGCAAAACTCGTAAATACGAATGCATCTACAGACAGGTACACTACAGGTATACACATATTTAAAGACACAAACACACGTATGTACCTCTACAAACACAAGCCACACACACACACACACACACACACACACACACACACACACACACACACACACACACACACACACACACACACACACACACACACACACACACACACACCAGCAGTGTACGTACATAACTAATTGATTATGCAAATATGACAGTTACAAGCTACTGAAATCATTTCACTATACAACAGCTAAAATCTCTATTATGATAAACAAACGAATTCGCTACATAACAGATAAAATCTCAACTAGGATATACAAACGAATTCACTAACAGCTACAATCTCTAATACGTCATACAAACCAATTCACCAACAGTAAAATCGCTAGTAAGTCATACTAACCAAATCACTAACAGCAAAAATCTCTAGCAAGTCATACAAAATAATTCAATGACAGATAAACATTTTCCAATAAGTCAAACAAACCAACTCACTAACAGAAAAAAATAATGTTCAATAAGTTATACAAACTAATTCACTAACAGTTAAAATCTCAGTAAAACATATTATCCACATCAGTAACACTAGATTATAATTAGAAACAACACAATAATTAACGAGGGATTGATTATATTGAAAGTTTGCAAACTTTACCCACTCTCGAAAACCATCAATACAGCTTACAACAATAGCGGACCCTTTACGACGATCAATACAGCTTACAACAATAGCGGACACTTTACGACGATCAATACAGCTTACAACAATAGCGGACACTTTACGACGATCAATACAGTTTACAACAATAGCGGACCCTTTACGACGATCAATACAGCTTACAACAATAAGGAGCACTTTAGCAACAATACAACTGTACATCTTTTACACACATTATAATGCTTATATATTTTTAAAAGACAAAAGCTAACGAACAAAACACATTTTCTTTGCAAATGTTAAGATATGAAATGTCATCATAGTTTCTCTGATAGTGTCAGGGTAAAATTGACTTTGGGCAATCAAAACTCCATTTAGCAATGACACCAATGTACAGTGTAATAGACGTTGGGCAATCAAAACTCCAATTAGTAATGATACTATTTTCCATTATAATACACAGAGAACAAAGTTTAGCAATAGAAGTACTCTCCAATAATTACACGGAAAAATATTTCGAATTGAATAATATGTCAAAGTAGAACAAGCAAAACTCCATTTGCCAATGACCCTCACCTTCAACACAATACACGTAGAAAGATCTCAAACTGAACATTAATTCAACATTGAAAATATCAAAGTAGGTCAAAATGAACTATGTCAAAGTGGGGCAAGCAAACGACTTGAGGTAGGGGTAAACTTTCTGACAAACATGACCTACAGGCAAGTAACAGACTTCTCGTTGTGAAGGAAAATGTTAAAGAATGACGTCATTGTATAAAGACGTGGTATGAATGCGTGAAGATAAAATTTCAGACGTTCGCCAAATTTCTTACCTCCCTTTCATTTCAGTGAAGTACCGCTCAGTGAAGACTGAAGAATATGATTGGTGGTAAAACATTCAAGATGGATCCACATTGACGACATCAAATGCAAACTTTAACAAATCTTGATTACAACAATGGTAAAACAAATTAACAGTTACACTAAACTCTTATTTATAAGGTCGATTTGAGCAATTTACATAATAGATTTATTTCCTTCTGTGTCAATGAATATTTAGTATATTTTAAATAATATATGTTTACAATTTATATCATCAACACGTTAATATTTTCGAACTGACTTTGAATAAACAACCCATATTGTCTACTTCTGGACATTATTGAAAATAGCAGCATAGACTGCACAATGAATGAGATATTTTTAGTTTGGAGTGTCACTCAAATAAACAAGAATAGCTTACGATATAAAACATTGACACTAAAAACATCCTTATTTGGATGCTATTTTTAGTTTAAGGACTCACTCAAAAGTACACGAGTGGCTGTTATAATGCGTTAAACCTCTAATGAATATTATTATGAATTTCTTTATCAATCAATAAGCATGATCTCTTATCAATGTTTAAATTTAAAATTAAAAATATATTTGCGAGAGGTAAGTAAATATTTTATTTTTAATAATCTAAATAAAGTTTACAAATGTATTAGGTATGTAAATATTTTATTATTAATGACCTACTGATACTATATAGCATTGTTAGGAAAGACAATATTTTATTTTTAATGATCTACATAAAGTTTAAGATGTGTTAGGTAAGTAAATATTTTAATATTATGACCCACTTCAAATATACAGCTTTGTTAGGCAAGTAAATATTTTATTTTTAATGACCTACATAAAGTATGTAGCTGGGTTAAGTAAGTAAATGTTTAATTTTAATGACCTATATGTTATGTAAGATTATATTTTGTTACTAATGGTCTATATTAATAATACAGCTGGATTAGGTAAGTAAACATTTCCTTTTTAATGATCTCCATAATGTTTACACCTGCAATAGATCAGTAAATATTTTGTTTTTAATGATCTACTTAAAGAATACAGCTCAGATATACAAGAGCATTATTATCTTGGTAAAAATTTATTTAATAACATAGAGACACTTGTTATAATCAGTTTTCAAAAATGTAATATCTTACACGCTGTATCCAGTTTGGATAGACGATAGCGTTGCTCAATGGACCCAGTATTCTATAATAACAAAAAAGGTATATATTAATTAAATATATAAATATTTAATGTCTTACACAATGTATACAGCTTAGTTACACAGGAGCAATGCTAACTGGGTATAATAAAGTCTTGTATAATAATAAATACAAGAGCTGTAATTAATGGATAAACAAAAACTAATTTCGTACAGAAAACACTGTTAAAAGTAGATATTATTTTTATTACATTTATTTTATTTAAACTTATGAGGAAAATCTAGTTAATCTAAATTGCAATTAAAAAAACCTGATTGAATTCAGGCGCAATAAACAATAATTAGTAGAATAAATATTTTTAAAATATGATTAAATTCTGACACACTAAACAATAATTACAAGAATAAATATTAAAACGCATGATTATATTCTGACCTACCAAACAATAATTACAAACTTGTCCTAACAACCTTAAAGAAATCACAGATAACATTATGTCAGAGCTAAATATAGATTGAAATCAATCCAAATTCTGCCAACGAAATATTGCCTTAGATAAATAGCCAGGTGGTGTGGGATATTATTGAAGAAAAAAAACAAATCGTACATTTCATTAATAAAGTTTGTACTTTATGTAATAATACACATTGTAAATTTATAATGCATGAATTTAATATAAATATAATCTTTGTTTACTCTTCGTATTGGTTTACAGTAGTACATTAAGAAACATTAAATTAACTTTCTTTACTTTGTAATTTGTTCACTATTGCAAATTTCAACGACTTGAAGTGATTAAAAAAATCTGTCAATAGTAGAGACCGACATTTTGATTTTGTAATGATATCACAAGTAGAGAAGTGAACAAAGGTCTGTCATACAAAGTTTAGTGTGACGTCATTCTTTCTATAATTTCTTTAGGCATCGAATATGGATCAAGGTCAGGGGTCACATCAAACAGCTGAAAACTATTGGCTCCAGTGCATAAAGGATTGGTACCCTGAACTTCACACGCAGACATATTTCTTACCTCCCCTTCATTTCAATCGCGTGCCGTACAGCGTGGAGAACATTGCTGGCGAACAGGTGCTAGTGCTTCAAATCCCACAGGATGGACCCAGTCAGACACCATCAACTGCTAAAACTAAGTCACGTAAACAGAAACGTCAGACTACGGTAAAATCAATTTACACAAAAAAATTCTCACATATTCCTTGCGTTTATATAAACATATTTGTGATCATGGCGTTTGTTATTTGTTTATATAATCGTGGTAGTGATGGTAGTGTTTGTAATGTATTTAAATCACCGTATTAATGATAAAGGTGTTTATTATATATATTTATGCACTCTAAATCACAGATGATATAGTGTTAATTATAATCTTATTAAATTCATATTAATAGTAAAAAATTTAGTTTTGTATTGTATATTCACATTAGTCATTGTCAGAGGAGTTCTAGGCAAATTATGCCAATTTTCTCAAACATTTTTTCGAACATTTAGTTACTATTTCTTTTATTATTTTATGAGAAGTAATGTACCGTAGCTAGGTTGCTTACCTGTATTGCAATAGATGTTTACTACCTATTAAGATGTAGGTCACTCGAAAAGGTGAAGGATGCAGAGGGTAAAGAGAAATGGCAGGATGGGGAACCACTAGCTGGATACAAGACACCCGTATTTAGTCATTCCTGTTCCGTGTCGTGACTTGATCGAATCTACGAGCTGGTCTAGAGACCATTCTTATATACTTATCAATGACCTTTGAACTGCAGACACAAATATCCATCCCACCCACATGTCCACGGGCAAACTGCTTGTGTTCGTTGATATCGCACATGAATTATGAGAGTCGTAAATATAATTGACTTCTCTAAAATATTGTATATTTTATTGATAGAACGTTGTGTGAAATATTTATATGATTTGCTAAATGATTGTGTGAACTAATGTATTTCTTCTCACTGAAGCTAAGTGGTGTTAGCGATAATTACATTTATGTAGGAATGTTGAGATGGCATAATCACGTGTATTTGCCATTCCTATACGTGTATTTGCCATTCCTATTGCTGGTTAAACAATTGTAGCTGGTAGAGCTAAATAGAGAGAAATTATTGTTTAATGAATATCACTGACCCTAACCCTAACCCTAACCCTAACACATAAATTCATGTGTTTACTAAAGAAAAAATATGTGTGAATTCATTCATTTCATATTCTTAATAGGAATGCTTATTTCAGGTTTATTTCTTATGTAAATATGCTAATTAAAGGAAATTTACAACTCTTTGTTTACTTATGATAAGATTTAACATATGACTCCCAGGAATGGAGACAAATGAGAAAACACGTCTTACTGCCTGAGGAATTTCTTGGGAAGTGATGGGCAAATGGAATATTTTTCCTTATGGAATTCCCAGCTTTATTCTATTAGCACCCATTGACCAGTAGATGGCCATTTGTGAGCCCTAATTGGCTAGCTTCTCAGAAATGCTTTCATCATTCAAAAAGTCATTTATCTGTAACAGGATTTGAGAGCTGGACTCAAATTTTCAATGGTTTGTAGACTATTGAGTTCCACCCGGAATGACACCCGTGTCAATCAATTATAATATTACTTCTGGCAATGTTTAGTAATCCAATTTGGAGAACAATCATGATTTTCATTGCGTGTTTTTTTAACGTGCAGTGCATGATACCTACCTTTAAATCTTACTGCATAAATATCAGTGATATGAATAAAGTGCTCTATTTTCATCACAAAATATATATCATAAATATCAGTGATATGAATAAAGTGCTCTACAAATTTCATCACAAAAATATATCATATATATCAGTAATATAAATAAAGTGCTCTACAAATTTCATCACAAAAATATATCATAAATGTCAGTGATGTGAATAAAGTGCTCTACAAATTTCATCACAAAAATATATCATAAATATCAGTGATAGGAATAAAGTGCTCTATAAATTTCATCACAAAATATATATCATAAATATCAGTGATATGAATAAAGTACTCTACAAATTTCATCACAAAAATATATCATAAATATCAGTGATATGAATAAAGTGCTCTACAAATTTCATCACAAAAATATATCATAAATATCAGTGATATGAATAAAGTGCTCTACAAATTTCATCACAAAAATATATCATATATATCAGTAATATAAATAAAGTGCTCTACAAATTTCATCACAAAAATATATCATAAATATCAGTGATGTGAATAAAGTGCTTTACAAATTTCATCACAAAAATATATATATCAGTGATGAATAAAGTGCTCTATAAATTTCATCACAAAAATATATCATCAATATCAGTGATATGAATAAAGTGCTCTACAAATTTCATCACAAAAATATATCATAAATATCAGTGATAGGAATAAAGTGCTCTATAAATTTCATCACAAAATATATATCATAAATATCAGTGATATGAATAAAGTACTCTACAAATTTCATCACAAAAATATATCATAAATATCAGTGATATGAATAAAGTGCTCTACAAATTTCATCACAAAAATATATCATAAATATCAGTGATATGAATAAAGTGCTCTACAAATTTCATCACAAAAAATATATCATAAATATCATAAATATCAGTGATATGAATAAAGTGCTCTACAAATTTCATCACAAAATATATATCATAAATATCAGTGATGTGAATAAAGTGCTTTACAAATTTCATCACAAAAATATATATATATCAGTGATGAATAAAGTGCTCTATAAATTTCATCACAAAAATATATCATCAATATCAGTGATATGAATAAAGTGCTCTACAAATTTCATCACAAATATATATATATATATCAGTGATGAATAAAGTGCTCTATAAATTTCATCACAAAAATATATCATAAATATCAGTGATATGAATAAATTGCTCCACAAATTTCATCACAAAAATATATCATAAATATCAGTGATATGAATAAATTGCTCTATAAATTTCATCACAAAAATATATCATAAATATCAGTGATATGAATAAATTGCTCTAAAAATTTCATCACAAAAATATATCATAAATATCAGTGATATGAATAAATTGCTCTACAAATTTCATCAAAAAATTGGTATATGGAAACAAGTGACAAATAATTGAAGGGGTGAAAATATTTATCACAATATACAAGATCAAGATTTTGCAGGGCATACCTCAAATTGATTCTCATTGGGGAAGAGAGAGAGAGAGAGAGAGAGAGAGAGAGAGAGAGAGAGAGAGAGAGAGAGAGAGAGAGAGAGAGAGAGAGAGAGAGAGAGAGAGAGAGAGAGAGTGTATATAGAAAATGAGGGGGAGGCTGTTTAGATTTATTTTCAGGGAAATGGGTGAGGGTAGGGTGGGGGGCATCAATCGAAGTTATGCTACTTGTCTCAAAATGTGATTTTTATTTGCTTTGGTTTCGAGGAATATTTATCGATTTTGTTTTGTTTTCATAATTATCTCCCTTAAAATTGTTTTATGTTCAGTGACTGCTGTGTGTGTTTGTGAAATACTGTGTTTTCTGATGGGTGCTTGTGCTGACTATTGAGTGTCCTAAATGTTGTGTGCCCTGAATGTTGTATGTCCTGAATGTTGTTTGTCCTGAATGTTGTATGTCCTGAATGTTGTGTATCCTGAATGTTGTATGTCCTGAATGTTGTGTATCCTGAATGTGTTTGTCACAAAGGGAGTAGGAGCCAAAATAGATTTTTTCATTCATTGCTTACATCGATCGCCATGGTCAAGGGGAGCTAACACTCTCCAAATAATAATTTCTTATGAATTTATACTGTCAAGATTGCCAGTTGCTCGTAAACATGGCCGTTATCTTTGTTTATCAATGGTAATTATTTCATAAAGGACACTAATTATAAAATGAGTTTGTTTATCACTGGTAATTATTTAATAAAGGACACTAATTATAAAATGAGTTCACTTATTTTCCATTAACGCTCAGAATGACAATCTGTGTTGAAGTTAAACCATGAAGTATATCTTGTGAAAGTAGAGATTTATGTATTGTATAAATACAGTTGATTTATACATTGTGTTAGTGCAGTTTATTCACTATTTTGTGTGAGAGATTTATTTAAGAAAATTAACTATAGACCTGATATATTTAACCTAAATAGTATAATTTATATTATAGTAGAATTTGATAGTGTGCTGTAGAAGTAATAGTAACTCTGGCCTGAGGTCTAAAGTAGTGGTGTTTTATATTATAGTAATAGTAAAGTTTGATAGTGTGCTGTAGAAGTAATAGTTAATCTGGCCTGAGGTCTAAAGTAGTGGAGTTTTCATGCTAAGTGTACAGTGCATGAACTCTCAATGATACATGAATTGAGTGTGGGTAATACCAACTCAGCAGAATTTTTATTGAAAACTTTTAGCAGAGATAAAAGGAAGAAAAATAATATAACAGTGAAAGATACACCAAGTCGTTAATAGGAGCAACATCATATAGTGGGTTAACTGGGAGTGTGCATTATTTTTCCCTTGTCATCCCCCCTCTCCCCACCTTGACATCGTATAATGGGTTAAATGGGAGTGTGCATTATTTTTCCCTTGTCATCCCCCTTCTCCCCACTTTGTCATCGTATAGAGGGTTAAATAGGAGTGTGCATTATTTTTCCCTTGTTATCCCCCCCCCTCTCCTCGCCTTGTCATGTGTACCAGAGTGTGAAGGCAAAACATTTTGGACATTTTTTCTTGACACAGTGAAGAATGCACGATTGGATTATAATACCCTTGTGTCTGGTGAATTGAAAACCATTTCACAGTGACAGATAGAGTAGATGACCAGAGCTTTCTATCTGGGGATTACTTTTCAATCACCTATTCCATGGTGAATTGAGTTTATTTCCAGTGCCAGAATTGGAAGAAAAATATTCATGGCTATGAAGACACAACATTAATTGTCACAAAAACAAGTGTCGGAAAGAACCATTAGACCTAACCTATGTACAGGAAGGTTGATGTTTTACTGAACGATGACAATCATCATATGACGAAGCGGTTAACATTCCTGCAAGAATCTAATGCAAAGACGACTTGTTATAGCCACAGATTGTACCAGAATTGTGAACTGGAAACTGTGGGTGTAATTAAGGACAGATTTGTGAAATTATTCTGAGACTGTGTAGAGAAACTGTGATTTGTGATATTGCTTACATTCAAATTGTGAATATTCAAGAATATGTTAATGTGATGGTACATCAGAGTGTATCAAGAACTGTTATCAGGATTGATTATTGTAACCAGAATTTCTACCCACCAGCCATCATCAGTGCAGAAACAGAGGTTACCGCTCTTAAGCCCTATCAGGAGATTCATATTCATTCATGTAATTCATTTGTTCATGTAATCTATATATGTTTCTTTGAAATTTATGTAAATTTCTGACCTATTTCTGATTCTTCTTATAATCATTTTGTAATGACTGTAATAGTAATGATATATGTTCTGATAGATTAAATCCATAGAAATTGTTTATGAACTAAATTAGAGACTGAGATTGACGACACACGTTGACGTGAATTCCTAGTAATTGTTTTACGGAATTAAGAATGAAATATTTTCCTAATTAATGAGCTTGTTTGCAGGAAGCATTCAAGAGATTTGCAATCTCTGAATATTCTTTCCTTGTGTGTGATTAGCGAGAATATTAATTGTAGCTTGATTTAACTGTTATGTATTTTTATATTTTATCTATCCACTCTTGTTATTGTAGAAGAGGGGTACATGTGCAGATGATGGGTGGTGCTCTGCCAAATGACGTAATGACAAATGATAAGACGGTCTAGCAGTTTTTTAGGATAGATCCCGTCATCGACTTGAGAGAAGTGTGGGGGCTGGAATAAAGACAGAGTGACTGACGAGGTGGTTCAGTTAGGGTCTCTTATTCTAGACAAGTAACACTTGGGGAGGGAGGTAATTTTATCTGACAGACTCCCCAAGGTTTGACTTAGTCGCTCTCCTGACCACAAATGACGAAGACCCGGTCGGGGTGATTGTGTTTGATTGTGAGGATTATTATTTATTAATGTGAGAGAATTATTTATTACTATAAAATAATAACACATAAATAATAATTAAACAATTAACAGATAAGAACCCTTGTCACACTTTTGTAATTTATTAAGTTCACACCTTGAAGGTAAGATTGCTATTGTAAATTTTTAAGTTCATATCTTGGAGAGGGGAGGTGGTAGATATTTCTATGTCATTATGTTCACGTCTTGGAGGTAATATTGATATTTGCAATTTATTAAATTCAGTTGATTTTACTTTTTTTTTTAATTGCTTCAGGAAAAACGGAAATTTGGAGACGATATATGCTAAGCTGGTCCATTCCAGAAATGTTCAATCATGTTTTCGCTCTAGATATTTAAACAATATATATCTGGAATTTTATTATGATATTATTAATATTATTTTCGAGTGGTAATTTTCTTTTCAGTCTTCTTCAGCACAAAATCTGTCAGGCCCAGTGCTAAACAGAAGTCAAGTTAACTTACTCCTTCAACCCGTGTATGACTTTGACGTACGTGACGACAAAGCCTTAGAGCGTGTGTTGCATTGTCTTCGTGACCTGGCGGATAAGAGTCAACCGAAAGAAGTGATGATGGTCATTTCCCAGTTAAAGTTCGGGAAATACCTTGGTCAACCTAGCTATGCGGCTACTGCTGCCCTTCTACCACGCCCTACCACACTACCCGAACACTTACTTCAACAACATTACCACGAGGGTGACTTTGATGTTCTCATCATACACAGACAACACGGATTGTTCACATTAGAAATTAAAAGCGTGGGAGCAAACTTCAGTCAGCTGAAGATGACGGAGCAACAGGAGGATGACGTGGTGATGAAGAAAGTTAAAGAGGCGGTAAAGCAGTTACACAAGTCAGAGGTTGTATTAAATCATTTGACGTCAGACTTGATGGACAATAATATCACTAAAATTCTTGCAATGCCAAACATCAGTTCTACTCAGTTACTGCGAGCAATTAGCAGGAATCCATCTGATGGTCAGGTAAGATTTTACAACAGTAAGAAATTGTAGAATAATGTGACTAAATTAAATTGAAAGAACTATTCTATAATTAATGCTGCCTCTTATCTTCGCTATTTATTGATCATTAGGGAAATGTAAAGTAATAAATAATACCAAATGCCGTGAAGTGTGTATTTGAAACTATTTATTACCATGGAAACCAATAACTACTATTAATCGTCTTATACAGTAAACTATTTATTACCATGGAAACCAACAACTACTATTAATCGTCTTATACAGTAAACAACTTACCACCATGTATGTCTTTACATAGCAGTCTCTCGAAAATAGAACACTTCCAAGTTAGAGAACAACACATGACAGATCTAAATAAAATGAAATCTATTTCTGTATACCCGGTGACGTCAGAATGACTTTTCTCTCATTATCATAATATCTAGACTTCCTCCCATCCGGAAAAATACAATGGCCTTTCGAAGTCCCAAGCAATAAACATTCCATATGGAAAGGATTTCGGATTTCAAAGTAGAGTGAGACGTTTTTGACATCCTCCAATGTACTCCACTAACATGACGTCAGATCTCCCACCTCCAACACATTATTTCGCCATTATGTTCAGATATGTTCAAATGACTGAGTGTGTGTGTGTGTGTGTGTGTGTGTGCGTGCGTGCGTGCGTGCGTGCGTGCGTGCGTGCGTGCGTACGTGCGTGCATATATAAGTAAACTGACTTTAATGTGAAGTTTTGCTGGGAAGTGAGCTAGATGTTAATTATCCACCATTCGGGCCTCTTGTAACCTAAGGCTAATCCCCAAAACACATCTTCTGTCTGGTCATAAATGTTAGAATAGATAATATAGAATAGAAAAGTGATAGTTCTAGCCCTCTGATACATACAGCCAGGTATAGTAAGTAATAGAGTTGAAAGACTACAACACATAACAAGTCATACGAACATGAGTGATCTAAGTATCAACAATAAATGTATTCAACAAGAAATAACAAAAGACAGCATGGTTACATATAGCGAATAGTTCAACAGTTACGAGTTTATAAATGGTTATAATTAATAATCACGACCTTGTGGTGTCATAAGAAAAAGCTCGTTTGAGTCCTATGGCACCAAGGTAGTTACTTGATTCATTCATAAGAGTGAACTATAATTTAGTTTATAAGTGAACACTGAATGTTTCTGAATGAACTTAAATGAATGAATGTTTCTGAGTTAACTATAATTTAGTTTATAAGTGAGCAATGAATATTTCTGAGTGACATATATAATTTAGTTTATAAGAGAACACTGAATGTTTCTGAGTGAAGTCCTAAAGTATTTTGATTACAATTTGAGTGAATAAGAATGAATCTTGATCGAAGCGGTTCAGCTTGTTGGTCTTCAAATCATTTAGCTTATTAAGAGTTGCCATCCAGGGTTTCAGTGATACATATATATTTACGCAGTTGCATGCGTGGTCTGTGGATTTGTGTCTCTGGCCCATGTATCGTTTCACTCTGGCATTGCTTCATGTCTCAGTGCTCATTGAATTCAACATCTCAGATTAAGTGCTGACCTGGCAGTAAAATACACATGGGCTAAGAATTCATTCTCATGTTTCTCTGACAGTACACTCTTACTTCTGTGGTTATCATACATTTTAATATCATAAGTGAAATATAAGAAAATAAAATATAGTTATAGTAAATGAACAAAGATATACAATTTAGTTACACAAGCAAAACCACATTCCTTCAGCAGTAATATATACAGAGAATGGTTTCCTTCTGTGTTGGTGTCTGGTGATAAGGTTAGTGGCATGGTTATACTTTATCAACACTGGGATCAAAATACGTATAGCCTTAGTGACGTCATTATACTTTATTAACACTGGGATCAAAATACATACAGTTCAGTGGTCAACGTGCATTTGACTGATGAATATTAGGTGAGTTTCTAGTACATTCATTTTAATGCAGTTGAGTGATGCTCTGATTGGTTCATTAGAGTGAATGTCTGGAAAATTCAGACATATTTCCAGTCTGGGGATATTTGTCAGCCATCCTAGAAGACAGGTTTGTATTTTTAGAGGAGGGTGGGGGTGGACTGCATAAGCCATTATGTGACAATGAGTTTTCAAGTATGCATTACGAATGATGAAGTTTAATTTTAAAAAAATAGTAGTAATAGTAGTAGTGGCACTTGTAGTAGTTATCGTAGTAGTTACAGTAGTGGTGATTGTGCTAGTAGTATTTATTCTAGTAGTAGTAGTGGCACTAGTAGAATTTATTATTGTTGTAGTTATAGTAGTAGTAGAAGTAGTTGTAGTAGTAGTAGTAGTGATAGTACTACTAGTAGTAATAGCAGTAGTAGTAGTGGCACTAGGTAGAATTTATTATTATTGTTGTTGTAGTTGTAGTAATATTGATTTTTTCTTATGACTTATATTCTCTGTCCGTTGTGAAATTTATTTCTGTCATTCTTATCAGAAGTCTGTGAGATCTTGAATTTATTTCTGTTATTCTTATCAGATGTCTGTGAGATCTTACATTTATTTCTGTCATTCTTAGCAGAAGTCTGTGAGATCTTAAATTTGTTTCTGTCATTCTTATCAGAAGTCTGTGAGATCTTAGATTTTAATGAGGATATGGGCACTTCATTGGAGAGCTTCCTTTATCTTTGGTTTCCTGTCGGTATATTGTTAATTTTAGTCTTGGTGCAAGTAAGGATTCCTGTCGGTATATTGTTAATTTTAGTCTTGGTGCAAGTAAGGATTCCTGTCGGTATATTTAGTTAATTTTAGTCTTGGTGCAAGTAAGGATTCCTGTCGGTATATTTAGGTAACTTTAACAAAAGGGCAAATGCAGTTTCTTAGCAACTTATTAAGGCAACATTAACAGAGGGGCGTGTGTTTACTTAGCAGTATAATTAAGGTAATATTAGCAGTGGGACAGTCATATTTCCTAGCAATGATATGAGGTACTTTAAGAAAATGGGGTAAACGTGATTTCTTACCAGTAAATTCAGTTACAGTGTGGCAAGTGTAGTTTGCTAGCAGTACTTACAGGTAACTTTAGCAGTGTGGTGAGTGTAGTTTCCTAGCAGTATATACAGGTAAATTTAGCAGTATGGTGAGGGTAGGTTTTTAGCAGTATACACAGGTAACTTTAGAAGTGTGGTGAGTGAAGAGTTTTAGCAGTATATACAGGTAACTTTAGCAGTGTAGAGAGTGAAGAGATATAGCAGTATATTCAGGTAACTTTAGCAGTGTGGTGAGTGAAGAGTTTTAGTAGTATATACAGGTAATTTTAGCAGTGTGGTGAGTGAAGAGTTTTAGCAGTATATAGAGGTAGGTTTAGCAGTGTGGTGAGTAAAGAGTTTTAGCAGTATATACAGGTAACTTTAGCAGTGTAGAGAGTGTAGGATTTTAGCAGTGGGCAAGTGTATTTTCTTTGCAATATATTCAGGTGAATTTAGGGGCAAGTATCATTTCTTAGCAGTATATTCAGGTCACTTTTGCAGTGAGACAAGTGCTATTTCTTGGCAATACATTCAGGCCACTTTAGCAGTAGGACCTTGCGTGATTTTATATATAAGTGTAGTCAGATAACTTTCCAACAAAATTGGTTTCTTTTCCATATCAGACAAGCAATGCTGTCATGTTTTATACTAAAATGCAATTTTCGTCTCAGATAATAATGTTGTTCATTTACTGAAAATATATTTCTTTTATTTCAGACAAGCAATGTTGTCATACCTTATTTTAAAATTGTTAGTCTGTCAATCGTTACATATAAAATGTACAGCGTCTGTTTTCATTGTTACGAATGAAGATAAGATTTTGGCCATGCTGAATGTAATTCATGTGTATGTTTCGACACATGACACACACTGTGCTAAAATGCAATTATACTAACATGTTTTCGCGGACGTATATTTAAATGTGTACATTTCAGATTCAAGGCGATAGGAAATTAACTGTTATCGGCGATAAAATAGAAAAGAGCTAATACAATTAAACCATATACTATATTGGATAACGCCATTCCAAATACAGACTTTAATTAAAATAATGATTTTTCTTGAAATATAGCGTGGCAGATAAGTTGCATTATCAAAACTAATTATCTTGGTTATATTTCAATCAACTAACTTTTAAATACTAAAAATTAATGTGTTTCTAAACGATACGATGATGGGAAAGAAATCTAGATTACCTAATATATCCTATTAAAGTAGAGTTATCTCCATGAACGTATTTAAAACAAAATAATGCACAAACATATATGCATTTATTATTTCAATTCGCACTGTGCTTTGACATACACTAATAATTTGTTTCATCAAATATACACTAAAGTTATGTATAATATAATAATTGTACTTAAAGTTTTCTTTCACATTAAACACATGACTGACAAGCTTACAGATAATATAATCTTATATTTTGAACTTCTAATTCCATGTACTGAATCTAAATTAATTCACATTACGTAAACTTGATTTTGCGTCACCGTAAAGCTACGTCATAGCAAACTGTCGGCTGAGTATAACTACAAGCAGAGAGAATGTCAAGTTCTATAAGAAAATGACCTTCAGGTTTTAAAAAGATTGATCTCTGTTAGTAAGTATTGAGAGAAATTTTAAAAAGATTGATTTCTGTTAGTAAGTATTGAGAGAAATTTTAAAATGATTGATCTGTATTAGTAAGTATTGAGAGAAGTTTTAAAATGATTGATCATTGTTTGTAAGTTTTGAGAGAAGTTTTAAAAAGATTGATCTCTGTTAGTAAGTATTGAGAGAAGTTTTAAAAAGATTGATCTCTATTAGTAAGTATTGAGAGAAGTTTTCATGAATGCAGTTACATGGCGTGTAAGGTGAAGCCTTTTTTCTCAGTGATTAATATGCTATTACAACGAAAACATTTTTAATAATGTCAGATTACACTCTGAGTGGTTTTTATTTTATCACAATGGCAAGAGAAATAGAATTTTAAAATATAATTGTTTTAGCAACAGTTTCTCGTTAACAATCGATGACTCTGGATTATTTCACACACACACACAAACACATACACATAACACATACAAATATGCACACTCACACACATTTCTATATTTAATAATCTCATTCTTATTTACACTTGTCTTATCGCAAAATGTAATTAAATTACATTCTGCTCTTGCTTTTCACGAAACAGTGTAAATAATCACATTTTTTTAAAACTATATCTCTAACTCCTCAGGAAACCGTTTTAACAAAGGTCTATTTATACTTAAAAGTGTATAATAATTTCAGCTA
This sequence comes from Sinotaia quadrata, assembly GCA_028829895.1. Taxonomy (NCBI): domain Eukaryota; kingdom Metazoa; phylum Mollusca; class Gastropoda; order Architaenioglossa; family Viviparidae; genus Sinotaia; species Sinotaia quadrata. The sequence goes on from CM054184.1 coordinate 13,815,236, forward strand.
CATTATCTGAAAATCTATATTTCTTATTTAGTATTTATCATGGGATTATTTTTATATTTCTTACTTTGTATTAATCATTAGATTATTTTTCGTTTTATTAAATATGTGTGGCTTGTTCTATAATTAATTATATTTCCCCCACCCCATGCAGGGATTGTGCCAGTGTCTTGGTGACCGCAGTGTTGATGATGCATTAAAGATGTGTCTGCTCTCAGACCAACTCTCAGACAAGCGGATGGCTTCAGACGTCAATCACATCGTGTGGTGGCAGCAGTTAGTGAAGATGACTAGAGCCCAGCCGCTATTAACAGACACGTTGTATGAGCAATTGGTGGCCAGGTAGTTAGTGAAGGAAGAAAATTACTTGTTATCAATCTCTCTTTCTTTAAGATTTTTTATTATCTTTTTATCACTTTACTTGAACTTTTAATGTCTTTTTATCACTTTACTTGAACTTTTAATGTCTTTTTATCACTTTACCGGAACTTTTAATGTCTTTTTATCACTTTACTTGAACTTTTAATGTCTTTCTATTCCATTTCCGACTACCTATCTATAAACACTCATAATTATAATCTTTCATCACTGTAATGATCACGTGGTGTTCACTAAGTCAAACATGTTATTCTTCTTGTTCCTAAGTACTTTCACGATACTTCAACTAATTTTTACCTTAATTCAGCGAAATATCAAATTTAAAATTAATTTTAGAATCAGAATGGAAATAAACACTTGGACGTCAAGGTCAGTGTAAGCTATATGAATTCCAGTCATCGTCTTTTTTCTGTTTGAGATTAAATTTGAACTGTCCACTTCACTATTTGAGATTAAATTTGAACTGTCCACTTCAATATTTGAGATTAAATTTGAACTGTCCACTTCACTATTTAAGATTAAATTTGAACTGCCCACTTCAATATTTGAGATTAAATTTGAACTGTCCACTTCACTATTTAAGATTAAATTTTAACTGTCCACTTCAATATTTGAGATTAAATTTGAACTGTCCACTTCACTATTTGAGATTAAATTTGAACTGTCCAGTTCACTAACTGAGATTAAATTTGAACTGTCCACTTCACTAACTGAGATTAAATTTGAACTGTCCACTTCACTATTTGAGATTAAATTTGAACTGTCGCTTAATACACACTTCACTATATGCTGTTACAGGTTCTGTGGTCCAGCGACTACAGTGGAAGTCCACTGTGTTACAGCTCCACGCCTGGAGATAAGGATTCTTGGGGAGGCGGTGTCTGCAACTGGAGAGTCAATGGCCAGGCTCGTGTTATTTCCACAGCAAGTGGAACTTTTGAATCGGTCACCACCCCGGGTATTTCTTATCGGTCCACCTGGGACAGGTAAAACCATTGTCTTGATTGTTCAGGGTCTTGGTTGGCTTCAACTCGGACACGACGTCCATGTTGTCAGTACTTGTTCTGAAAGCCGTGCAGCGACGTTCGCCATTGAACATCAACTTAAGGAAACCACGAAGACGACAACAGGCAGTTCACGTGTACACCGACATCAGTTTGTCTTTTGGAAAGATGGAGAAGTGGAGACTGCAGTCAGACGTCTGACATCTCTGAGTGAAGGGAGACAACTGTGTGTGATTGCAGACGAGGCCATTCCTGAATACAGGTTTGTTATACAGCGTGTTAACTTAAGACACTTACAAACAGAAAGGCATACGTAGAGTATAACGGTCTTGTCTCACTACAGACTAACGGTTAACGAACGATTAAGAATGTCGCCTGTAAATGTATTTGTTGGATTGTGTGTACATTGCTAAACAGACAGACAAACATGAAACACAACAAGTGATTAACACGCAAACAAACAGACAGACAAACACAACAAATGATTAGCACTTAAACAAACAGAAAGTAATTGGCGACGTTGTAAATGACGTCACAATACAAAGACGACATAAAGTAAACGTCATTACGTCATAATTGTCTGACGTCAACACACTGACATAACGTCTTCTTCTGTTCATTTTGTAGTGACTGGAAACCCTTCACGGAGTTTTGTGATCAACTCATTGATCAAGTACCCGGGGTGTACCTGTGGGGTGCATCAATATATCATGAAGACAGACCGTTATGTCTGGAAGAGGTCAAGCTGACAACGCCTCTAAGGTCACCGCCAGTCGTCGTCAGGGAGGTGATGGAGGCATCTGAAATAAGTTTTGATAAACAAGTCCATGACTACACGGTCAGTAACGTCCCTGTTCCAACAGACGGCCCGGCGGTTATACGATTCAAACACCTTGAAGGTCAGTTAGGTCACACAGAGAACTATTCGCCACTTAACTGTGTAGAGTGTGGACATCAAGTCGCCCGTGTCCTGACAGAACTCAACGTCGGTCGGACAGGTATGGGTGTGGTGTGTTTGACACGGTGAGTGAGTGAAACAATACAAATACATGCGGGTGGATGGAGGAATAAATGGACGGGTGGATGAACGGATACAAAAATAAAAATATTTTTCATCAAATGTCAGGTAACAGTAACGGCCCTCCACCTCTGCAATACCGCGACGTCCTGGTGTTGTGTTATGACTCCCCGACTGATAAGGTGGACAGTAACGGTCCAGTGACTACTCTCGGTCTGGTCCAGGGTCTACGTGACTGTCACGTGCCTGTGCGCGAGGTGAAGAAAGGTGATGAAGCCGACATTCGTGACACGGCGCTTGGTGTCGGTGATATGGTGACGGTGACAAACTGGGAAGATGTTCGTGGTCTGGAGAGAAAGGTGGTCGTTGTGGAGAATTGTGATTACTTCAGAGAAAGACTTAACGCCATGTCACGCTGTACGTCACAACTTGTGGTGATTAACTGGAGAGGACCTGAAAATCTTGACATTTATGACAGTAGTGATGATTCCGTCAACTCTGATGAGAATAACGATGATTCCGTCAACTCTGATGAGAATAACGATAACCGATAAACGCTTTATAACGAACACAACCGTCACCTAACTGATTGAAGTAGCAGTCCGGAACATCATGATCACTACAACGACACTGATGATGACAACGACAAATCATAAACTACATTAAGTAATAAACAACGTGTAGTGTGTCGTGAATAAAACAACGTGTAGTGTTTCATTGTACTGTAGTGTGTTATTTACGTGAACTGATATTTGTACGTCTACAACTGTAACATCGCCAATGTCGTCTTCGTTATTCTCAATTTCTCTTTGTGTTATTTTATCTTCTTACTCGTTAACGTCAACAAAGAAACGTCCTGTTGTCATGACGACGAGCATCATACTTATGACGTAATCGTCGACATGACGTCATTCAGTGCGCATGTCTGAAATCTTTCAATACATTTCTTTCTTTCTACTTTTACTTTCATTTTCTTTCATTTTTTTCTAATTTCTCCCTCCCTCCTTCTCTCTCTCTTACATTTGAGTGTTTGCACGTTAATACGTGTTTGGATGAATGTTACATCTGCCGCAGTGGGCACGCCATTTATATTTTATATTTATAATACATAAATACTACTCCCATATTTTACACATACAATACTTAAATACTACTCCCCATATTTAAAAAACTTTTAAAACTTTTGATCAAACAGTGAGGGTAAAGATAGACAATGTTAATTTACAGTTAATAAGATGACTGGCGAAGTCTGGAGGTTATTGTTATAAATTATTTTCACATTTACAATGTTCAAATTAATTTATTTGTTGTAGTAGTCTTGATATATTTCTGAAATTTATTCTGAGTTTACTCCTTGTTTTCCGAATATTTTATTTTCATACACAGCCGGAAGTAGGTTTTGTTTCATTTCCTTTCTAAAGTTTGTAATTTGTAAAATTCTAACAGATTTTATTAAAACAATGAGTGTCACTAAAAAACGTAAGATTGAAGATGAATGCCGTGTTTTTAATGATGAATGGACAACTAAGTACTGTTTTATAAAAGTTGGTAGCAAATCAGTTTACTTGTTGTGAGATGAGTCAGTGGCTGTCTTCAAGGAGTACAATTTATAAAGACACTACCAAACAAAACATTCCGATTTCGGATACAATTTAACAACCGAAGAGAGGAAAAGGAAATGCCCGGAGATGGTGAAATATTTGGAGAAACAGCAAACTGTTTTCACTAAACAGTCTTAAATTCAAGATGCTGCAACAGAAGCTAGTCTGGTACTGTTACACAGAATTGTAAAACACAACAAGCCATTTTCTGATGGCGAGTTCATCAAGGAATGTTTGCTAGATGCAGCAAACATTATGTGTCCAGAACAAAAAAACAAATTTGACAACATTACTTTATCAAGGAGAACTGTGGTCAGACGTGTGGACAAGATAAGTAACAATTTGATGCATAAACTTCAAGATGCATGTAAACAATGTTTGTGTTACTCTCTTGCATTGGATGAGAGTACCGATGTACATGATACTGCCCAATTATTGATATTTATACGTGGAATAAACACTTCTTTGAAACTCACTGAAGAGTTACTAAGTGTTGAGTCACTCAAAGACAAAACCACAGGCCATGATGTATTCAATGCTGTTAATAACTGTATTGAAAGAACTGGGTTGGTTTGGAACAAGATGGCAAGTGTTTCAACTGACGGAGCCCGTGCTTTGACCGGAAAAAATGTAGGTCTGGTAAAGTTGATAAGTGATAAGATTAAAGCAAAATATCCTGACCACACATTATTACCACTTCGCTGTGTGATCCATCAAGAAAATCTGTGTAAAACTGTTTTGAATATCAAGCATGTTATTGACCCAGTTGTCAATGTCATCAACCTCATAAGATCAAGAGGACTTAATCACAGACAGTTCAGGGCATTACTTGACGATTTGGAAAATGAACATTCCGATGTGCTGTACTACACCAGTGTTCGATGGCTGAGTCTCGACAAGGTGTTGAGGCGAGTGTGGGACCTCAGAGAAGAAATAGTGAGGTTCCTAGAGATGAAGGGCATTGAATGTGACTTTAATACTAATATTGTCAATAAAGAGTGGAAGTTAGACTTTATGTTTGCCATTGAAATTATAGAAGAGTTAAATGAACTGAATGTCAAACTTCAGGGCAATTGTGTGTTTGCACATGAAATGTAGTACATGTAAAATCATTTCGGGCAAAACTCTCACTGTTCTCCAGACAAGCAAGTGAAAAAAAGTTTTGTCACTTCCCTTTGGTGAAACAAGAAACCATTTCTGGTGAAATGACTGAAAAGTATAGAGCCCAATTAGATGCACTGACTGATGTATTTGGAAGGAGATTTAAAGATTTCAAGAACTTAGAGCCACAGTTCAATATTCTCAGTTCCCCTTTTAGTGCAGAAGCTGTTACAGCCCCGGAGGACATACAGTTAGAGCTTCTTGACTTACAAGCAGATCATGACCTGAAAGAGAAATTCAAATCATTTCCAAAATTGAAAAACTTTGCAGCTAAACTTTCATTGTTTAAATCAACATATATTTGCAAACAAGCATTTTCTTGCTTGAAGATCAACAAATCTAAGAATAGGTCTTTATTGTCGGACTCCAACTTGCATGCTGTCATGCGAATTTCAATAAGTAGACTTGCTCCAGATTTCAAGAATATTGTTAAAAATTGCAAGCAGTTACATACATCTCTTTAGAGATCAATAATTGTAATGACAGTGTAGTCGGTTTATGTCTAAATTAAAGCCACTGATAGATAATTTTAAAAATTTATTATAATGAAAAAATGTAAAATCTTGTTAACAAATCAGTAAAAGTGTTAGTCCATACTGTAAAATATAATGTATAAATGTATAAAAGTAAAATAAAATTGCAATAATTGGTTATTTATAGTTTTATATTGTTTTATAAATAATTCATAATTACTTATTGTGATAGGTTGCTGTAAACAAAGTGGGTTTAATATAAATATGCGGCCCCCCAATAGCTTTACATTGGTCAATGTGGCCCTACACACAAAAAGTTTGCCCAACACTAGACTCAAGTAGAGTCCCCTTTGCCGCCCGGACTTTTTAGATATATTGTGTGTGAGAGAGTGTGCGAGAGTCGTCTTTGGTCGGTCTTTTGGTGGTCGTCTTTTGGAAAGTGATCTGAGAGTGGTCAAGAGAGAAGCGTGTGTGGCGGTGTGTCGCCTAAATAAAGATCAGATGGAAATGTAAACACGTGTTGCATGTTCTGCCTCTTCTGCTGTGGTTGCCGTAGCCATATTGTCTGATTATTTCATCATCTCCTAGCATTCTGGGGTGACCCATGACAACAACACAACACCACACCCCATCACATATGTAAATCTTAAAACACACGGAATGATTTTGACTGTATTTTATTAAAATTGAAATCAAATAGAATACATGCCTGATTTCTCTTTACAACATGCATAACCAAACGAACATACACAATATTTAGTGTTGACATTCAAAAAATGTATAAACATGACGTTTCGGAGATTATTTTAGTTTTGATAAGTACAATATGTAGTAACATCGACATACAGACTGTTGTAGTTTTGATAAGTAAATAACTCCCACTACATATATTTATCTCCCATATTTAGAACTTGCTGGACCAATAACAACACACGGCTTTAGCAGAAGCTTTTATAGTCAGGGATCAGATACTAGATCTCAAATCTCATTCAACCTAATAATTATGAACGTTTTTTTAAACTGTTTAGTCAGGGATCAATAAACAGATCTCCAACCTCAGTGAACCTAATAATTCTGAACGTTTTTTAAACTGTTTAGTGTCAGGGAACATAATAAGCAATATCAGCAGAGAAACTACTGATTTTGATAACATCATTATGTCGTTTTATAGACTGTCAGAAGATAACACCGGTTTAATATAACAGAGTAATATGCCCGGGGGGGGGGAGGGGTGTCATTGCTTTATACCACTGATTAATTTACAACAGCATTTTATATTAACACTTTTATCGGCTTGCTTTTGCAAATTCATAATATATTAACTGTATGGCTAAATAACATTACAAGATATCACTACTTGATAAAAGATACCAGATTATTTTTGTTGCATAGAAGTGTTTCGTCTGATACAACATAATGGAAGTATACTCAGCAACAATAGATGTCCATATTGAGTCCGATAGCAATCGCAATTAATCTCTCAAAGTCAATAATTACTAAAATCATAAAGAGATATGCTTTTGGCACACCTCAAAGTCAATAATTACTAAAATCATAAAGAGATAGGCTTTTGGCACACCTCAAAGTCAATAATTACTAAAATCATAAAGAGATATACTTTTGGCACACCTCAAAGTCAATAATTACTAAAATCATAAAGAGATAGGCTTTTGGCACACCTCAAAGTCAATAATTACTAAAATCATAAAGAGATAGGCTTTTGGCACACCTACATGACAGGCTTTTGGCACACCTACATGACAGCAGAGTTGGTGAGTGTCGTGCGTCAACAGTTCAGGAGTTTCAGTTTGAGATCGCTGGTAAAGAGGTGACTGTATGTGACAGTTCAACAGAAGGGATTGCAGTATTTTGAGTGAGATCGCTGGTAAAGAGGTGACTGTATGTGGCAGTTCAACAGAAGGGATTGCAGTATTTTGAGTGAGATCGCTGGTAAAGAGGTGACTGTATGTGGCAGTTCAACAGAAGTGATTGCAGTATTTTGAGTGATCGCTGGTAAAGAGGTGACTGTATGTGGCAGTTCAAGGGATTGCAGTATTTTGAGTGAGATCGTGTGTGACCCTGTGATGCCAGGAGGTGATTCACTGGAATGTCGATTTGCTTGTTTCGTGCATTTTATGATTGTGATTGTTACTTGAAGTAATAGACTAATAGAGGATAGGCTATATTCCCTTTTCTCCATGATGAAATGATTTTTTACTGCTTGAAAAGATCACACTTCGTGTTATTTTACTGCTTGAAAAGATCACACTTCGTGTTATTTTACTGCTTGAAAAGATCACACTTCATGTTATTTTACTGCTTGAAAAGATCACACTTCGTGTTATTTTACTGCTCGAAAAGATCACACTTGAGTGAATAAGCAGTGAAACGGCGTTTTCTCCAATGTGAGGGGGAAACAGTGGAAAGCAAGAGAGACACATTGATAGCAGACAACAAACTTGTGACACTGTTGCAAAATGAGAGAAACTGTATTGGGACTGCTTTTAATTCAGGTTATGTAAAAACCACTTTCGCCTATCTTTAATAACTCCATTTCTGTTCTCTGATACGAACTAAACTGTGATTTGTATTGACACTAAGGTTGAATTCTATTTTAATATAAGACTGTGAAAATATAGAAATTACTCGAACAGGATTTCATAGAAATATTGATTTCAAGTAATCTATTTCATTGTATTTGTTCTATGTATATTTGACTGTTTAATTAATAAATATATTGACCTTCCTATGCATACTGATAACCTTATGTGGGAGAAAAATTGGATAGATGGGGGCTCGCTAAATATAAATTAAAAAGACGGATTTGTTTTCTCCTTTAGTGAGTTTTCCATCTACAGAATATTCTTTGACAGTAAATGTTTATCTTTAATGTTATGGAAGAGAGAAAACATTTACAGCGCTGTACATCTGCCAAGTGCAAGAGAAGAGTGGTGTCTGCTGGAAGATCATTAATAAAATAAATTAAGATTTACATTAGTTGTCATTAGTTTTGGATGATTAATTAATTAATAATAATATACATTAACTAAGTTGTGTGACACTATGGTTTCCTAGAAGGCATTTCGTTATGGTTTCTTATAAATTTAACAAATATCATTTTTTGTATTTTTATAGCTTTAAAAACTTTACTGCGTGGAATCTTAAAACTTTAAAATATATTTCTGTATGCGTAATTTGTGCATGCAAAATGCAATTTGTTAGTTGTCTCTTTTGCCAGGAAATTGGTTATTTACTTATTTGTTTGTATGCTTATTTATTTTTATTTATTAATTTATTTATCTTAAATGTTGTTGTGCAGCGAGGCTACAATGGAGCTCGTGCCTTCTTTGAGACATATGTAGCGAAACACTCGGATACATTACACAAGAAAGTGAAGACAGCATAAACATTTATTTGAAAAGTCCATCACATAGTGGACCAATAACCAATACTGAGACATGGCATGAGCGTTGACATCAAATCGTAGAGACAGACGGAAACGAATTGTGATAAAGAGTGGTACATTTTTTTGATACAAATATGCATTCTGTGAAACTTTGCTTTTTTTCCCTTCAATTCTGCTTTCGGTGGTGTGAATATGCGATTTTCCCACGTCCAGAGAAGACTGCGAATTGGAGGTCTCCAGGAAATGTGGCCAATCAATCAGCCCCATGTGCACCACAGAGGATGTCATGAAAGAAGTGTCATAAATTAGAAAGACTTGGCGCATTTCTGGAACCCCATAAAGCCCCTGGAAGATGGTGACTGATGAACAAATGGGTATATATCACAAACATAGCTTTGGGGTCTTTAAAGTGACGAGAGTTTATTTCGATAAGACCAAAATTTTGGCTTGAGTTTGGCCTCGAGAATTCACGAAGAGTATTTTGAACATTCCTCCTGGTGTGCTTGACAGTGCAAGGGAAATTTGGAACGAGTCTCTTTGGTGTGCTAGGAGAGCGCAGTTATCTAACCGTATTATTAGTGTATTCTATTTCAACCTGAAGAACACGCGTAAGGTCTGGTAACCGTGCAATATTAGTGTATCAGTTATTGAAATGAACGAAAGAGGAGTTCGGTTAGGGTCAGGCTAATATCCTCGGATTCGTGTTAGTAGATGCTACATCTCAAGATTTTAATTCATAATTTAATCTTTTTTTAAAATGAAAATACTTTTAATACTTTTACATTCATTACTTTTCAATTCTTTGTCATCTTCATTTTATGTAAGAGTTCATACTGTAATATTGATATGGTTTTGTTATTTATTCGGCGATTATTAATATCGCATGGGGATCTCTAACGAGGCAAAACACATCCACTCATCCCTGTTTATAAGAAACTATCAATTAATTAACATATAGTAACCCCGACCCTTGAGATTTACTATTAATGTTGCTACTATTGTAACTAGGCCACCTCCGGATTACTCCAGCTAAAAATAATTACTCCATGGCAGATATATACGAAAGAGAAAATCAAGATACGACAACTCCTAACAAAACAAAATAATTTGTTAGTAGTGTCGTACTTGTATATTTGAGAATACATGTTGATTATGATGTTGATTTACAATAGATCTGTTACCATGTCAACGTTTGTATCTTAGCTTATAAAGTCGTTCAGACAAATGCACAGCGCACACAAACAACCAATGATCTCCCCCCTTGTAATATCCACAAACACAAACACATACAAAAACAGAGAAAAAAGCAATATCGTACACCGATCAAGATACGTGGATGTTTGTCTAATGAGATACAATGTAACATAGGTAATATTATAATGTAACAGTAATATTACAATGTAACGTCAGTAATATTATAATTGTTTCTCACCCACTCTGCAAACCTCCTCACTGTTTTCCAACAATAACGCTATGAAAAATAACCACAACTCTAACAAGGTAGGGCTTCGATATATATATTTTTTTAAAAATTTTTAATGTATTTTTTAAAAAGAAACTATTTTTTTTTTTAGATACTTACTTAACGATTCTTGAAATCTCAACTTTCTTGTCTTATATCTATGTTGCCGTGAGAAATGCAGAAATAATATCCGTGTGTGTGTGACAAATGTTTTATCTTAATAAAAAAAAAATAACGACAATATTGTGATCGAAGACTATCTGAGGCATGACGTCATTACGGCAGTACACATTGATATGACGGCTATCGGTGACTGTTTACGTTAAGCGAAATTAGGCCAGTGCACCATTGCAGTTCACACGCACACACGCACACACGTTCGTTACTTACTCTTTATCAGTGATTAGTACTCTATATTTAGATTTATTTATGAGTAGGTACTTTTTTAAAAAAGTCACATGACATCACATGAAGTTTCGCGTGCTGGTTTCGAAACTGACCTCGCTGATATATAACAAATCTAGACATCACGAATTACAGCCGTCGTGACACGCCAGTCGCACGGGTTTTACTGTGTCAAATTAAACAATCAAAGCGCACACGTGTTCCAAGGACTGAAATATTCACAAAGTAAGTTTTATTTTTACATCTTAATAATTATGTTTAGATTTAAAAATTGTTGAAGTATTGTCCCTTTATCTTTTTTACTACCTATTTTTTTAAACTGTGCAAATTATACTTTGGTTGTATCCAACGTTGTGTCTTCTTCAAACCTAAATTCACATTTGTACAATCTATTGGAACAAATTAATAAGGCCACAAACGATCAACCCCGAATGGTTTATAAAATTAAATGTTGCAAGTAAACGTCACTTATAGGTTTTTATGCTTTATTAAATGTTGCAAGAAAACGTCACTTATAGGTTTTTATGCTTCATTAAATGTTGCAAGGTAATGTCACTTATAGGTTTTTATGTTTTATTAAATGTTGCAAGTAAACGTCACTTATAGGTTTTTATGTTTTATTAAATGTTGCAAGTAAACGTCACTTATAGGTTTTTATGTTTTATTAAATGTTACAAGTAAACGTCACTTATAGTTTTATGCTTTAGGCAGCCTTTGAGTTTGGTAGGTCTCGGAAATCCTATGTTGTCATTGAGTTTATCTGACTGACTGGGAAAATGTAACATCGAAATGTATTGCAAACTGAATCACATAGCTTTTGATCTCTAACTAAATATAAATATATTCATAAAAGCATCCAATGCGAACAATGGACACATCTTCACTGGCACTTCTAGTTCTACTCGCTGCGCTATCGTGCAACGCTCACTGGGAACGAGAGTGGGAAGACTGGAAGGCGAGATTCAACCGGAAGTACGCCACCTTCAAGGAAGAGGCTCTGGCTCACGAAGTGTGGGCACAAAACATGGCGTTCATCCAGTCCCACAATAGTCGCCCTGACGTCACATTCTCTGTGGGAATGAACGATTTTGGGGATAAGGTAATGTTAGGATAAAGTATTTATTTACTTTTAAATGTCGCCTGAAGGAGAAAGAACCCCACCACTACAACAACACAAATGGGAGTGTTTGTTTGACCAGTAATTTTGAGTTGACTTACCTGTAACTGTTTCTTCAATGGTTATGCATAAATTAAAACTGCTTAGCTATTTAAAATTAAAACAAGATACATTCTAGGACGTATACCCATATGTATAGTTTGTTCATTGTTACACATGAACAAAGTTGCCAGAGTGAAGACATTTCAGTACATTTGAATAAGTAAGATGGTGGGCAGTCAACGATGTAATTTGACTTGAAATGATAGAGGTGTGTGCCTGGCGGTTGAAAGATTTAAAATATGCAACTTGAAATGAATAAACATGCATGCATGCGTACACACATCGCACGAACACACCCACAAACGTGGTGGGTATTGAATCATTGATTCAAGCATAATTTAAATTGTGGCTGTGCAAGTGATCACATTTCCATTTCTATTTTCTCCATTCAGAAATGGGGAGAACGACCACGCTCCATTCTCAAGGTCGTTTCTAGTGATAACATTCAAAAAACTATTGTCAAGGAGGATGCACCCCCGCCCACATCATGGGACTGGAGGAAAAAAGGTGTGATAACTCCAGTGGAAAATCAAGGACAAATGGGCCAATCAGATGCTATAGCGGTCACAGGTTAAATTTTATTTCATCTGTTTACTTTGCTAATCTCTCTCCCTCTCTCTGCATGCATCCACCATCCATACATCTGCCCATTCCTCTATCTATCCATCTATCTACCTGTGATGTGGTGTAAGGTGTAGTGTTATGGGTCACCACAGGATGCAAGTTTGAAAAACAATGATAATGGAGTTCAACAGGTCACATGCTTGACGACAGCCACAGCAGAGAGATGTATACACAACACTGTGTTCACAGTTTACACGAGGCTTTGTTCATAACACCCCCCCCCCAACTCATTCTCCCATTCATGGCTACGTGGTTCACTGTTCTTTTGTACACACACATTTCTTCACTCAATCACTCCTAACATTAAATCCTGAAAGTTCTGGCCACCAAGCAATTCCCTTGCCGGCCACAAGGACTGCAGACTAAAACTCACTACAATGATCTGAACTGTGCTCTCCTACTTTCGTTTCTATGTAATTTGCTCCTAAAGTATTTAGTGTTATATTACGCTGTTACTATCTAAGGAAACTACACTAAATACTCTTTTAAAAAAACACCAACTCTTTCCTAATGTATAATTTAAAAGATAAAGTATAAAATAAATTATGTAACTACATTTCTGCCATGTGGAAACCTTTTTCACATGAATAAATCCAAAAATACTCAAAGAAAATACTAAAAAAATTAGCATAAAAATATATAAATACAAACTACAAACCATTTCCTATCTAAATGCATAAATATCAGCTTTAGTTAAGAACTCCCTAAAACATTGTACGAGGATAAACGCGTGTACTCTAACACAGCATACTACATTAGCACTGTCAGGTTTACTCAGTACAGTGCTCTATGGTTTAAAACAAAGCAAGTGCCGACCTAATTTTGTCGCTTCAGTGACAAAACTACAATGAAACAAAACAAAAAGCGCTATACACACGTATACACACATTACATCTATCTATCTATCTATCTATCTATCTATCTATCTATCTATCTATCTATCTATCTATCTATCTGTTTGTCCCTCTGTCTGTCTGTCTGTCTGTCTGTCTGTCTATCTATATATATATATATATATATCTATCTGTCTCTCTATCTATCTATCTGCATATATGTATTCAAAAATATTTGTATATTTGTAATTATTCTGTAGAGTGGATTAATTCAAGTGCACTGTAATATGAGCTGTCTTACCTTTTAGCTTCCTTATTTAACCCCTCTATTTCAAGTTCAGAAAATTAGATATAATTTTAATAAATGAATAAATATGTATAAATATTTTCATGGCTTCCATAGAAAGAAAAGTAGAAACAATATCTGAAAGTTCACTGAAGAGTATATCAGTGACTTATAAGACTGGAACTGTAGAATAGCTGATAACCGTAGATTAGCTGATAACTGGGAGTCTCTTATGAGGAGCAGAAAGAGCCAAATCTAAATTTAAAAAAAAAATCAGATATAGATAAATGAATACAAATATCAATGTTTGCGTTACAAATGTTGTCAAATTCACAAGTATCCAAGTTCTGCAGGTTGAGACTGGCACTCTGTTGTCACTTCATAATATTAAAACTTGGAAGAAGCATGCTGCCTCACATTTAAATTGTAATTCCTGACAATTAAATTACGAAAATTCACCTTTTGCGAAAGACAGTAAATACAAGATTTTCTTTTCTGGTTGTATGTATTGTTTTTTTTTTGTTTTCTGTATGGCGCATGTGATATATAACATACACATACCATTACTCTAAATTATTGCTGCTACCATATTCCGTTTTAAATTTTGATGACGTTCAGTTATTCATTCCTTGGAAAGAATCAAAATTACACTCACATCAGTAACAATTGACAATGATATTGATTTTACAGTCCATAACTCTAGAATAAATGTAACATGGATGTTTATTGAACTGCCAATAAACACATTCTACATAACTAGCTACTGATTGAAGATAATAATAATATGTAAATAGAAAAATCGAATTGAAAGGAATCATTTTTATCGAATACAAATTTCGGAAAGTTTTAAAACACACACGAGTTTTGTTCAATAGTAATAGCTTTATAAAATTTAATCCGTATAATTTAATTTTGATCCGAAAATAAGTATTCACTAAGCCTTTTTTAATCATTAATATGTTCAATCCAACAAACTCAAAATCAGCCAAATATGCATCTCTATAGTATACAGTGAAATCAAGGGAGGCTATCGGGATATTTTAGATTTGTTTACGATGCCTTCGGATTTTACCTGTAACATCCCTGAGACCACAAGAGTTTTAAATCTTACATTTTAAAAAAAAATTAGCAGTTCATTATTTTCAATACCCATGCAAACATCTATCTATCATCTATCTATCTATCTATCTATCTATCTATCTATCTATCTATCTATCTATCTATCTATCTATCTATCTATCTATCTATCTATCTATCTATCATTTGTTCGTTCGAATACTATTATATTCTGTACTTAGCACTTTTAAAAAATAATAGTCTGTCCTGTCTATCTCTACATCTTTCTGTATCCTGTCTCGCCCCATCTCTCCCTATCCCTCATTCTACCTGCAAATACACCTGTGGATACGTTCGCAAATTTATAACTTCTTTTTCTCACTATGCATTCGCGATGGCGCTGCAGAGGATCTGGAGAGCTTGCATGCCATCAAGACCAAACAACTGGTCCGCCTGAGTTCCCAAGAGGTCGTGGACTGTTGCAGCGTTACTCCGGGTATGCTAAAAGCTGCCATTTATGAGTGCATCGCCAAGCTGGGAGGGCTGTGCTCAGAGGCCGCCTACCCCCCAGACCCCTCCAGCCAGCAGTGTAAGAGCAGTCAGTGTACACCGATTGCCAAAGTACGATGATCAAGTCAACAGTTAGCTGTCACGTGACGTATTTCTAAGTCTTCGAGCTTCAGTAAAACGTATTTTAAAAAAAAACGAAACAATTAAATAGAATTCTAATTGAATGTCGTACACATGTATATTTGATTTAATACGCTCGGCATTTAAATTTATTTTTCTCACTGCAATGAAATCAATCTGCTTTTATTCATGAAAGCAAAAAAATACGGGTAGCCGCATGGAGTTAGGTCTGCTAATTATAATCTGATTATAATGATAATCTTATAAGCACGCTAACGTGTTCCCAATATACCCTTTACCAAACAACAAGCCATTAAATATAAAAGATAGCTTACATTTAAAAAAAAATTATAAACGTGTACACACATAGATATATGTTTTTACATACATACACATATCAATTCATACATACATACAAACATTCTCTGATTTTGTCGTAGACCACTTAAAGTTCACGTTGATCCTCTGCAAAAAAATTAAATGTCCAGTTACTCATTGCTGAAAATCCATTGGTTGTATATTTACTAACTCTTCGACTCCTACATTTTCTGACTAAATTATATAATTAATTTGCACCGTAACCTCACAGCAGACATTTTGACTCTCTAACCCTTATCCACAACCCTCATATTGATCTGACAGAGTTTTAACATGCTTTCATTATTATTTCTTAATAGGATGCAAACAAAACTGCACACATCCCTAAAGGCAATGAAAATCAAATGGTCACCGCTGTACTGACAGTCCCCCTGGTTGTATATATCGACGCCAGTCACACAAGCTTCCAGCTCTACCAAGGGGGCATTTACTCCGACCCTGACTGTAGCCAAGTTTCAGTGGATCACGCCATGCAGCTTGTGGGGTACGGGACACAGAGAGGCATCAATTACTGGATTTTAAAGAATTCTTGGGGTAAGTGGGCGTGGCTGGTTCTCATGTGCAATGTAGACGATAATCACGAATTAAAAATTCCTGGCAGAGGTGTCGATGGCGTCCTTGACCTTTGTGGTGTTTGCACGGCTGGTGTATGTCATCGTTTAGAGATCAGTAGATCTGTTGTCGCACGTTCAGAGTCTCAGGTCACTTACTGATGCTTCTATCGCCCTCGTATCAGCAGTCTGATGTCCGTTATTGATAGTTATATCACCACTTGTAATAGCAGTCTGATGTCCTTTATTGATAGTTATACTACCACTTGTAATAGCAGTCTGATGTCCTTTATTGATAGTTATATCACCACTTGTAATAGCAGTCTGATGTCCTTTATTGATAGTTATATCACCACTTGTAATAGCAGTCTGATGTCATTTATTGATAGTTATATCACCACTTATAATAGCAGTCTGATGTCATTTATTGATAGTTATATTACCACTTGTATCAGTAGTCTGATATCATTTATTGATATTTATATCGCCCTCGTATCAGCATTCTGATGTCATTTATTGATAGTTATATCACCACTTGTATCAGCAGTCTGATGTCATTTATTGATGGTTATATGGCCCTCGTATCAGCAGTCTGATGTCCTTTATTGATAGTTATATCGCCCTCGTATCAGAGGTCTGATGTCATATGTCGCAAACTCTTGAGCCGTTTGCTTTGGTCGTTTTTTGCATTACGGATAACGCTAACTGATTCATCTTAACTCACTAGCCCTCACACTGTTTAGGTCAGGGTTATTGTGTCGCTTATGTTTTGGTTGGCCATCCCTTTGAAAACCTTATATAGCTCACACGTGTATCACTAATGTTTTGATTGGCCATCCCTTTGAAAACCTTATATAGCTCACACGTGTATCACTAATGTTTTGATTGGCCATCCCTTTGAAAACCTTATATAGCTCACACGTGTATCACTAATGTTTTGATTGGTCATCCCTTTGAAAACCTTATATAGCTCACACGTGTATCACTAATGTTTTGATTGGCCATCCCTTTGAAAACCTTATATAGCTCACACGTGTATCACTAACGTTTTGATTGGTCATCCCTTTGAAAACCTTATATAGCTCACACGTGTATCACTAACGTTTTGATTGGTCATCCCTTTATATAGCTCACAATGTGTGTCGCTTCAATCTCTGACCTTGTGCACCTTCAATCCTAACTTTGTGCAACTGAAAATCCCTTTCCTTCTGTAACTGAAATCCCTAACTTTGTGCAGCTGAAATCCCTAATCTTGTACCTCTGAAATCATTGACCCGACTTACCACTAACATTGGCAGATTTTGCGTCGTTCGTATCCACAAGCCCAGGTCTTTGTATATCGCTTTCTCTGGGATCGATTCTCTCCACTTCTCAGGTTGTCTAACTTTGATTGTGATTGTTTCTGTGGCTTTTATGTCCTTTAAAATGCCAGTGCTTGCATTGAAAATCACATCCATCCCTTCCTTCTTTCTCAGATTTTCATTTACTATACTTCAGCTCTTTTTGTTTTCATCCTGAATTCTTCCCGAGACTTTCGCGTCCATCATCAAAAATCGACAACTGTCGGAAGTGAACATTAAACAGAAAAAATACATCGCGTGTTTCGCTAATTCATGCATATTTAACATCGCTAATTTGTCTGTCGATTATTTCGCTAGCTCGAGTTTACTTTAGTGTTGCTCATGTGTCGATTATATTGTTAATTCTTGCATTTATTTTTTTAGTGTTATATCAGTATTGCATTTGATTCCCTTTTATCTCTTTAGCATTTGTATCGCTAAATCAAAGGTATTTACATGTCGCTAGTTCCCGTCATATCGCTAAATCAAAGGTATTTACATTTCGCTAGTTCCCATCATATCGCTAAATCAAAGGTATTTACATTTCGCTAGTTCCCGTCATATCACTAAATCAAAGGTATTTACATTTCGCTAGCTCCTGTCATATCGCTAAATCAAAGGTATTTACATTTCGCTAGTTCCCGTCATATCACTAAATCAAAGGTATTTACATTTCGCTAGCTCCTGTCATATCGCTAAATCAAAGGTATTTACATTTCGTTAGTTCCGGTCATATCGCTAAATCAAAGGTATTTACATTTCACTAGTTCCGGTCATATAGCTAGCTAACTCTGGCGTTATTTAATGGAGAACGAGGCTGGTGACTCGGTTAACACAAACTTAGACCACTGCAATAATTCCAGAGAAAAATAAAATCATGAAATATACATTAACAGCTCCAGGTAGAGCAATTTATGTAGACAAAGCACCAAGGGTACTAGACGCATAACTCTTGCTGACTCGTCATGTCAAATAAATTAGCCACAACTTTAAGCCCATCGCCCATAACCTTTGTAGCTGCCCAAAATCTATTTAGCCCCCATAACCTATGTAGCCGCCCATAATTAATCTATGTAACACCCATAATCTATGTATCCTCCCATAACCTATGAAGATACACATAACATATGTAGCCGCCAATAATCTATTTAGCTGCCCATTTCCTATGTAGCCCACCATAAATTATGTAGCCACCAATAATTTTTGTAACACCATCACCTGTGTAGCCGCCTATAATATGTGTAGCATCCCCCCAACCTATGTAGCCAATATTGCAAGTGTTGATTGAAAGACGTCAAATTAAATATAAATGAGAATATCTATCTTCATACTTTTTACATCTCACGTCCTAACGTAATGTTTTAGCTTCGTTCAACTTAACGTTTTTTTAACTGTGAAATCAACTTCACGGATCAGTGAATGTAATGTGAATGCGTCCAATTCAATAAATCACTTTCACAAAATGTTAAATTTGCATCATTTATTTATTAATTTGACCATCAGTGTCTCGATCGAAAATCTTTACAATACCTTAAAACAAACAAGCAAACGCATAAGCAGCTAAATATTGATCTATTATGTAACTGTTAGTTTAGTCACACTGTCCACTGTTCGGGCGGTCTAGTGGTTGTATGATCTCAGTGCTGGCCATCCATGCGTCAGGATTCAATCCTCACTCTTATCTTCGTACTTATAACTTTCCTCTATCTACAGCTACGATTTTTCTCGGCCTCCTTTTCCCTCTTCCTTTTCTTCCTCTTCTTCGCCTTCCTAGACATCACCCTTTTCGTCACCCTGGATCTAGATACTAAAAATAGCTCTGGTGAAAACGGGCAATAAACTAGACCCTACATATCACTAGTACTCAGTAACACTTACTGACATACTGCAATTCCAGGTGCTGCAGGTTCAGCTAATGCCAACGTAAACTACTTTGATATCGTCTTATAATTTTTTTTTTGCGTTTTATTTTTGTCAGGGGCCACGTGGGGGATGCAGGGTTATATGCTGATGAGGCGTGGAGTGAACATGTGCGGCATTGCGAACTTTGCCCTTTTCCCGCAATAAGTGAAAAAAAGAAATAGACATATACACACATACAACGAAATATTTGTGCTTTTTAAATAAATGAAAATATTACTTATAAAGACTTTTATATATGTGTACGAAAGTCATGAATAATAAATTTTTTTGTGAATATTTCATGATGATGATGATGATGATGAAAATAATGATAATACATTACATGAATTATTATTTTTGAAAACAATTCCTTTACCTTTCTCGCTCTAAACTTCTAGATTTTCCCCAGGCGCTGGCTCTGCTATCACCATTTGTTGTCTGTCTTTAATTTTCTTGTACATACACATACACCTACACCTACAGACAACAGCCAGTCTGCTTACCATACATAAAATCAGACATGCATAAACACATCAAATAACAGCAAATAAACTCGTGTCTGTTGGCCTTGTAACGTTTTGCTGGGAGATGGGCAAGATGTTAATTGTCCACCATCTTGGGCCACCTGTAACCTTACGCTAATCCCCAAAACATACCTTCTGGCTGGCCACATGTGTTAGAAAGATGAATGATAGACAGTATAGAATAGAAGAGTGATAGTTTTGGAAGACATCTAGAGCCCCTTGATGTATACAGCCAGGATAGTAAGTAAATACAGGTGACAGACTACAACATGTAACATGTAAGTGGGTCATGCTAACACAAGTGGTCTAAGCATCAAACAATAAATGTATTCAACAGGAAATAGCATAAGGGAGCATGGCTACGTATAGGGAATAGTTCAACAGTTACAATTAGAGTTTATAAATGTTATAGTACATAGTCTCGACCATTTGGTGTCATAAGAGAGTGTTCATTTTGTTATTTGGATCATTCATGTGAGCAAACTATAAATGAGTTTATAAGAGAACACTGACTGTTTCTGAATGAACTCTGAAAATACTTTGATTAAAGTTCAAGTGAATTTGATTGTATCTTGACTGAAACTGTACAGTTGATGAGTTGTTGATTTTATAAATACATAACTTTAGGATTGCCTGACGTGTAGTCTAGGGTCACAGTGAATGTTTTAGCACAGGTGCACATGGTCATTATGCTCTGGTGTTGCTTCGCAGTTCAGCACTTGTCAAAATCAACATCAATGATAAGGTGGTTCCATTATGGCATTATTTCACAGCTAAGTGCTCATCAAATCTGATGTTTTGGATAAGGTGCCTGCCAGTAAAATACACATGGGCCAAGAATTCATCCTCATGTGTTCTCTGACAGAACACTCTTACTTACATGGTCATCATACATTTTAATAACATAAGCGAAATATAACAATATAAAATATAATTAATGTCAAGAGATAAAAATACATATAATATTAGTTATGCAAAAGCAAAACCGCATACATTCAGCAGTAATATATTGAGAGAGAGAGAGAGAGAGAGAGAGAGAGAGAGAGAGAGAGAGAGAGAGAGAGAGAGAGAGATGATGATGGTTTCATGCTACATTGATAACTGACAATAAACGTTAGTAATATGATTCTAACTGATTAAGGCCAGGAGCTAAAATGCATATTGCCTCAAAAGTCATCTGCATTTAACTGATGATTTACAGGTGAGTTTATAGTATGCTTGTTTCATGTAGTTGAGCTGTGCTTTGACTTGTTAGTTTATAGTGAGCTTATGAACATTCAGGTGTATTTCCAGCCTGGGCATAAGGGTCAGTCTTACTAGAAGGTAGGTCTGCATATTTTCTATTTTTAGAGAATGGTGGTTGTGGGCTACATAAGCCATTATGTGACATGCTTACACAAATAAAAGCATAGCCTTATCTGTTTCTAACACTTACACACAAACATGCAGATATGCAAACATATATCATAATAATTGCACTCACCAACACATGTGCAGCAATCAAGAGAATGTGCAGTGAATTTTTAAAATAAAAAATGAAGTAACTCATTTCTGTAATGAAAACGCTTTGAGGTCAATGATTCAGTTGATATTATTGAACTGCTTTCAAGTTAGCAATAAAGAACGATCATTGCCAGAAATGGAACATAATTTGAGTGAACGTATTGCATTTATTGACATCAGCCAATTTAAAGAACAGTTACCTATATGAAGGTTGTGGTCTTAAACATATATTAAATGGGCAGTTTTGACAACGAATATAAAACTTGGCACGCAAAGGTATTTAATGGTTACTTTAGACTTTAAGGGCAATAACTATAATAAAACTTGGTTTGTGAAGATAATTCATGTGCACTTCTGTCAGTTAACAATAATTCTTTAAATAACGTAGATTGTCCATTAGCTATCAAATAAAATCCACACCCAGCATTTCTATTCTAATTGTCTTCATGTGGCTTTCTCAAATCCACCAATAGGAGTGCTTAGCGTTTGGTCCTAACTGTATTATCTGACTTTAATACTCACTGGTCAACCTGCAGGTGTCTACTGCCAGACTAACTATGTCAAGAATTTTGATACGTCAGTGCTAGCGGTCAGCTGGTCCTAAACAGTTGCGCACGTCTGATGTACTGTTGGGCATAGGTGGTTGTTTGTGCTGCAGGCAGCCATGAGTTCCGTTCATTTCTGTCTGAATGCCTGGGAATCTCCTATGAAACACACTTCATGGAGGCCTTTCGTCCTCAATTTACTAACACATTATCTATACACTTCATGGAGGCCTTTCGTCCTCAATTTACTAACACATTATCTATACACTTCATGGAGGCCTTTCGTCCTCAATTTACTAACACATTATCTATACACTTCATGGAGGCCTTTCGTCCTCAATTTACTAACACATTATCTATACACTTCATGGAGGCCTTTCGTCCTCAATTTACTAACACATTATCTATACACTTCATGGAGGCCTTTCGTCCTCAATTTACTAACACATTATCTATACACTTCATGGAGGCCTTTCGTCCTCAATTTACTAACACATTATCTATACACTTCATGGAGGCCTTTCGTCCTGAATTTACTAACACATTATCTACACACTTCATGGAGGCCTTTCGTCCTCAATTTACTAACACATTATCTACACACTTCATGGAGACCTTTCGTCCTCAATTTACTAACACATTATCTATACACTTCATGGAGGCCTTTCGTCCTCAATTTACTAACACATTATCTATACACTTCATGGAGGCCTTTCGTCCTCAATTTACTAACACATTATCTATACACTTCATGGAGGCCTTTCGTCCTCAATTTACTAACACATTATCTATACACTTCATGGAGGCCTTTCGTCCTCAATTTACTAACACATTATCTATACACTTCATGGAGGCCTTTCGTCCTCAATTTACTAACACATTATCTACACACAGAAAATACAATTAATAATTCGAATTAGTCATTATAGAAAACCTCATTTTTGTGACAACATACAAGAACTTTATCTAGTAATGTTCACCACAAATCCACCGCTAGAAACCGAAAAATTCTTTTAAAATGTAGGTGATGTTTACTCTTCACCACATCAAGAGTAACGTCATTAATAAGGGCCTGACAACGTCTGGCATTTTTACTCTTCACCACATCAAGAGTGACGTCATTAATAAGGGCCTGACAACGTCTGGCATTTTTACTCTTCACCACATCAAGAGTGACGTCATTAATAAGGGCCTGACAACGTCTGGCATCTTTACTCTTCGTCGGAAGAAAAGCTGGCAACTGCCAATTAAGACCTTCCGACATATATAATCAAAATCTTCATCAGAACACCAACGACACTAGACAAATGAGAGCCTTAAACGTATGTGATATTTAATCTTCGTTATAACAATAATGGGAACAGATAATGAGGGTCTTACGCTCTCTGCGAACTTTACTTTTCACCATAGCAACACTGGAAACTACCAACCAAAGGCTTTAGGACAGTACGTACGTGTAGATGTTACCAATTGAAAGTAACAATTTTTTACCCGTTTAAAGCCTCTACTAACACTAGTGTGTTCAGTAACGCGAGCGCCCCCGTAGAGTGTTGCTATTTGCGGTATCATTCTCCAGTTATGATATTCCATCTTCTATCTTTGCCATAGCAACACATTTTTATTTTATTTGGTTTCGTTTTCTCTCTGTTTCTTTTTTCCAGTGTTTTGTTTCTTTTTTAACTTTATTGAATTTTTATTTATTTCGTATTTTATTGTTTTCTTGTATGAATGTCCCCGTGCATCTTCACTTTAAAATGTTCAGATTTAGATGGTAAATATCCTATAAACACAACATGTTCTAAATTTAATGAAACTGACGTAAATCATTTAAATTGCATTTTATAATAAAGTGCGATCGTACGAATTGCTTACAATTGCTAACAATTCTTTCTTTAAATTCTTCAACCATAAATCATGGATTTAATTTTTAAAAAAGCAGACGAAATATAAGAAAATAGAGAAAAGCTACGAACGTAGCAGAAAGAAGAAATAGAGAAAGAATAAAAATTGAGAGATAGGGAAGATTTCCTCTATCCCCTTTCCAGAGCCTCCAACAAGAACACCTACGACAACAACAACAACAGAGCCACCACCAGACGAAAAGTCATCAGACACGGAACACAGCCAAAGGAAATGAAGAAGAGAAACAGGCCGCTTGCACTTTTCATGCGAGGTACGACTCAGCTGCAAGAAACAGGCAAAGAAAACACAAGGAAAAAACTACATCTACCACCACCACCATCAACGACAACGGCAGCACAGGAAGCTGCAGTATCCGTAGATGAAATTTTTAATCACCTCATTGCGGACATGATCCAACTACTGTTCGATCGCGTATATTGGCCGCCAGCAATCAGCTACGCTTATCCCAACGCGGACACGGGGAGACAGCGACGACGACAACATCAGTAAGGAGAACAGGGTGCCATCCTGGGTGCATGGTACGCATTAGATGCAGACTTGTTGTGCTACTAGCCTGGGCTCTGTAAAATACTCCCACCCTCCCTTTCCCCTCCAACATC
This sequence comes from Sinotaia quadrata, assembly GCA_028829895.1. NCBI lineage: Eukaryota > Metazoa > Mollusca > Gastropoda > Architaenioglossa > Viviparidae > Sinotaia > Sinotaia quadrata. The sequence goes on from CM054184.1 coordinate 13,840,054, forward strand.
GGGGACTACGACAACAGCAACACCAACCACTACGGCACTAGCCCACGGACTACTGGGCCAATGCATGCCCCTACCAGTGCCACAGATATATCCAACACCATTTATCATAACCAGTTTACAAATTTTCTTTCATCAACACTCCACCCTGTCGTTCATCATCTTCAACCCTATCCAAAGCAGCTCACCTCGTGCCGGGAAATGAAGTCGGCCTAGGCTGGAAGCTGCTATCATCCCAACGGAAGAAGGAAGAAAAGAATTCGACGGGAAAAAAAACGACGTATAAGAAAGAAAGAGGAAGCAGAGAGAGAGAGACAGAGACAGAGAGAGAGAGAGAGAGAGAGAGAGAGAGAGAGAGAGAGAAAGACAGTTATGAAGAATAAAGAAAGATAAACATATGTCACACTGACAAAGAGATGTGGAGAGAGCCGAGAAGAGAAGATAAAGAATAGAGTAGGAGTAGACATACACAGAACATACGCATACATAGAAAAGAGAAACGAAGACAACTTCGAATGGAGTAGGTATATTTAGATTCATCAACAATTGAGAGAGAAAAGAAAACGTCCAAAAAGTATAACAATATTAACAGGACATTTTCTGAGGTTATTGAAAAGTATTTTGTTTTGGGTATTTGTGCGTATTTGCATGGTTATATTTACCACTTTATTACAATATTTAATTTATTTAAAATTTATTTAAAACGATTTTTTGGTAAATAATGCCGCTGCATTAGTAAGGATTCCAAACCTTGGTGTGTAATCAATTATTTAATACGTTGTGCTGTCATGCTTCTTAAACATCTGACTACGGATCAATCAATACATATATATATATTTTTTTAAACTGACAAGTTCTACCTTGCCAACAGTGATATTCCCGCAATATCTAATCAACTTCACAGCCAAGGAAAAGGTAAATAATCTGTCTGCAAAGGTTTTGCATAAAGGTCACATAGATTCGCTCTCTAAAAGCAGACAACTGCATCAACCATTTCTCTGCAATAGTGTAATAGAAAGAAAGAAAGAAAAAGTAGTGAATGCGTCAGTCTAGATGACTAAATCGATTTGAAGAATCGTTGGTCTAAATATAGAATTTCACCCGATCATCAGGAACATCTTATAAGTAAATTTGAAAAAGATATTATAAAATAGAGTATTTGCCCGCCACATGACGGGTGGGAAATTAAATTGAATGCATTTCTAAGTAAAGAAATACATTTGTTTATTGGAAGGCTTGATTATAAATCACATTGTGAGTGTGAAAATTCGAGCATCATTTATCAAATGACCTTGGCCGTCGGTATCCTTTTATGAGTACTTTGGTGTTGTCTCTGGTTTCTGAAAGCGAGAATGAAACATAAAGCTGGCCATGCGAAACCTTCCTTCCTTCCTTCCCACTTCTTTCCACCCTCTCCCTCCCTCCCATGAACGAGACAATGCAACATAAAGCTGGCCATGTGGCTAAAAGAACCTCCCACGTGTTTGATTATAAGTCACATTGCACGTAAAAATTCAAGCAAATGAACTTTACCGTCGGTTTTTTTTATAAGTGCTTTGAATGTGACAACGCAACATAAAACTGGCCATGTGAAAACTCCCAGGTCGATTTTCATCAGACAGGTAGAGAAGTAGCAACGCACCCCTCCCTCCCCTCAGGCATGAGCAAGCATTGATACAATATAAATAATATCTTGCTTTATGTCCGCATCTTACAGCCAGAGTATTTTTATTTTATTTTGGGTGGGAGGGGTCTTGGCTAATATTTTGCCTTCAAGAATTTAGGCGAAGAATAAAAGCAGACTACTAGAAGAGTGTCATTTCTGGCTCGGATTTGCGGAAATTCTGTTCAAGGAAACATTTCTTTGATGCAAAATGAAAATTTAAGCTTTAGAATTGCGCCCCATCTGATATCTAGGACGTGTATTGTGTGAAACGGGTAGCCGAACAAGAATCGCATTTGTGAGGCAGCAAATCGCACAGCTCAGATCTAAAAATCCCAAGAATATCGCTAATTGACCGACACAATAAAAGTTAGAGAAAATGTTAAATCTAGCGGTTTATTGTAATATATTTTTATATATCTAGTTATTATCATCCAAACTGAAATTTATGGGATACTGGTTAAAAATATATAAATGTAGAATATTTAAACAAATGACAGCAGCTTGAAGACTATCGATTTTTATCTATGAAAAGATGTGTACTGTTCAGTCAGCTTATAATTTAAGATAATCATGCTTCATGTCTTTTCCTGGGGATGCAGAGAAAGGATTATTCTTTAGCAAAGACGTACTTGGAAACGGGATCGGTTCCAGAAAATACAAAGAAAACTTTTCAGTCTTGGAGCTAGCGTGGACCGATTTTAAATGCCAGTAATAATGATGGTTTTAATTCTTTCCTGTGTTACAAGACAGAGTAGTCAATACAACTTTACACATATTGGTTTGCCAAAGAGCTTAACCGAATGTCTTGTGAACTTTTATCCAAATGTTATGATTGTAGACGTTCTAAATTAAACATCTTGTAGAGATGCTGAAAGAATAGCCAGCAAACGTATTAAAATAAATTGCTGGCATATATGCTCATATTATTTTTTTTATAAATGTGTTCAAATGACTAAATTCGTACCTGTGTCAAATAACTGGTCATTTTGAAATACCCGGAAGATTTGTCAAATAACTAGAATATGTGTCCAAATAAAGGGATTGTGAGAGTGTCCAAATAAGGGGATTGTGAGTGTGTCCAAATAAGGGGATTGTGAGAGTGTCCAAATAAGGGGATTGTGAGTGTGTCCAAATAAGGGGATTGTGAGAGTGTCCAAATAACTGGATTATAGATATCTTAACAACACGTTTCTGTTTGTGTTCATATCACTGAATAATAGGTGTGTTTAAATAACTGTCACAGTGGATTTAGAAAAAAATATTGGCTTAAAGTAATTTTCAAAAGACTGGTGTGTTTAAATAACTGTCACAGTGGATTTAGAAAAGAATATTGGCTTAAAGTAATTTTCAAAAGACTGGTGTGTTTAAATAACTGTCACAGTGGATTTAGAAAAGAATATTGGCTTAAAGTAATTTTCAAAAGACTGGTGTGTTTAAATAACTGTCACAGTGGATTTAGAAAAGAATATTGGCTTAAAGTAATTTTCAAAAGACTGGTGTGCAGATATCTACAGAGAACTGGAGTGTCGAGATGTTCAAAGAACTGACGTGTTATGTTCAAAGGACTGACGTGTTATGTTCAAAGGACTGACGTGTTATGTTCAAAGGACTGACGTGTTATGTTCAAAGGACTGACGTGTTATGTTCAAAGAACTGACGTGTTATGTTCAAAGGACTGACGTGTTATGTTCAAAGGACTCGACAAAGCGAAATATTTGAATTGATGGCTTGTATAATATATATATATATATATATATATATATATTACCAAATGCATTTATTAAAGCCTTATATCATATAAGAGTATATTTGTTTTCTGTAGATTTATTTATTATAATCTTATATCAAATTAGTGTATATTAACAGATGTATTGCACAGATATATATTTATATTTTTAGTAAAACAGCTAAAGAAGCACACAAGAATATCAAATCAAATTATAGTTAAATATCTGTAATGAATAAAATAAAACTTGAACATACATTAAAATGATACCAGATTAAAATAAATGTTTGTAATAAATAACACACCTACAAAGTATACACAGACGTGATATTGGATTACAGTAAATATTTGTAATAAATAACAAAGTATACTCTGAAATGATATTAGATTACAAAGTAAATTTATTTAAAGTCTTGTAAGAGGTAATATAATTTTTTTAATTTAAATACAATGACTAATATACCTGATATAAAAATACAATTAAAATATCATACTAGGGACAATTGACTACTGAAATAATAGAATGCTAGACATGAATTTATGCTTAACATAATTTGATTTCCAGCAATATTTGTATAGAAAAATGCTTTAACTACAGGCATTGTCTATAGTGAGATATCACAATTTGTTTATTTTAATATTTTGAATAGTAAGATATTCAACATGCACATTATAAATAGGTATGAGGTTGACTGGAGGCATTTCTTATAATTTAATATCCATTATTTATGTGTAATGTTTTGATAAGTGTTACAGACATTTCCTATAAATGAATATCCAGTATTTATGACTGCTGTTTTGGAAATGGTTACAGACATTCCTTGTAATTTAAAACCCTATCAATATATATGTGTGTGTGTGTGTGTGTGTGTGTGTGTGTGTGTGTGTGTGTGTGTGTGTGTGTGTGTGTGTGTGTATCTAGTAGTTTTGGGCATATTTATTATAGCATTTATTACTTTTATCCAAGACAGACACATCTTTCTCTCTGTCCGTGTGTGTGTAATATATTCAAAGATTTGTGCTTAATTCTTTTATTTGGTAAATATTGCAACTTTCTTCTTTGTTTATTTATTATTTATGTCTGCTGTATTGGCAATGGTTACAAATATTTCCTATAAATCAATATCCAGTATTTATGTCTGCTGTATTGGCAAAGGTTACAGTTATTTCCTAAAAATTAATATCCAGTATTTCTAGTAGTTTGTGTAATGATTATAGACATTCCTTGTAATTTAAAACCCTATATATATATATATATATATATATATATATATATATATATATATATATATATATATATATATATATATATATATATATATATATATATATCTGGTAGTTAGGGTAATGATTATAGACATTCCTTGTAATTTAAAACCCTATATATATATATCTGGTAGTTTTGGCACATTTACTATAGCAGTTATTACTTTTATCCAAGCCAAAAAAAATATTACTATTTGTAAAAGGTGTGTCATGGTATAGTGAAGACAAATATTTCTATTTGTACAAGTGTGTCATAGTTTATGTAGTCCGTATGGACTTTTACATTTGTAGTTTTTTTTTTCTTTCAGATAATGTAACCTCTTCTCTTTTTTCTTTCTCTTCTTCTCTATCTATCTACTATATAATTGAGTGTGTGTGTGTGTGTGTGTGTGTGTGTGTGTGTGTGTGTGTGTGTGTGTGTGTGTATGTGTGTGCGTGTGAGAGTGTGCGCGCGCGCGCGTGTGTTAATGTGAGAAATATATTCTAAGATTTTATTTGGTAAATACTACAACTTTCTTCTTTGTCAGCTAAAGAGTGTTCACAACTCCTTGTTTTGAAATACAAAATCTGGACTTGAGAGAGTGTTAGAGGCATAAATATGTATTACATTGCCGTCATACAGAAATAATTACTGTTCAGTTAAATCTTTAATTTTATCAATAGAGAAATGTATAACTCTGTAACAAGGGGAAATTACTCTTTATTGTTGATATATTCAAAACAATGACGCAAACAAATGACGTTTCACTACGCATGACGTCACAGTCCATGACGTAGTAGCGAGCAAGACGATACAAAACAGTTTTCAGTGAAATGTAATCAGTGTCAAAGATAAAAATAATAAAATGTTTGTGAACTAAATTTACCCACAGCGATATTCGTGTTGATATAAAATTACATTTGAAAATAATAACGTGTAACCAGTACACCCGTTATGTGTTTTGTATCAACGTGTGTTCACATTCACTACAAACGACCAGTGAACACCAACAGTTAATTGACAGATAACGTTCACGACACACAACAGCGCCGTCGTCTTTATGTCGTCTGCACAGCGACATGACGATCTCCATCAGACACGGGGCACGTCAAACACCACCAGCTGTGCAGTACAGCGAGACATGGCGTATAACCTGACATTAAACTCAATTTGTTCATCAGTGTAATCATCATCAAAACCCGGAATTCTCTCTGGCAACCATACCACCACCTTCCGCTCTAAACCTGACACAGATCCATAGAATGTCACAGTCACCACGTCACTCTGTCTCACCGCCGTGTCACACACATCTATTGACACATGCCCCTTTCTTATCACACGCACAGGTATGCCAGCATCACGAAGACCGCGCACCACGCCGTTAGCTGTTGACGTCACACGCCCCGCCTTGTCTTTGACGTCGTCACGTAGGTCAGCACTCCAGGTCAACACGAACACGTCACGATACTGGAGGGATGGACAGGCGGTTGTTTTGCTGACATTCGCGGTGGCGGTGTGACTGTTGGCTGTTGTAGCAGTCGTGGTCACAGTGTTGATGTTGTTGTTGACACCGGAATCTGCACGACACAAATATCAGTTTATCATCTACAATCCGTTTATTTACGACATAAAGGCGTTAAATATGGTTGTGCTAGTAGTGGTGTTGAAAATAATGATGGCTCTAGAGAGGTCATTATAACGGTCACACTTACCCGTCACGCCAATTCCCAGTCGTTGTAGAACGTCGGCGATTAACTGCCCGCACTTGACGCACTCCAGTGGCCAACGTCCAGCGTGTTCGGGTCCCTGGTGGCTCAGGTGAATAACGTTCGGTCCGTCACAGGGCGTGGCCAGGGCGGTCGTCGTGTACGGGTGGACTAGATCACCATAACTGCTAACTGCCCTTTGTACTTCACTCAGCACTGCGGGTGGACACCTTAGCGGGGTGGTCATTCGTTCTTCCTGCAGTTCTGCTGGTCTCTGGTTATGTTGTGGTGAGGCCGCCCACAGACAGACGTTGGGAAGGCGCGTGCACAAGTCGGTGACAAACAGGTGATAACGGGCAATGTGACTGTTAAGATGAAGAAAGACATATCCGTTATAACGACAACTTACCGCAGTACACAGGGGAGATAATCACACACAACGATACATTAATGTTTCTTGCCAAAGTCAGAACTCTGTGTGACGTCAATAAATGACGCAACAATACACGTCAGCGCGTCATGACGTCATGCTCTAACAAACACAAAGTGACTGTTGACATTTTAAGTCATTCATAGAAATGTATTTATTTTTTTCTCAGGTAATCAAAACTAACAATTCTACCTCAGTGCCACACCTGTACACGTTGTACAACATACCTGTCTTCAGTCCAAAACTCATCACATATGACGTATGGTCCATGACTTCCTCTTGTCGCCGTCAATGTTTTGATGGCTTTATCAACGTCAGTCTCTTCATTGTAAAAGTCGTACTCGTGGAGGTGGACACTGCCCACTACTGATTGTGTGGTGGCATCATCGCGCATTGACACCTGTATCACGTGGTTTATCATGCGTGTCGCTGCCAAGCTTGCATTATCAACACTGACGAGATGAACGTCGTGACCCTGTCTCAGCCATGTCAAGGCCATCAGCACTAACATCACGGACTTGCCCACACCCGGCGGACCGGTCAGCAAGACTTTAGCCGGAGCTCTGGTCAGCAAACTGATCTGTTCCGGGGTTAGAACCAGTGACGTCATTCGCTCACCCGTGACTGCCACACCTTGTCCTTCAGTTCGTATCTCAATGCGCGGGGAAGTTGGAAAATGGACGGAGACAGTCGTGGCGGGGCCGCAGAACCTGAAATCAGTGTCACGTGTTAATTAAAAACAAACACTATGAAGCTCACAACTTGTCACACATGCAAATACACTGGAACATTTCCTTAAGTGCATAAACAAATTTACATAATTTTTTACCCCCTTCCATCGATGCATGATATTATATACTCCCCCTTATCCGTGCCGTTATAAAAATAAAATTATAAAATAATGAAGTACGTTCATATGACTGATTATTTTAACCAGTACTATATTGTATCTGTAACTAAATTAATGAAGTACTTGATGAACTATAACAAATTCTATACGTATTAACACGTCTATTTATAACTTGTTTTGTCTCACATATAAAGGAGAAAGTACTTGATGAACTTGATCAAATTCTATACGTATTAACAGTGTATTTACCTCCTAGCCACTACTTGTCTTACCTCCCTTCCCCTTGTACAGAATTCGCACACACACATACACTCTTACATCAAACACATAAAAAATCAGCATGTTCACATGAATGTAGTTTACATTATTACGACACATGCACTTTGTTTTCTCTCTCTTGTAAAATAAAATTCACTGATCAAGACATATCCTGCTCTCGTGGAAACTATTTTCGACAACTGCCATTTAAACGACATGTTTAATAACAATAATTTATCCAAATACAAACCTGGCTAAGATATCCAAGTAGAGATGTGACGTCATAGAACTAGATGTAGAGAACCAACATTTTACTTTTGGTTGTTGGTCATTGGCCGTTTCAATTCCACTAGAAGAAAGATTTTCAGCTACCAGGCACCACTGGAGGGCTTGCTCAAAGTCTTCAGCCTGGAGACACGTGACCAGGTCCTGATAAAAGAAGAATAGTAGCGAAAGTTGTTACTATATATTTACGACCTGTGTATATTTTAGTTATTTCTATGTACATAATTTAAAATATAAATACAACAATTACAAATCAACATGCATTATAAATACAACAATGACAAATCGACATGCATTATAAATACAATGACAAATCGAAATGCATTATAAATACAATAACAAATCAACATGCATTATAAAACAAACAATAGCAAATCAACATGCATTATAAATGCAACAATAACAAATCAACATGCATTATAACTACAACAATAACAAATCAGCACGCATTATAAATACAATAATAACAAATCAACATGCATTATAAATGCAACAAAAACAATTTAATCCCCCAAAACTTTTTTTTCACATAATTAAATCTAAATACAATATGTTGACTCTTATTTGTACAAATATGCGGCGTTTGTCTCATTACAAATTTTATTTGTCTGATGTAGTACAGGCATTGATGCATTTCAATGTTATGATTTTATTCAGGTCACTTCCGTAGTTTAAGTACTATTTAAATGTTGTAAAGTGTTTCAAGATTACTTCTGTAGTTTTACTACTATTTAAGTGTTGTCAAGTGTTTCAAGATTACTTCTGTAGTTTAACTACTATTTAACTGTTGTAAAGTCTTTCAAGATTACTTTTGTAGTTTAACTACTATTTAACTGTTGTAAAGTGTTTCAAGATTACTTCTGTAGTTTAACTACTATTTAACTGTTGTAAAGTGTTTCAAGATTACTTCTGTAGTTTAACTACTATTTAACTGTTGTAAAGTGTTTCAAGATTACTTCTGTAGTTTGACTACTATTTAACTGTTGTAAAGTGTTTCAAGATTACTTCTGTAGTTTAACTTCTGTTTAACTGTTGTAAAGTCTTTCAAGATTACTTCTGTAGTTTAACTATTATTTTTGTCAAGTGTTTCAAGATTACTTCTGTATTTTAACTACTATTTAACTGTTGTAAAGTGTTTCAAGATTACTTCTGTAGTTTAACTACTATAGCTATTTAACTGTTGTAAAGTGTTTCAAGATTACTTCTATAGTTTAACTACTATAGCTACTTAACTGTTGTAAAGTGTTTCAAGATTACTTCTGTAGTTTAACTACTATAGCTATTTAACTGTTGTAAAGTGTTTCAAGATTACTTCTGTAGTTTAACTACTATTTAATTGCTGTAAAGTATTTCAAGATTTCCTTTAGACTGGAAGCAATATCGTCAGTGCTATTAATCGTAATTCGTAAAGTAATTGATCAGAAAAGAAAAACTGTTATTAATCGTAGTTTGTAAAGTAAATGAACAGAAAAGAAAAAAACTGTTATTAATCGTAGTTTGTAAAGTAAGTGAACAGAAAAGAAAAACTGTTATTAATCGTAGTTTGTAGAGTAAGTGATCAGAAGAGAAAAGTCACTATTCAGATAAGATTTTTATAATTAATTTTACACATTTTATTATTCACTCTCATTAAACTGAAGAAGACTTATATGACGAAACGTAGACTTGTGTAGCTGTTTTTGTGATTATAATGAATATTGATTTGTTATTGTTGTTTTTATAATGCTTGTTGATTTGTTATTGTTGTTTTTATAATGCATTTAATTAGTAATTAGTTTTTATAATGCATGTTGATTTGTTATTATTGTATTTATAATGCATGTTAATTTGTTATTATTGTTTTTATAATGCATGTTGATTTGTTATTGTTGTTTTTCTACTGCATGTTCATTTGTTATTATTGTATTTATAATGCAATTTAATTTGTTATTATTGTATTTATAATGCATGTTGATTTCTTATTGTTGTATTTATAATCAAGCACTTTGGAATGTAAATATGTTCATAGTTTGTTTTTTTTTAAATTAAAATAAACACTTGGCTTTAGAACCTTTTCATACACTTTAAAGGTCAAATATCATTATAACAAAATATAAAATAAATTAAGATACTAGACATATTATATCATTACAACAAAGCATAAAATTAATTAAGATCCTAGACATGCAAAAGTCGTAGGCTTTATAATAAGATTTTAGAACTCTAACTGTAACCTTGACTCAGATGGAAATATACACAGCAACAGCAAAATAACCAAGAATAATATCACAAGTTCTCGGATTTCAAACATTGAATGCCATTTCAGTTTTAATAAAGTTTTGTTGAAATAGTTTTCATAATAACCGTTGGATAAATTGATCTGTGACTTGCAAATAAATCAGATCTGAGGAGAAGCAAACACGTTAGACCTGGGCGACATGAAGACGTCATTGGTATTATGACGTAAGCAGACTTTTACTTAGTTTTGACGTCGTAGTAATTACACTTTAATTTATGGACAAGTTCTCGCTTGATGTTTGTATTGCTATTTTATCAAACAAGTTTTCGCTTGATGTTTGTATTGCTATTTTATCAAACAAGTTCTCGCTTGATGTTTGTATTGCTATTTTATCAAACAAGTTCTCGCTTGATGTTTGTATTGCTATTTTATCAAACAAGTTCTCACTTGATGTTTGTATTGCTATTTTATCAAACAAGTTCTCGCTTGATGTTTGTATTGCTATTTTATCAAACAAGTTCTCGCTTGATGTTTGTATTGCTATTTTATTAAACAAGTTCTCGCTTGATGTTTGTAATTGCTATTTTAAACACGGTTTAACTGTGCTATCAAACAAGTTCTCACTTGATGTTTTTATTGCTATTATAAATACGGTTTAAAACTGTGCTATCAAACTTTGGGAAATTAGTTTGGTTTCAGAGTATTATTAGAACGGTAAATATACATGCTCTCCGAATGTGGAATATACTCACTGGTTTGAGTGAATGTTCTTGACTGGAACGGTAATGAAATACAATTGCCTAGATGACATGTTCCTCTAACTACTACTGCTACTGCAACTATCACAGCTACTACTACCAATACTGCTCCCAACATACAAATACTAATACTACCATCACAACTACTACTACCACTACTGATCCCAACATACATGTACTAACACTACCATCACAACAACTACTACCACTATTGTTCCTGTGACGATGTGTGACAAATTCTGTGTCATGGCCTCGTGACCCAATTGCTCGTTTCAAAATTAAAATTTTGAAAGGACCTTTGTTGAAATTCACCCGTGATACATCAGTATCGAGAGGCTTCTAGCAAGGTCAGATTGTTGCATAACTTTAGGCCATTGTCCAGCACCTTCGAGATCAACAACATACCACGTGAGCGGTCACGTGATGCGTTCAATGCAGTTTTATAAAATATGATCATAGGCGCGAAAACATTCACTCACTCCCAGACCGGCAGACGCACAAGACAGCTATAATATTAGCTCCGTCCCGCCGCATACCAGAGTCGTACGAGAGAAAGATGAACCCGCGCTAGAACAGTAAATCTACTTTTGAGAGGTAACAATAACACGTCTACTTCGTACAGTATCTATTGCATTTGTTGATTGTATTTTGTAATTGAATTGATGTATGTATTTTGTGCAGCTTATCGCTATTTTAGCCAAAGCACTTGTTTCGATGTAAAAGGACAAATCTAAAAGTTATTGTATATAAATTATTGTAACACTTTCTTATCTTTAATTTATATAAATCTTAAATTCCATTGTGCCGCCAGTATGTCTGTGCACGTGGTGAATTCTTCTTTGTAATTCAAATTGTTCTTGCATATAATTTTTCGTGTAAAATTGTAAAGCATTCATGCTTCATTTTGAATTAATCCTTTGTGTGAATTCCAATTTTTAATGCTGTAAATATTTGGGAATTCATACGTTCGTGTAACGTTATATGTAACACACACGTGAACCACAATGTATATTTAAATATAACCATATTTGAATTGTAAACGACACGATAGTCAAAGATTCTAAATTCAGAACCTTAAACAAAGAAACATGTGCTTGGGTTTTGCGAATATAGACGCAAATAGTTACAGAGCCCAAATCCTTTGTTTCAGCCGGGTTCTTATGTTGTTCCTCTCTACCTTCGTACTTCTTGAGTCGTACGCCGACTCGGGTGTCTTCATGACCCATGCGTGAACTACGTAAAAGTACATCGTGTTAACTACGGTTAACGATCGTCACAAGTACATTAGCGATGCAGTAATTGAGTGGACATTGACTGTTATGCTATGCAGTACTGACGATGAGCCAAAGTGATGTGGACAAGTTCTAACCAGTTGAACCCCACATGCGACCAAGAGTGTAGTTAAGTATATCTACTAGGGTCCAGGATCAAGTGACTATTTGGCAAGATAATTCTCGTTAAAACTATTAACAAAGACGGTAGAATAAGAGATAACCTCTGTGTTGAATCATAGACTTCGTGCTCGTGATTAATCGTTGCTGTTAATTGTTAAACTTATTAAATCTTATTTCATTTTGTTAAGAACCTCTTTTTGTAGTAATTTGTATGCATATAGACCAAAATGGGATTGGATGGGGGCTGTTTGAGCTAAGCGAATGACGTAATGAATGCATATGAATCTAAGAGAGTTTTTAACGATTTCCAATCTAGCTAATGTACGCAAATTATCAGTTTGTAAATCTGTGATCTAGACTACAAAGATGCATTTTTAATTTAGTCGAATGATGATTTGAGCAACCAGTCTGTTTAGGTTAAACAGAGGGAATTAATTTAAATAGTAAATTAAAGTTCTATAATTTCCTAAGCAGGGTCTCTAAATAAATACTGGAAACGTAACAGTTCCCAACATAAGAAGTACTAATACTACCATCACAACTACTACTACCACTACTGTTCCCAACATACAAGTACTAACACTACCATCACAACAACTACTACCACTATTGCTCCTTCCATTACAAGTACTACTACCACTGCCACCATCAGGAACACTCCTACCACAATCATAGCTGCAAATTCCACCATCTCAACTAATACTACCACTACTGTTGACACTTTTATATTGTCAAATCCATAACTACTATAACCGCTACTTCTCCAAACATCTGTGGTGTGAGCGGTTAGAAATGGATGGAAAGAATTAAATTACCTTTATAAACCATAATATGGTTAGAAATGGATGGAAAGAATTAAATTAACATTATAAACAATAACGTGGTTAGAAATGGATGGAAAGAATTAAATTAACATTATAAACAATAACGTGGCAGACGACACGCCTGACCTCATTTCAATATTTGTCAAATGTTACAAAGTATTTAAATAATGAATTATAGTTATGAAATAGTTAACGTACCACTAATCAAGACCTGACAAATAAACAACACAAAGTATTTAAATAATGAAATATCAATTATTAAACAGGCAACGAACCCTTAATCTAGACCTGACATAAAGAAACAATACTAACAGTTGGAAGAAGAACACAAATACTAGAAACCTTTAAGAAAGATTTAATTTTGAAGACCTGACATAAAAAACCAACACACTAACAGTTGGAAGAACATAAATACTAGTAATGTTATGGAAAGATTCAATTTGAAGTAAAATCGTAATGGACGTGTCACAAGTCCGGTTATGTTTTAACGACCCGTCACTATCTCAAACTCCCAATATCAATATTAGGTTAACGTTTCACTTCCAATACTGGCAACAGCCATACGACCTGACCTATATTTCTGCTAATATGCCAAAGATTCGAGCTATTACTCAACTGACGAGTCCAAGCTGTTAACGTTATCTCCCCCTTTATGATTATAATATTATTTCTCAGTTCTGAAGTTTAAAGGCTGAAGTCATTTTACACTGCAGCAAATGCACCTGTTCACGTTGGGTGCCTACTCCTAATACAGGTAAAGGAAAGGATTGCAAAGATTGTAAGGAACTTAGAAAGATCGATCAGATTAAATTAGGGTTAGTAGTGATCTATGGTCTGTCTAGTTAGTTTTACATATGAGATTTATGGTCTGTCTCCTTAGTGTTAAGTAATGGGTCTATGATCTGTCTACTTAGTATTAAGTAAGTGAGAAATTTTTACTCCACAGGTATATGGGATGCAAATTCATTTTTTTAGACAGACTATAGATTTGTTAATTTCTGAGAAGCCTCAAGGAATCCTATGTTATTCTGCAGTACACCACTGTAACCCTCCACCCACCCCTCTGTTCGAGTTAGAGATAGTCGGAATAGCTTAGTGAACCTGACCGAATGTACGTATACATGAAGCTTTAAAGAATGGATGACAGAACAGATTCATGAATGATTTGTTAGATTCAAAGTGAGGAACTCGCTTAATCCCGTTTTACAGAGACTGCTACGTCAAGTAGTTAGTAAGCTGTTGTTTGACAGATCTTAAAATAACTTTAAATCCCGTTTTACATATACATTTTGATTGTGTAGTTATTAAGATGTTCTTCGACTGATCTAAAACTAAACTTGATTCAATATGAAGTAAGTTACCCGAGGGTCTTTCGTATTGGGAATCTTCCTGTATCTCTCTTTATATTTTTTACTTTTAAAAACCCTTTACTTTGTTATTGGCAATCTTCCTATATCTCTCTTTATATTTTTTCCATTTAAAAACAAATTACTTTGTTATTGGCAATCTTCCTATATCTCTCTTTATATTTTTTCCATTTAAAAACCCTTTACTTTGTTCTTAGTAAGGAGAGTGTTCTGTTGTACTTAGACCGATCTGACTGCCGCTTACTATATGTTTTATATTGTTTTGATAGTTTATATACCCACTACTTGCTATCGTAGTTTGCTTTTTGTTTGTGGGAGCACTTTATTTTTTTTTATGTCTTTCTTTGTTAATATTTGTTTAATTTTGAGCATAGAAACTTAGTTTGGGTGGCAGTGCATTGTTTGCCAAGTGTATTTTACGATGAATAAAATATTTGGATTATTGAATGAATGTAAATAGGCCAGGAGTATGGAACAGTTAGATAAAGTATATTTGTGTATAGGACACCAGTTAATGCTGTCTAATAGCTAGAGATAATGTCATTCTGATATGTGGAATTGCTGGAATATTCTAGTAAGTAGTTGTGCAAATAAAGTAGCCTAATGGTCAAGAAGTAGCCATGTGAGCCAGGGATAATGTAATTTGATAAAGATGGTTTGATTCTACGTGGATAGTTGTGTTAATTAATAGATTGTTTTTGCAAGCCAATGAGAGCTAATTAAAAGTTTATTTTGGTGAGCCATTAAGAATTAATTACAAGATTATTTTGGTGAGCTATTGAGAGTTAATTAAAAATTTATTTTGGTGAGCCATTGAGAGCTAATTAAAGTTTATTTTGTTGAGCCATTAAGAATTAATTAAATGATAATTTTGGTGAGCTATTGAGAGTTACTTAAACTATTATTTTTGTGCGCCATTGAGTGTTACTTAAAAACTTATTTTTGTGAGCCATTGAGAGTTAATTAAAAGTTTAATTTTGTGAGCCATTGAGACTTAATTAAAGGTTTATTTTGTGGAGTGAGATTACCAATTTTGTGGAGTGAGATTACCAAATCATTCAGTATTTTGTTATTTGTTTATCATTTTATCTTTCATTGCTCTTGTTCCACACCCCATGAATGTGAGTGTAAATGGCCTTGAACAACTGATTAACAACAGCTCATAAGGAGATCATCATTTTGCAATGAATGCATAAGTAGAGTTTTTAAAAGTGAAATTATTGTCATTGTTTTTTGAAAGTGAGTGATCGGGGTTGTTTCTTAGTTGTTCTGTTTATTTTCACATGCTCAATTGCACTTGTGCATATATGCCAGCCTATTCATAAACCTGCATACGTAATACACAAATTCATCACAACCAAACATCTTGGTTCTTTTTGTATGTGGGTACTCGTCATACCACCTACACAAGGCCAGGTGAGTCAATGGCTAGCCATTATCTTCTCTCCCGAAAAGAGAGGGCGGATGGTGGCGACACTGAGTGTGTGGAATTGACAATGATAACTTTAATCTGTGTGGAATGGACAATCATAATTTTAATCTTTGGAATGGACATCATAAATTTTCTCTGTGGAATAGACAATCATAAATGTGTGTGGAATGGACAATTATAACATTGGTCTGTGGAATGGAGAATCATAATTTGTCTCTATGAAATGGACATGTTACAGAGTCTGACAAATTCTGTGTCACGACCTCTTAACCCAATTGCTGTTTTTCAAAAATCAAATTTTGAAAAGGACCTTTGTTAAAGTTCTCCCATGATACACCAGTATCGAGAAGCTTCTAGCAAGGAGGTCAGGATGTTATATAACTTTAGGCCATTGTCCAGCTTCTCGAACCGACCACATACCACGTGATCCGTCACGTGATGCGTTCTATGCAGTTTGATAAATACAGTATCGCGTGGTAAATTCTTCACTTCAAACCAGAACCGGCAGCGACAGCAAGTAACTGTCTACCTGTCTGCCGCATACGTTGAGTCACGATAGAGGAAACCCGTCACTTTATTTGCTTTGAAAGGTAACACGTCTACTTCTTGCAAATGTTATTGCATTTATTAATTGTATTTTGCATTTGAATCAATGTATGTAATTTTGTGCCATTTATTGCTACTTTTAGTCTAAGCACATGGTTCGCTTGTAAATGACAAAACCTATAAGTTATTGTATATAAATCATTGTAAATCTTTTTCCATTGTAACTTTAATTTATATAATCTTAAATTCACTAGTGCCAGGAGCGTCTGTGCATGACACGAATTTTCCTTGTAATTCAAATTGTTGCGTGTAATTTTAATGCTAAATTGTGAAGCGCTTTGCTTGATTTGAATTGTTCCTTTGTATGAATTCTAAATTTTAATGTTGTAAATATTTGGTAATTCGTACGTCATGTACTGTTAAATATAACATACGTGAAAATCACTTTATATTTTTAAATATAACTTGTAAACGACGCGTTAGTCGAAAATTCTAACTCAGTGCATTTAAATGTGAAAACGTGCTTAGGTTGGCGAACCCAAAATGCAGAACGATCATGGAAAACATCCTTTGTCTCCAGGTCGGGTTCTAGCTTCTGCTTTTACCTCCTATTCCTACCATCATTATTGGGGATGTGCGCTGACGCGCAGGTCTATGCATCCCTTTGTCTACACTTACATTTGTCATCCGGCGTAATAACTGAGAGACAGTTATCTACATATACTATGTGCAGTGGCTGGCGGTGATTGAAGTGAGGTGGACCGGTTTGGACCGGTTTGGAAACCACGAGGCATCATAAATGAAGCTAAGTAGATCAAAAAGATCCAAAATCAAAAGGAACAATTGACTTTGAAACTAATAGCACTCATTTATTTGCCACGAGTAGAATTAGACTTCGCGCTCGTATTCAATTATCGTTGTTAATTGTTAAATCTTATTTTTTTAATTGTTAAACCTCTTCGTAGTAAATTTTTATGCATAATAGACCTAACTTATCACGTGGTTTGGATGGGGGCTGACTGAGCTGAATGACGTAATGAATGCATATTAATTAAGAGGAATTTAACGACTCCAAGCCAGCTTTTGTATGCAAGTTGTCAGTTCGTAAATCTGTCGTCTTCACTACAAAGACACATTTTTGAGTTCAGACGAATGATAATTTGAGCAACCAGTCTGTATAGAATGGAGAGAAGGAATTAATTAAATCTAATCATTTTAAAGTCCTTAAAATCCTAGGCAGGGTCTATAAAGAAATACTGGAAACGTAACAGGACACAACTGTTAAATACTTGGCATTCAGACAGGTATCTTTACGATTTTATTAATTTAGATCTTTTAAGCAATCTATTATGTCTTGTCTAGGATTTGTTATTGCTTTTAATTTTTATTACCTAAAAGTCTTACCTGTTTTAAGTGTTCATCACTTGAAACCACCCGGGTTAAGATGTCAGCAGTGACGTAAGGCAAAATAAGAAGTTTACGGATGGCAAGGTTGGGATCAAGGTCTTTGGTTATCTCCCGTAGAACGACTTGGGATTTATTCAGTTGTTTGATTGCATTTCGTACTCTGTTAGTGACCACTCGGTCTACGTCTGCTTGTGATAACTGGATTTGTTGTTGATTAGACAGAACTGACTTTATCTCTCCGGTGATTATTCCATAGTGACGATGGATGACGAGAATGTCAAAGTCACCTTGTCTATGATCTTTGGGAAGATTTTGTGGTCGTAAGAACTGTTTGACCGCCGCCGCATAACATGGTTCTCCCAGGTAACCAGAAAACTGTAACTGTGAAATGACAAACATTGGTTCACTCTGCTCAGTGACCAGTTCTCGCAAAGAGAGTAACACTCGCTGTAGTGCCATATCGTCCCGTGTATCGCTGTCCTGAACACGTTGAACTTTGACCTGTGTAGAACTAGACTGAACGGCACTGGCTTGGACAGGATTACATTGCGGCACGAGCACAGACTGTCCGGCCACTGTGACCACGTCAAGTGGTATCCTGGTGATGACCACTGGCGGGACGAAATATGTCTTGGTTTCATAATCAGGGTACCACGCACGAATACAGTCCCGCCATACGGCCATGGTGTCCTGAGACGCCATGATGCCTTGTTCCTGGCTGACACAAACTGAAGTCATGTTTAGAAAACCGATATGACTGAAATATCCTTTCACTCTAACTCTGTGGTTAATAATTTTGTTCTTTCACTATTTTACCATAGCGACATAATGTTCCAAACACTTATCATATTTAAGTAGTAATCTACAAACTACTTCCTTGTAGTCAAGACTAACGTTACTGACTGTCTCTGTCATGAACACCTATCATATCTAAGTAGTAATCAACAAACTACTTCCTTGTAGTGAAGACTAACCTTACTAACTGTCTCTGTCACGAGCAATATCTACGCCATTTCTCATGCAGTGTTCTACGGTATCGGAAATTCCCGAATATATATATATATATATATAATCATAATATTTATTATTATTTTTTTGTATTGATGTCAAATTGAAAATATATTAACAATTTTACGCTATGCATTCAATAACACAAGCGACGCACTACACTAACCACACAACGTAAAGGTTGTAATTCATTTTGAACACGTGACGTGCAAACCGTACAACCGGTTAGGTCTGAGGTATGCAAAGAGCTTCTTATTCACACCTTGTCAAACATTAGAATGAAGAACATTGCACGAATTATAACATTTAACGCGTACAAGTTAGCAAAGATAATTCTGTTCCCGAGCTTGAATAGCTTTTCTCTGAATTATGTACCAAATCTTTTTCTCTCTGTCCCTATCTATCTATCTATCTATCTATCTATCTATCTATCTATCTATCTATCTATCTATCTATCTATCTATCTATCTATCTATCTATCTATCTATCTATCTACGTATCTATCTATCTATCTATCAATCAATCAATCTATCTATCTATCTATCTATCTATCTACTTATCTATCTATCAATCAGTCAATCAAAAATCTATCTATCTATCTGTTTGTTTAAAGCTTTAAATCTATAATTTGTTTTCTAGAGAAAAAGTTTTCATTTAATAATATTGCATGTTTGATATTATTTTGCACACTAGGCTTAAAAAGTTGCTAACCTTAAAAAATAAACGTGTTATGTTTGACTTGATTCTTCATCTGTTCATTAGCTTGAACGAAAATTAAAATCTGATAGCTTTGACAAAGATGTTTATCTAGGCACTATTTCTTTTTAAACAATATAACTAAGTTATTCCTAGTTTCTTTTTTAAAGTAGCTTTTAAAGTCATAAGAATTTTATTGTTTGAAAAAGCCCGTTCTTATATATTTAATATTGTGTTGAGTTTCATTTCCATTACGTTCATTATGTGTTAACTTTCCTGAAAACGCTTTAACTGGTTACAAAAGTAAGTTATGCATTAAAAATTATTTTCTTCAAATTCGTTAAAGTGCATTAGAATATAGAAAGAAAACAAGCGCTGAATAAAGTTGTCTGAGTTTGTTTTTTATAATTGCAAAATGTATATGCTTAAACCTTTTATATTTCATTATCAACACAGATGTTTTTAACATCCAAATAAAATCAACAAATAAATATGTTAACAACTCAATAATCAATTTAGTTTCATAAGTAAAGTTGAACGCTTTGAAATGTACTTTGGTGTATGTCTGACCACCTTAGGAAATAAATGTTGATGTTGACATCTCCTGCAGAGATTTCGGCAACTACAATCATTACTAGTGACCTTGAATTGTACATAATTACATTTAAACGCACGCTAATCATTTCCATGGCTACAGTTGTCTGTGCATTGTTGATTTTTATCATTGCCGTGCTGTTGATCCTTAACAATACGCTTTTAGCCTACAGCTTTTCTCAGCAAAGCTCGGCATTGTGTTTGTTCAGCCCCCTTACTTTAAACACCAATCCATTTTCTTTCAAAAAATATTCAAAGTCTTCACGGATGACGTTGCATTAACCACTTAGCAATCTCAATCCCATGATAGTAACTCTTACGTATTTAACAATTTCGTAACTTAATAACTCAGAACTTTCTTAGAAAAGTTCTTCATGGTCTTTGAATGAACTTGCATAACAAAGGTTTGGAACACTGCAATGCGATAAAGACGTACAGGAAAAGAATAGGGTGCCGAGAAAGAGGAAGCAGAAACTTGAAATCAAGAAAGCGACCTTTGTATAGTCGTCGATTCTTTTTGTTTAACTCCTTCGATGCTGACTTAATTAACATGTAGCGACATAGAAATACCAAGGTCAGAAGTAAAGAGGTTAAATTATGCCAGCAAGGAGGCGATAGATGCACTCTCTATCGAAAAATGAGTAATTCTTCTGGGTCACGTAGTGTGACAAAAAGGGGGTTTTCTCTGTGTGCGTCTTGGTTATTAATTAATACCCTAATTAATCTCTTTCATGCCAATCGCTCACAACCTCCTTAAGGGTCTTGTGCAGTCTGAGAGTGACTAGGTCAAGCCTTGAGTAGTCCGTCAGTCAGTGACCGTCTCCCAAGTGTTACCTGTCTCAGAATAGTGACTACACTGCGTTTATCTTACTAGTCGTTCTATCACTATTCCGGCCCTACCACAAATCTCTCGTCGTCGTCGATGATGGGAACTATTTTAAAGCATGTGTATAGACCGTCTTCTCAATTGTATTACGTCATTGGCAGCCCCCACCCATCATCTCACATGTACCTCCCCAGAAATGAAGGAGTAAATAGTTTTAATGAAAAACAAATTTATTAAAAGAAATAAAGATAACAATTTTAATAAATTTACATTGAGTTTTCAAAATCACGCACTAGGCAATTTCTAAATCACAAATCTCCTAAGACTTCCAGAATACAATTAATGACAAGAGTTACCAATGCAGTTCTCTAGAATAATTATTAGAGAATTTCATGTGAATAACATCAATACAATTTTAGTTAAGCTTACATAAATACTCCACATAGATAAGCCAACTACATAATCAACACTTTAGGCAAAATACGGAAATTACATAGAAGAATCAGAAATAGAATAAGGAATGAAAAAATCACAGAAACATGTACAGATTACACAGAAAGTTAATGTATTTGAATCACTTGATTACGGCCTTGATCAGCAGTAGCCTCGTTCTTGGCAGGTTTGGCTGGCAATTGAATGTCTCGTGGTTTAGCCTGCCTGGTGACGTTAAATGAATGTTCTGTGAATTGTACACAACACAATTTGTCCATGAAAAGTTTAGCACAGTATATCGAATCATTTCACTGGCACTGAATAACATATAGTCAGAGTTATTCACAGTTCAGTGCACACTGGGTTGGAACGTTATCCTCATAATTACAAGCGAATCAGTCTCACACTCTTGCTGCAGCTCACTTTGTAATACAGTCTCCCTTGATGGCCCCGATGCATACAGAATCCAATCAAGAATTTTACTCCACACCAGCCCTTAACACATTCAGCAGGCCAAGTGGCAGTACTGTTGTCAAACCAAGACAACCAGAACGGAACGGCTTGAACTGCAACAAATTAGTGTAATGGCACACATCAGGATCATGTTTTAAATTTCTGCAATCTGTACTTTTATTTTCGTTTCTCATTATAATTCCTTTTAACAATTAATTTATCTGATTCTTTATTTAAACGAAAATAAAAGCATCATAGTTTAAACTTGTTCTAACATTTTACAAGAAACATAATTCAACATATTCAAAAAGTAAATGTTAAAAATCAGTTACAATGCAGTCTCTATATCGGACATACCTTCCTTCCAGTTCTAACCATGAGCCGTGCATGGGACCCCAAAGATGTGTAAAAGAGTGTAGAGAATTTTGAGTCTGCTCTTTTATATGATTTTAAAGGTCATGGAAGTTTCTAGAATTTCTTAGCCTCTGGCTAGGACTTGTTTTTCTTCCTGTGCCTATTGACTCCATAGTTATGGCTGAATGCATGCACATAATAGACTGAGTGTGTGAGGTGCCAGAAGTATGCCCATGTTATGTAAGAATTAGTGACCTATAATTCTAACTCCCTTCATTTGTGGATGTGAGTCAGCGTTGTTTACGTCAAACTAATTCCACTCAGATTTGAATTGTGAAATTTGATTTATGAATTTAAAAAATTAGCAAAATTAATTAATATTAATTTAATTAATTACGTAATTAGCATTTTTCCATCACATTTAGCTATTAATAGCAGTCTTCTGTATCATCCGACACATAGGCTGACGCCATTCTTTTTCACAGACTGTTTGAAATAATATTTTAAAATCCTTGCCGCCTGTATAATCTTTCTTAAGGTGAGTGGTTTTTTTAGTATACATTGTCTGATACTTAAGTGCAGTAGGGTAGTGTGTGATGGATGTAGTGGAGTTAGAGAAGAAGTAGTGTTTGATGGGATGTAGTGGAGTGTAGAGAAGAAGTAGTGTGTGATGGGATGTAGTGGAGTGCAGAAAGGAAGTAGTGTGTGATGGGATGTAGTAGAGTGCAGAAAGGAAGTAGTGTGTGATGGGATGTACTCTCTACTGCATCTTTTCTAATGAGATATGCGGAGGAAACAGTTAGGTGTAGAGAGGTAAGATAAAGTGTTGTGATACGGGTGGTGGTGGTGAGAAGTTGGGTTGGTATTGTGATAAGGGTTGGTTTGTGATAGTATAGTTACGTTGTTGGGTGGTGATGGGTATAGCTGTGTGTAGAGAAATGTGGTGTGGTGTGATGGGTGACAATGCGATGGTGATGTACAGATGTAGTGAGAAGAAGGCTAAAATGTGATGTATAATATTTGTAGTGAAGTGACTTAAAACGTGAAGGGTTATGGGAGTGTAGATATATGCAGTAGAGAGTGATAGTGAGTGATAATTGTAATGAGTATTGGGTGGTATAGGGGATTGGTTTGGGGTGTGATGAATTATGGTGGGCTATGAAGAAGTCATGTTGGATTTTTTGTTTACAGCCAAGAGAGGCTGGGTGTGCCTAATCTGGGGTGTGGTAGTGAAATGGATAGGATTTTTATGGTGTGTGATCTTACGCGTTGAGTTATTTAATGAAAATGGATCGGGTGTTGTGAGGTTTACAGAAGTGTGGTATGGTGTTACATCATAAAGTTTGATGAAATGTGATAGTTTGATGTGTGTAGAAATAAACTGTAGTAGAGTGTGATGGGTTGTAAGAAGTAGTAATTTGATGTGGGTGTGATTTGATATAGTGAAGAATAGCGTGGGTATTATGGGATCGAGTAACTGATAGTTTTTTCTTGCGAGAATTTCTATTCAGTCATCCAAATGTGTTACCCTGATATCTAGAAAACAACACTTTTTACTGTTGAATAATGAATTCAAACTCCTCAAAGCATGGCCAGACTCTACACTTCAGTGAGCTATCACAGTAATGTAAATCTCATATGCTCTTTGTTTTCAAGCATTTTGGCTTATCATTCAAACAGACTTTCAGATTTACACTACATCGAAATTGGGGCTTCTGCTATGCATATGACTTGTGTCTTTACTGTGGGGAAAAAGTGCATGGTTTGTGTGTACTCCCATATTAAAGGCTATTCATTTGACCTAAGGTCAGGGCTGCATGCAAGCTTTCATTCACACAATTAGGATTAACAATGCTTCCGACATTCTGTCCCATTGAACTTGCATATGCCAAACATCCACCGCCCCTTCTCCTTTCATTCAGGCACACTTACAATCAAGGTCATCCCTATGCTATGCGTGTTTACTATAATTGACTTGTCGGATTTTTGCTTGACCAAGGTTCACAACAAAGTTGGGCTTGCTGGGGAAAAATACAGTGGTTAACTAACTTACTTCTCTTTGGCTCAGAAAAAACATCTAGTTACGTCAAATGTGTGTATATGCTCCTATTAAACTTCTTTTACCATCTACATTTTGATTTAATTTACTACTCATTTCTTTCATCTAAATTTAATTCCTTTCTATATATACTTTTTAACATTTATTGATGGGATATGGGCGAGATTTATGACTATCCTGAAACTCTGCAGATCTATAATGCTTTTAAATGTCCCAAGACAATGCAAAGAAGACTAACATAGTATGCCTATTATACCCTCAGCATATTCGGGTGTTACCGTTATTTATACCCACCAGTGATTTGCCCTTAATCTTTACATTCCTCAACTGTAGGGTCAAGGTGAATTTTACATGTCATGTTCACCTCGAGACTGACGTCATTCGACCTGTCAAGTGGAAAGAATGCAGAAGACTACAGTCATCATAAGGACCAAATAATTCGACGAGAGCGAATCGCTAAACTTATATTTTACAGAATGAAGAAAAAAAAAGAAAAAAATTACAGTTTTTTCCAGAGAATTTCTTTTGAATATTTGACATTTCACAATTTAGTTGGGCTTTTGTCGTTGTATCCCAATGAAGTTTTTAAAGCATACGAAGAAATGCAAAGAACTTTGTCACATCAGCCAGTTTTCTTAAAGTTCATTTTAACACAGCACTTCCAGCTGTACATCTAATGCATGGGGGATATGGCGAATCTGTTAAGTGATGCCAGCCTTTGTTTTCTGCACGATCCAGTCTTCAAATGCATCTTTGGCCCAGGGGGGGATTACAATTTACATTGGTGAGCAAACATCGCAAGACAAAACGCGTTGATGCCCATGCTGTTTACCAGAATGCGCTAGATAAGTCTGTATTGTTTAACTACAAAATCAGCAAGATTTTGAGGACATGAATTAAAAGCTATTTACACATCCTGGTATCTGAATGGGTCATGTAATGCAGGAAAAATCTATCTATCTATCTATCTATCTATCTGCAGAATGTACAGTCTGAAGAACATAGCGAAGAATATGCAACAGTTCATTAAAGTTGTGGTAAATTTCAGACAAAAGGTCATTAATGTAGAACCAGACTGGAACGAAGTCACAGAATAACTCTGATTGCAGGACCGAGAGTAAATGAGTGTCGGCTTGAAGCAACTGTGGAAAATTAATTAATGCAGTTGTCAGTTCATGTGCATGAAATAATTTTCTCTCTCTCATAGATCCGTGCACATAATCGTATCTATAAACCAATACATTCTTTTGGTCACAACAAATAAACAGAAATATATAACTGCAAGATTATCCACAGAAAAAAAATATAGTTAAAATCCTTCACATGTAGCAAAACGAAAACGTCTATATATGTTAAATACACAATTTTATCAAGAGAAGTTTCTCTTTCGAAATGTACAGGTTAAAGGGTTTCCTGAAAAAATGGAAAATACAATTATACAACTTAACTCAACAAATTTTAATTACAATAAGATCCTTAAGAAAAGTTTAGTTCTATAAAAATTATTAACTATTCCAAACATACCCAATGTCTGTTAACCGAATCAAACCACAAATTTGGGACATGTATTCTCAAGCAAGTATCTGTTCAAAATTTGATGAAACCATATCTATGAACTAGATTATGTATGTATATATATATAAAATTCACTTAACATTCTTGCTTATATATTAAAACCTTATGTTGGCGAAATAGTGTTTGGATGGGGGCTCGTTAAATATAAATAAAAGACAGGAAGACAGATTTTTGTTACGTTTTTGTGAGAAGTTTCAACCTGCAGAACATTATGTGACAGTAAAACGTCTGTCTTATTATTGTGTAAAAGTTTTACGACACATTTATAATTCGCCAAGTGAAGGACAATATTGGTGTTAGGGGAGAATTATTAATAAGTAATAAATAAATAAATAATTATTAATAACTATAAATTAAGATTCTCGATCACTTGTAGTTAGTTATGTGTTATTAATTAATAAATATTAATCATAACGAGTGACGGGTACCCAGATGTGTCACAAATATTTTTAATTCCATTTAAAACACTTGCACGTTTGAAAGTAACAAGAAGTTAAAAGGATTTTGTGAATAGTCAAAAGCAATTTTACACAAAACTATGAGCATCACGCACAGATAGAAACTGCATTCTGAAAAAAAAATGCCTGAGACTCCTTTGTTATTTACTGAACCTCGAGTCGGTTACGTGCAGGAAAGCGGAAATTAACCGTATTGATTCAGATACGTAATCAAAAGCACAGTTAATATAAATTGTATTGTGCGTCTTACATAATTAGTCATCCCTCTCTTATCGTCGTTTTAATGTATATTGCTGCCAAAACAGAAATTTCTTTATTGGATTCAGAATATTTGTCTTTAATGTGTAATAGTAACAATTATTCTTAATCGATTGAAAGTAGTTCCACTTCTCAACTATTTGCATACTATAAATAGAAGTACACTGTATTCCTAATGTAAACCTCAAGCGTCTCTTGTGACAATCAAATAGTTTTAGTAATGGAGTTAGACTGATAGAGTATGCATTGAATAATTATATTCGCATTGCTTAAACTGAATGTAGAAATATTACATTTCATAATAATTTTGCATAGGCCTACATCTCCGAGGAAAACTTTCAGTGAACAATCCGCCATTTTCCCGCATATTATGCCAAAAATATAAATGTCAAGAAACATGTCATGTCATTTTTGTAGTATGCATTTTAAGTGCACTAAAACCATTACATGTTCTCTTCATTTATGAAGTTTTTGCAGTTCTTGTGCTACAGAATTGGTATGATATATTTTCAAACAACAACAGCAGCAACAACAACAACAACAACACAATAACCGAATCAATTTCACAAAATGTTTTTGACACAAGACAGCCCCGGACAGCTGTAATGAGCGCACCCACCCACCCACTGTTTTCCTACTCAATCACCACATCACACACTTGCACACAGAACTTCACTTCAGAGACATACATCATCACTTCACTGCGCACGCGCCTTTGATGTCCAATTGCCATAAGAAAGATAATGTGGATTCTGCAGTGACACTGATGTAATCATGCAAATCCCGTCCACGTGAACGAGACGTGCACACCTAATCTTCAGCTTTTCAGAGGTTTCAACAGAGAGCGTTATAATGGCAGCCCTCAAGCCATCGATCACTGAGTATATTCGCGGTACTAAAAGACAAACTTCCTTAAATGAAAAAAGAATGTTTCATGCATATTTGTCTTAACTGCATACCACCACCCCCGGCACAGATTTGGTATTTTCTAATAACCAATTGCAAATTAACTATTTCAGGGCAAATGCAACACACAAGCATGTGGTTGCATTATGGCTATCCTCTCCAGTTACAATTTTAATACAATTAAATTAAAATACAAAAGGTAAATCTTAATTTCTCTCATTATTATTTTTAATTATATTTATCAAAATAAAGTTGGGATATAGGAACTAGCATCTACATCTTATCCAATATCTGATAAAGAATGGTGACATTAAAGGCATCAGAGAACTATATCAACATTATCGTCATTGTTATCTTTATCTCACCATTGTCGTTGCTACCATCGTCGTTGTTCTTCAAAATTAACCCTAAAAAAACCCAAATAGTATCTGGAATATAGTTAATGTTTTATACGAACAAGCAATAAACGAAAGTATTTAATATTTCCTAGCGTACAACAACTCAATCTATCACGTTCGACAGGACTACAGGCACTCAAACAGGAAATTGGTTGTTGTGATGTCTGTTGGCATGATCGCCACACTTGAAGAATTGCACTAAATACACTGAACAATTGGGAAGAACTACACTTTATACTTGGGAAGAACTACACTCAGCAATTGAAAAGAACTAACAACATAAATTGTGAAGAACTGCATACAGCAATTGGGAAGAACTGCATACAGCAATTGTGAAGAACTACACTCAGCGACATAGGAGTCACATCATTCACATTAACGGTAAGACACGCATCTTATTTAACAATTGTATTTGTGTTCTAAGGCACTTTACTGTATACGTCTTATGATTACCATCAAACGACAAGAGAATTATTATATAGTAATAACAATTATGTGTTAATACCAAGATATATATAGTATTGGGTTACATAATGAAAATGAAAAAAACACACACACAGAAAGCAGTATAGACGGGGAATACAATTTATATTCTATTTTTAATTTTAGTTTTGTTTTGGATGACGCTAAGATGACGGTAGGTGGCACACCATTAGAGGTAGAGAGTCTTAAGTGTAAGATGTGATCACTTAGTTTTAAATTTTCCAAATGAATCTTTCGATTAAAGTTTGATTTGGAGGATGTAGAGATAATGTATAATATTTGGTTTACAACATGGAACAATTATATTACCTCTTAAGGAAGGAAGGACTGTTGGTTTAGACTTTAGGCGATGCCGTGGCTGGATTTATGGGCCTTGGATGAAAGTCTTTCGACTTCAAACGAGTTTGAATGATTTAAGTTGCAATATGTTGACTAGTCTTAAGTCTGAACTTGTAACATTTGAGGTATTCTTCAAAACCACTTCTAACATGTCTTTACCAAACGTTGTTCAATTAAGGTCAAAACATAATACAGATTGTATGATTGCTGTACGTAGCAGATTTTTATTTCAATCTGAATAATTGATTTGATCATATCCTAGTGTCATGTATAAAAACAAACAAAATTATATAATGAAGATCACTCTTAGCAATAATATACTAATTCATTTATGTTCTTTCAATGTCTCACTAATAGAACACTACAATGACAATGCATCCCAGGGAAAAGGCAGCATGAATAAAGAAATTCTTATTACCAGTTTGAGGTATGAATCTATTTTTTCTCTCCATCATAATGTGCTTTAAGACCTCGCCAACTCCATCTACATTTTTACTGTGGGATCGAACTGTTCTCGCGATATTACTGCCCTTACACGGTCATGTGACCGTCTGTCAAACTCAGTCATGTGCATTCTATTTCGGTCACACCACTTCACACCAGGCCAGTGTTTCTTAACATTCCAATTATTCCATCTGGTCATAACGTTTCAGCACTTTCTTGCCGTCAGTTTCTTTGAGCAGAACACAATCACATCGATTGTGTGATCTCCCCTGCTTGTACATACCGTCCTTGCTTTGGTACATCAAAAGTAGAGGTGTAGCATACTCCTTTATGCTTACACACTCTGCAACACACTTTGCAAAGTTTCCCGTGCCTTCCCGGTCACTCAAGTGAACAAACGAAGGGTAGCTAGGCACTTGCAATTTGAACATGAGGCTCCACTTGAGACTCACAGCTCAGGGTAGAACTCATTCTTACAGATAAGACACAACCACAGCCAAAAGAAGAAATTTAAAAAAATAGGAAGAAGAAGGTTGCTTACTGACTGCAACATAAAATCAAGTAGGAAGCCTAAGTTTCTTATTCATTACATTTTACAATATAACTCCATTCTAGCGGACATTCCATTCTCAAAACTTACAATCTCCTGCAACAATAGTTATTATCCCCATACACACGTGGTACAATAAATACAATCTATCAAACAATGACTCATATTAATATACCACATGGCGCAGATTAGTTCAAACATTTGTAGTAAATAAATCAACTTACATAGTACATCTTTACAGAAAACAAATATAATATATAAATAGAAAAATGTAAGAAATGTTTCCAAGTCCACTTTCTCTCAATCAGTCAGTTTAAACTCACCACTCAAGCTAACGACTGCCTTCAGAGCAGGACTTCTCTTTTTGTCTTCAAATTCAAAAGTGAATAGACAGCAAAATTCTCTACTACAAAGTAAACTCCTTAAACTCAGCCCATTGGCTAGTCTCGTTCTCGTAAAACATAATCATTGGATAATTTTATAAAATGCTCACTCAGTTTCCACTAGGTCAGCAAATCAAGAATATTCTTCCCTTAGGCTGTTTACTTCAAACTCAGACATTTTTAAAATAACACCATAAGGAGTGCCCAAGGTCAGGTCACTCTGACAATTTAGCAACAATTAAAATTAAAAATAGGGAGGGGCAAATTTACTTTTGTCACATTTTCATTTTTAGTAATTGCCTGGGTGGTCTTTGAAGTAAACCCCATGCCAAAAAGCATTTTTATTCTTTGAACATTTATACGTTCTTCTTTTTAAGTCTTGGATATGGGTCGTTGCAAGCAGCGCGGACAATGCAAGCGTCAGACGTATGGAAACGACGCGACACAACTAGCGCGCGGCACTACGAAGCCTCCTATTCAAGCACGATCGTGACTTTCAGGATAGATGTTAGTCACGTGGAACGGTCACATACTGACGCATCACATGCAAGCACTGTTTGAGACAGTTTAGCAGGACTGACTGCTGCAAAATGAGGAATTGAAAGTGCAGTAACAAGGAAATTCGTTTTTTTTTAATCGCATCACGACACTCTGCATGTGGGCTGTGTTGGGGTACCGATAAATTCAGTCTGAAGTGCATCCACGCGCGCAGAATGTGGTTAATGGCGAAAAAATAAAAATTGCATTGAAAGGTTGTGTACATGTTTGGGGAATGCATAAGTAGGATACTGAAACATACACATGAATAGATGAATAAAAGCTCTACACTCAAGCATATCGCACATTCTTTTTTTTTTTTTTGGGGGGGGGAAGAGGGAGGGAAACAGATGCATGGGGATTAAAGTGTTAACGAGAAAGCAGAACCATTAATTAAATGAAAAAAGAGTTAACGAGAGACCAGAGCCACTAATTAAAGGGAAAGGGGATAACGAGAAAACAGAACCATTAATTAAAGGGAAAGGGGATATCCCCTTCCCTTGTTGTGTGAAGGGGATAGCCTCATATATATATTTATTTATAATGATGAAATTATATTAATTTGACTATTTAACTGATTCAAGTTATGCCCATACCCCCCCAAAAAAAAAAAAAAAAATCCCATAAAGATAGGCAGAACGAGTAGAAATGAAGTCAATATTATTGATGTAACGAAATTGCTCAAAATTTTAAATTGCCTCCGGGGTAGAGAGAAAAGAAATCACAGATGAATATGATAGATTGACAGAAAAAGAGACAAAATAAACCGGGACGTTTTCCTCGAAAGTCGCCCAGGTTTCTAGACACATCTTGTCCTTGTAGAATTTTATTTTATATACGATTTGAAAGTTACATGCGCACAAAACAGCCGTCCATCTAAATCTAACAGAAACAAACAATAAATTGTATTTGAAAAAAAAAACACCTTTCACACTATTGCAGTCAGTGCGCAGAACTGAGACTGCACGCCTTCAGAATCCACGTGCACATGGCATGGTCGCTGTGCAACAGAACTATTCGGTTCGTTAGATTCTTCTCAAAAACACTTAAGGGAAACTGCATGACTCTTACTGTAACAACTGGCGCGTGAAAAACGAATAGAGGGTTTTTTTGGTAGGCCAAATAATCGACTGGTGACGCCTTTTCCACGCAATGCTGTGTGTAGTGTGACGAAATCCTCTAACCCTACTAACAGGTCGGTGTGTTGCCTACAGGAGAAGACTACCCCTACTTTGCTTCCATAAATTCTAGGTGTATGCATGTGTACTGTGCGCATGCATGCAAGGGATGGCCTCTATATAATTATGTGTACCCATATTTTTGGAATGTTTGGGGTGAACTTATAACAGCGTATTACTCCAAATTTTGCTGGTTATCTATGTAATAGATGTATTAAGTACCGATGCAAGATATGGACTTTGGGATACATACATACAGAGACGAGTAAAAAACAAGACGACTTAATTACATTATCGTTACAGTTCAGTGCAAACAAACAAAAGAAGTTCCACTGCGCTAATAGATACACGATACGAAAGCTTTAACAAAGATTTAATTAAAGAAGAGGTTAATAATATTACTATAATACATGAAACACCAAAAGTACTCTCTTAATACTCGCGCCTCTAATAATATGTCCTCAATGACCTGCACTCTGTCTTTCATTAATTACTGAGTGGTTTTATATCTGAGCAACAAAATTCAGTTTCTCGCACTGACGTAAGAATTCTCTTCAAAGTAACTGAGAAAAACACTTGGAGGCATCAGATCTAGATCTCTGCAAGATGAAATGGAATTAGAAATTAGATGTATTGAAAATAACGAAACAAGTTCCTATTTATGACGTAAAAATCCTAATCATTCACACATCTCGCGCAACATATTATGAAAACTTTCTTACCTCATTCATCCAAGGGCCTATCTCAGATTCCTTTCTAAAACATAATCTTCCTTTATCGTACTGGAAAGGGGTCTCTCAAGAAGGCGCCTCGTCCAAAGAATTCATTATGTAAAGAGCAAAGGTTTGGGAACTGCACATATATTTTTATTTCTAAAGCTCCATCCATCTTTCCCTTGACCCTTGACTAACTTTTCTTAAGCAATGAAATTAAGGAGACTAAACTACAACTAATTAATATTCATATGATTTCCTCTCATCTACACGCACATTCTGTCAACACGCGTATCCTCTATCCATTAGCGGATTCATGATAATATAAGTCTGAAAGTTAGATAACCACACACAACGAGATGTAAAAGTTAGATAACCACACACAACAAGCTGTGAAAGTTAGATAACCACACACAACGAGATGTGAAAGTTAGATAACCACACACAACGAGATGTAAAAGTTAGATAACCACACACAACAAGCTGTGAAAGTTAGATAACCACACACAACGAGATGTGAAAGTTAGATAACCACACACAACGAGATGTGAAAGTTAGATAACCACACACAACGAGATGTGAAAGTTAGATAACCACACACAACGAGATGTGAAAATAAACTGTCTTCGTTTCGCTTTGCATGAGTGCACTTCAAATGTACATACCGGCCGATCAGTTACGCTAGAGCGGCTAGACATTCAAACAACAGACAATCCGCTAGCCACTAACACTATTTATCTCAGTGAGCTATTGGTCAAACTATTACAAACTATTATTTTTTCCATTCGTCTGTCTGTCCGAGATTTCCACAAGTAAATTTTACCATAGCATTCTGAATTGTAGAAATTGCAAGTCACATAATAAAATTATGAATTGAAATAGAAAATTTATTAAAAGTTGTGAATGGGTATGCATACATGTATTGTGTTATGTGTGTGTGTGTGTGTGCGTGCGTGCGTGCGTGTGTGTGTGTGTGTGTGTGTTCTTGCAGTAAGTTTATGTATTACTTTCTTCTTTTTCAAATTATATATAACAACTATAAATAGCAATCAATAATTTCATAAGAAATAAAATCGTTTTATTTGTGTGTTGCCTTTAATGTGTTTATTAATATGATAGTGCTTTCAGTGGGGGGTGGGGGTGGTGGCAGATGTTTTCATCCAGTAAGATTTCATGTGAAAGGAGAATACCCATTGTTCACGACTCTCCTCCAGAACTTTTCAGTTAATAGGTCAAATGAAAACTGCTGTGTACTCCAGTTGTTGTCAGTCATTGTGTTTGTAGCATATAAGTATGTTAATATAGTCATTATGGTCGTACCACTTTACTGCATAATACAATATCTATCTATCTATCTATCTATCTATCTATCTATCTATCTATCTATCTATCTATATGTCTGTCTGTCTCTTTGTCTGTCTATCTATTTACAACATGAAACCGCAAATGACGTAATTGTGAGAGAAAGCTGTTGGAATGTCAATTGCTTTCTGCAAAATATCACGTGTCATTTAACCCATTAGTGTAAATATGTTTACATGGTCAATCTAACTAGCAAAGCTGGTCAGAGTTAAAATGTCTAAGGCACCTCGACACGCTTGAGCAAGAATGCACATAATATGATGCTCGTTTGCGCATATATGTGCATTCACACTTTTTTTAAAAAGTGAAATGAATGTAGACACAATATTTCGTTGGCAAAGGATACAAAGAAAACTAAAACGCTTTATCCAAAGTAATATGTATGTATTCACTCATGCGTGCATATTAAGGAAAATGAATGCACTTTATGCAATTAAACTTACTATATATTCATTTCCTTTAACTTGGCACTGAAATGAAACTGTTAAAATTCTTTTATGCACTTTTTACAGCTTCGAAATGTTTATCTACACTTGAGCGAGTTCTGTCAGAATACTGGCAAAGTAAACATCCGGGTCAAATAACCGGCTAACGCAAGCATAACTTGCGAAAACATGCTTTAAACCCCAAACTGCTCCAACAGGCGGCGTCAACGTCCCGTTGATGTCTGTTGTGTATTCAGCAGATGCTAATCACCTATTGTTTTCTCTCTCTTTTTTTTGTTGACTCCTTGTTTTTAATCAGGTCATGATGTATTGCTGTCATTGTTTTTGCTGTTTTTTGTCGAGGGAGTAATTTTTGCAGTGAACAAACCAACAGGGCTATGAAAGTGATGAGTTTTGTTATTGACTCTGCTGTCTGTCGGTGGCATTAGAGCTGTGAAATCCATGTTCTCGCCCGCTGACCACAGACCTCGTGACTATCGACTTGTCTTCGACCGTCAACATCATCAACCCCACAACAGCATCACCACCATCGTTTAATCGTATCCTTCGCATCATCCTAATCATCATAATTATTATCCATTTTATTATTATGTTAACAGAATAAGTATTATTTTTATCATTGACATCATAGTTAAAATAATTGGTATGAACATAACAGTGGTATTGATTAAAGCAAAAGTAAATTATTACGTGAAGTGTGATGTACATCAGACAATTAAAGTATGCGTTGCGTTGTGGTCGTCTCTTTCGGCCTTTCTTGTTTGTGTGTGCCTATTTTTGGAGTTTTCTCCCCCCCCTTCCCCTTCTGTTCAAATTCTGAACCATATTACTTAACTTTCTTAATAAATAGTTGCACACTCTGCTAACATTACAATCCGCAATTCTACAACAAATGCTCCTTGGTCTTTGTGGTCGTTGTCAGGACGATGGTGGGCAAGAATCTGTGCCCACCTTGCCTAAGAATAATTAAGAATAATCATAATGCATACGGTAATATTAGTGACGTCACAAACCGTATTTCTAGTATTTGAAAGCTCCATGCTTCGTGCGACCTAACCGCACGACTTTAACAGATGTCTGCAAAACGAACAGCTTAAAAGCAACCGAGAAAACGTTTTATAAATATTATGGAAGGAATGTAATGACAGTCGATAATCACTGAAACGTCACGTGTCATGCAGCTATAAATAGGCTTGGAAAAGTAACAAAGGGGAAATAAATTGCAGGCGTGAGTTTTATATTATTATATAAAAATTATATGTACGTGAAGTATTCAGTCTTGTTCAGGAACTGATGTATTTCGACACCTCTCCTGAAGGTGATTATGGTTTCTTTGAGGAGGTGGTAAGGGGTTGTGGTGGTGGTGGGTGTTTAATTATAAGATGCCTCTTGTTCCAGGTAGATAGATTCAGAGAATCCAGAAGGAGTTGCCTTTAGGACTTTTGTTGTTGCTGTAGTTTGTTTTCCATGGGTTTTTGAAGACATGTGTGTCCATGAATGCTAAAACATCCTGCTTCTTGAGGTCGGAGTAATTTAAATATATTCCTAACAATATACCCTGATATTTATTAATATTTGAGAAGAAACAGTTCTGTATGCTGAATAGATTAAGTGAATGCATAATAAATAAGCATGGCAATGTAATTCTCACTCATAATTAACCAGGGTCGCACCCTGAAGTTACAGAAGTGGTTAAGAGCAGACAATTGTGGCTTACGACACTTGTTTTGTACACAGTGATCTGAGAACTGGTGGTTGATCGGTGTTTAATTGTGTTGAGTAATATAGATAACGTTTTTTTGTAAGTGTTTTATATCAGAAAGCAGCGATTTTGCGAGTACTGGCTTTAAGTGGGAGCCACTTGTAGCGAATAATGTATGCATCAATACTTGCTTTACCTCGGACGTATCATGTGACCGAAATGCAGTTATTTGGATAAGACTGATTTGACCGTCTGACAATCTATTTATTTAAGAGACATTGTGATAATGATGGTGATTACTAGGACGATGAAAGTGCTGTTGACGATGACACGAAAAATACAAGTGTTGATGACAGTGGTGTAAATCAAACGTTGATGAAGATGATGATAGTGTTTTAGATGTTGAGGATGACAAAAGTATGCCCGATGAAACTAGTAAGGAGAAGAAGGAAGGGGAGGGTACAAGTGTTGGTACTCCTGATGGGGGTGATGAGAGACTCATACAACTTTAAGTGCTTCAACACAGAAAAATCCCTAACACAGATCAAGAACTACAGATCTTCTTTCTCTCCCTCCATTTCTTCCATTTGCGTTCTAAACTCAGGCAGTACAACACTACACCTAGCATTAGCATTTCTAAACCGTTCTAAAAATAAGACAAACAAGCAATATACAGATAATTTTCGTCTGTCCGAGATATATGTGCACACAGGAAGTGAACTTTCACTTCCACAGCTCATCCAATCAGAGTGGCACTGATTGCCAAAGAGACGCAATGACAAGAGAGAGAGAGAGAGAGAGAGAGAGAGAGAGAGAGAGAGAGAGAGAGAGAGAGAGAGAGAGAGAGAGATTTAAACGAAAACATTCATGAAACAATCAATCATTTATACTAATTAGCGCGCGCGCAACACGCACAGAGAGTGACTTACATATGAAGTTGAATCAGTCGAAAAATAAAATGACAGAGATAGATTGATAGACAGACTGAATTATGGAGAAACCGGCAGAGAGACAAACTGAAAAATAGACAAGACAGTGACTAACAGATTGACTGACGGAGAGACGGGCAGATACACAAACTGACAGAGAGACTGACAGTGATGACAGATACATTGACTGACAATGCCAATGTGGATTAAAAAAAAGAAAGATATACTCTGTGTAATACAATTGCAAACTGAAAGACTGTCATTGATACGAACAAAAACAAACTCACAAGGTTGTTTTACCTTTCAGGCGTAGATAACTAGGATAACCTATCAAACAGAAATATCACAAAACAGAGCATTGCATGGAAGTAATTAGGTATCATTTAAAAAAGAAATGTTTATGATAACATGCTTCATTTCATTTTCAGGAACCAGAGAACCCATAAAATGTGTGCTGTAGACTGTCATGAATGTTTTTCTATACTTTCTAAAGCGAGATAAACAAGAACAGATGCTAAATAAAGTTTGTTGTTGTTACACATTTGGAGAGGTTCGAATGGCAGTGCAAAGGATGAAGTTGCTGCACTTGACAGGTAGCATGACTTTTTTTTTTTTTTTTTTGCGATGTTATGCTGAAAACATAGTTGTTGGGGTTAGTAAATTTGTTTGTTTACTTGTACCCTTCTTTCTTTTTTCTTTCTTTCTTTCTTTCTTTCTTTCTTTCTTTCTTTCTTTCTTTCTTTCTTTCTTTCTTTCTTTCTTTCTTTAACTGTCTGGGTGCTCCTGTAACAAAACTGTTAAGATGCCTACAGGTGATAAATCTGTGGTGACGATAAATAGTAGCGTGACAACAGGAAGATGTAGGACTGGTAAACGATTGTCTTTAATGTTGTGGAAGAGAGAAAACGTTCCAAGTGCCCGCATATCCGCCAAGTGGAAGAACCAGTGTTTTCCATCTATATTTCAAACTAGAACGATCGGCACTGCATACAGCAAGTCAGACAGTTCGACCATGCCATCACACAACATTTCTTGAACTTCGGTTTCAAGGGGTGTGGCTGTGGTGTGTGGCAAGGTATAGAGTTTATACTATATGTGGTTCGTATCCAGTAGTGTTACACAGTTCTGTGTATCCTGGACTATTTATCAATACATCTTGGAAGTCACATAATACTTTCTTGACTTCCTGACTTTTGGGGTTTTTTTTTGTAAGTTCTGAGTCAATGCCATACGACACTGTATGCCTCAATAGACACATCGGTAGACTGGGTCTATGTTGGGCGTGTCAGATTCTTCTGTCATACCTACTGCAACAAGATGTCCCATCAGTCGGGGTAAGCTCTTAATGACGCATGATCCAATTAACGTGATAGCACTTTGTTTTACCACTCGTTTTAATGGCATATTTAATGGCCGATATTTTTAAGTCATGGAATGGACCTAGCCAAGCGACTTCCATTTGATTAGTATGAGTGATGAGAAGTAGCAAGACTGTACCCCCTACTTCTAGTGTTCTTTCAGGGCCTTTTTATTGTAGTATTGGGTCTGGGGTTTTTTGTCTGGCTTTATGCAAGCTTGCTTGTGCTAGGTCCCGGACCATGTCGTTTAGTTCGTTTACATACTGATGAACTGCTTTTAGGTCCTGGGTGTTCTGTTCTTGGTCCATAACAGACGTAATATTCCCAGTGGGCCTTGGACACCTCAGCCATACATGAGCCGAAAAGGTGAGTATCTGAGCGAACTGTGCGGAAGTTCACGGTACGCGGAAAAGGTCTGCTGGTAAACATTGGTCCCAATTAGTGGGGTTAGTGTCTGCAAGATGTTTCAGCATTTCCATGAGCATCCCATTACTTTTTCTCGTTATCCCGTTGCATTGTGGGTGGTAATGAGTTGTGGAGAGGTGAGTATAAAGGATTTCAATACTTCAGTCATCAGTGTTCCTGTGAACCATTTTCTTAATACAACTGTTCGGGAAATCCAGTGCATGAAAAAGTGGTAAGTATGGTTTCTGGTATACATTGACTATTGATAGCAGAAAGGGCTACCATTTCTGGGTACTTCGTAGAATTGTCTACTATCATCAGAATATAGGCCTTCTTTTTCTTTGAAAGTGGTAGTGGTCTACTGCGGCATGTTGGAAGAGGGTATCCATGATTGTATTCAGCCAGTAATAATGCTACTTAATATGTGTAAGTATGCTGCTATTCTCTATGACTGTAAGAAAGAAAGAAAGAAAGAAAGAATGAAAGAAAGAAAGAAAGAAAGAAAGAAAGAAAGAAATTCATCACGTCAGTCTAAACTACCTTTCCCTCCACTGATATCGATAATGCATGACGTCAGACCTGCCCTGCCCATTGCTAGGCTGGGACAGTCTCTAAGCTAAGAATGTCTCCTAATCCTAGTTAGCAGGTTTGCACATGCGATTGCATTCATTCCCGAACGTCTCCAAGCACGCTAACAGACTGGATGGCAACAAACCTCAGATACCTGGCATCCGGTTTATCGAAGTCTCGTCTTAGCGCGAAGTTGCGAAATAAAAATTATTTTTAAAAAAATGCTTGAGTGCGGTGTGCAAAGACAAAGAAAAGTAATGCAATCTATCAAAGCATTCAATCGCAAAAGCACCGAGGGCTAGTTGTTGCTTGCAGTTGCGGGAAGCTGCGAGGATATGAATATCGGATGAACATGGAACATACCAGTATGCTCCCTTTGTTAAATGTATCAGGTTCTCTTGGAGCAGCGGTCAATGGTGAGACACTGAGCGACCTGCAGCATTTGAAGATGAATATCGACCAGTTTTTTCTGATCGTCATGGGATTACTGGTTTTACGTAAGTAGCACGAACGTGTTACTGTATAAAGTGACATAAATTATGTTTTAATAAAGAAGCATTTTCCTTCATTAGTCCATCAGTACTGCCACCATTAACACCTCCATCGGTATTATCGTCGTCATGGTCATCGCCATATTCACCTTCATCATTGTGGTCAACATCATCGTAATCATTTTGTCATCAGTCACATTACTGCACCATCATAATCATTTTGTCATCAGTAACATTACTGCACCATCGTAATCATTTTGTCATCAGTAACATTACTGCACCATCACGATCATTTTGTCATCAGTAACATCACTGCACCATCATGATAGCATCGTATCATAATTCGATAATCGTAAAGTCAATATTTTTAAAACGTGATCAACAGTACATTTATCATGACCAGTATCACTAATATTGTTATCAACAGCAATTATCAGTAATGCATCCTTTACATCATACATTGCTTATCTATGCCATTACTATCTTTCATATTCTGCCAGTACCATTACAATATCATCTACTTAATCTTCATATTATCACTATATTTTATTTCAATTAAACATTACTTCATCATCAACAACGTTTTATCTTTATCTTGGTCACCATTAATATTTTATCAACCTTCTCGTTAACTTCATACACTCCACTACACTACCACCAGAAACATTTTCATAGTCCTCCTCCTCCTCCTCATCGTCGTCATCGTTGTCTTCATCATCACCACTACCACCGCCACCTTCATCGCCATCACCAATATGATCATTAGCAATAGTTTGAACATTTTTATCATTATGATATAACTTTTATCATTGGCCAGGTAAGAGTACTTGAAAATGGTTGTCTCTCTCAACTGTGCAGTCACTGATCGATGAAACAAACTTTTCATTACACCGATAGCTTTTATTAAAACTACACAATTTTGTATGAAGTGAAATAGCAGCCTTTATGCTCGCCAGTGAGTATTAGCTTCGTAATCGAGTAGTTCACGAATTTCATCCATTACCAGCATAGAAAGTAAGAGGTACCATACATCAGTTCATAAGGGTCAGAGGTTGTGACGTTGTGACGTCAGTGTTGGGAAGCAGAATGAGATTTACACAGAGGGATATAATGAAATAAAAGAATGGAGCCAGAAGAAAGAAGGTCCAAGTAGAAATAAACGAACAGATTTAAAGATCCATTGGATGAGGAAAAATATATACAATTGTCTTGACAAAACGTCATAAAATTTTAATATGAAGAACCCATAAATAAAATTACATTCATGTTTATTTCGCTGTCTTGCAAATAGACTGTGCATTTGAAACTGTACTTTGCTACTCAAGGTGCATTTTGCAGGCCAGTGAACTTCATCTACCTTCTCACCTCTCACCCAACTAAAGACATCCTCCCCCTCCCGTTTTCAGCAAATCATTCTAGGCATTTTCATTTCTATTTATTTATTTTCATTTTTTGCTAGAGGGAAGTGGGTGTGCATTATGAGTGTGACACAACGCAACTCTAGTTATTGGTTATGATTATTATTATTATTATCAATCGTCCATAACTAATTACAAGTGACGAGAATCTTACTTTATGATTTTAATAATTCTCT
This sequence comes from Sinotaia quadrata, assembly GCA_028829895.1. NCBI lineage: Eukaryota > Metazoa > Mollusca > Gastropoda > Architaenioglossa > Viviparidae > Sinotaia > Sinotaia quadrata. The sequence goes on from CM054184.1 coordinate 13,881,665, forward strand.
AGAAGACACCACTCGTCTCTCTCACTTGGTGGACATGTGGGTGTTGTAAACCTTTTCTTCTTCCACACTATTAAAGGCAACCATTCATTGTCAAATAATATCCACATAGGTGGAAAACCTTTTATCAAAAGAGAAGATAAATCCGTCTTTCAATCTCATTTAGCAAGCTCCCATCCACCCACTATCTCTCTAACATAATAATATGGTTATCATTATATGTAAGAAGGGTAATAAATTTAACAATAAATTATTAAATCAACAACCAAATATACATAGAGCAAACACAATGAAAAGATTACTTGACATCAATATTTCAGATGAAAAGATTACTTGACATAAATATTTCAGATGAAAAGATTACTTGACATCAATATTTCAGATGAAAATATTACTTGACATCAGTATTTCAGATGAAAAGATTACTTGACATCAATAATTCAGATGAAAAGATTACTTGACATCAATATTTCAGATGAAAAGATTACTTGACATCAATAATTCAGATGAAAAGATTACTTGACATCAATATTTCAGATGAAAAGATTACTTGACATCAATATTTCAGATGAAAAGATTACTTGACATCAGTATTTCAGATGAAAAGATTACTTGACATCAGTATTTCAGATGAAAAGATTACTTGACATCAATATTTCAGATGAAAAACTTACTTGACATCAATATTTCAGATGAAAAGATTACTTGACACCAATATTTCAGTGAACCACATTTAGATAGTTTCACTGTGTATACAGTCTTTTATCCTAACACATAATGTAAGAGATTAGTGTCAGTATAAATCACAGGATAGTTCTTATCAGAGAAATGAAATGGAGTTATAGGGAAATAAGCAATAATTGTTTGTACATAACCTTTCCTAGACGATTGCCACAATAATCTTTCACGCACTTTCATAACGAGGCTCAAGCTTCTTGTTCACAATAGTTTCATGTGTCCTCTAGTCTGCTGTAGAATATTCTGTCAGTTGTTGTTCTCTCGAGACTAATCTGGGCGCTTCTTCGCTGTATTAGTGACCTCAAGCATAAGAGCAATGTACACCACACCCAACAAGACACAAATAATCATACTCACAGACTCACTAACATCACTACAAAACCTAGCCAACCCTTTCAAAACTAAAAGAACACCAACCAAATATATAAATACATAACCACAGTGGGACAAAAGACATAAAAACAACACTACTATGGATCCCCAGTCACACAAATATAACAGGGAACGAACAGCAGGGGGGCGCCCTAGGCCCAAGTCAGTTTGCGCGAATTTGGCTTAATTTTATTTAATAGTTTTAAACTTCTATGCCGGATCGTGTTGAGCCCTTAAAAGGAAATCAGTAGCTAACTGGCTGCTTTTCTTAGCAGATCTCAGTGTTATAGGTTAGGACATCGTGCAAGCTACAATCTAAATGGCTGCCTTTGGATGGAGTGTAGGGGGCGCTTCCGGCTTCCGCCGCTTTCGCGTGGCTGCCTTTTCTGAAGACCTCAGTGATATATGCTATGGCATCATGCAAGCTACGATCTAATTGGCTGCCTTTCTTTGACGTCCTCAGTGATATAGGTCAGGACATCATGCAAGCTACGATCTAATTGGCTGCCTTTCTTTGAAGTCCTCAGTGATATAGGTCAGGACATCATGCAAGCTACGATCTAATTGGCTGCCTTTCTTTGACGTCATCAGTGATATAGGTCAGGACATCATGCAAGCTACGATCTAATTGACTGCCTTTCTTTGACGTCCTCAGTGTTATAGGTCAGGATATCGTGCAGGCTACAATCTAATTGACTGACTTCCTTTGAAGTCTTCAGTGTTATAGGTCAGGACATCGTGACAGGTGTTTTCGATGCAAGAAATAACCTTCACTTTTGAGGATTATTTTATCTCTACAATATAACAACACACTTGTCACATGCTGACTTGATTACGATAGGGTTGTCTCTCCAAACTCACCTTTACCAATGTTAATCATCTTATTACAAAAAAGATAGTTCTGATGAACACTGACCTCACAAATCCCAATATAACCGTGGTAGATAAGCCACATTCCAAAGATTCTCTTTTGTGTTTGACTTCTTAATTATTATGTAAACCACAACTACCATTGACGAACTTTTTCCCTTGAACACTTCTGAATTTATAACCAAGAAGAGTAGATGAACAGTAAGAAGAAATATAAATTTACTGCACACAGTAACACACTATACAATACATAACATTGAATCAAAATACAAAAATGTGTCTCACATACACGCATACACGCACAAACACACTAAACAACAAACAGCATTGAATCAAAATACAAAACAAATATGTTCCACACACACACACAGATATATAAATCCGAAATTTAGTAATAACATAACTTGCTGTCCGTGCTAAAGAAACATACTTCGAATTTGACAGCCAAGTAACTAACATGTTGCAGTTCACATCAAAATGAGTTGAATGCATTGCTCTCATTTCCTGCTAAAGACTGAAATATGTATGAAGAAGTGGCAAGGTCAATTTTGAGATTTCACTTGATTTAGAAAGTTCAATTCTGTAAGAATTTGTACCATTTCAGCTAAATTCGGCTTCTAAATATTAAAATAAAAGCATTTTGAGTATCATTACCGTGATTTTAACTCATGAAAATGGGCGCTGTTGCTGATTCTTTTAATGCGTTGTGGCTTAGTATACTTAATCCACTTTCTTTCTGTGTAGCTCTTTCCAATAACACAATATCGCTTTACATATGTAACCCATTTTTTCACTCAATGCGTAAAACTTTCCAGTAATGTGATGTGGCTTTGTATCAGCAATCAATTTTCTAACTTGTCCATTTATCTTTCCAGTTATGCAATGTGGCTTTGTATAAGCAATCAATTTTCTAACTTGTCCATTTATCTTTCCAGTTATGCAATGTGGCTTTGTATAAGCAATCAATTTTCTAACTTGTCCATTTATCTTTCCAGTTATGCAATGTGGCTTTGTATAAGCAATCAATTTTCTAACTTGTGAATTTGTCTTTCTAGTTATGCAATGTGGCTTTGTATAAGCAAACATTTTCTAATTTGTCCATTTATCTTTCTAGTTATGCAATGTGGCTTTGCGTTTCTCGAGGCTGGGTCAGTACGGAGCAAGAACACCACGAACATTTTAATGAAGAATTTCTTGGATTCTTGTAAGTAGTTTTAACGATTTGATTTTATTTCACCAGCACATGCTGTAGAAGAGCTGTTATTATTTTCCCTATTTGAATGTATAAAATATAAAGCATTTTAGTATAGACACTAAATGTTAATGTAGTATTTGCAAATAGAGTATGCAAATTAAGCATTCAGATATCTATACTTAAATGTTAATGTAGTATTTGCAGATAGAGTATGTAATTAAGATGTCAATATCGACAATAAATGTTGCCGTTGTGTTTGCAAAGGATTGTTGAGTAGTTCTGCACTCCAGTCCCTGTTGTATATTTTACAAACCTTTGTACAATATTAAAAATGGCATTTTCTTCGGCACTAGTTGATCCCTCCCAATGAAATCGATTTACTCCTTGCAATGTTTCCTAATGAAAAAGACGCCGACTTAAAAATAAAAATATTCTGAAGGGTATAAGTAATAAAGTGGAAACTTACTTTGCGGACAAAATTTCTTTTGAGTTTCGTCCTTTCTTCCCCAAATGATATTCACTTTACAATAGCCGATCTGTGCTGGGAAATCGATTTCCTCGCAGAATAGCTGAACGAAAGTGATGCCGTTTTTTGCCTGACAGTCTAAGACAAATAATATATTGGTAACAAATTAGTATACACTAAATTCCTTCGTCTTTTTGCCTTTTCTTTTCTAATACTTATCAGTCTGGGACGATTCGATTTCTAATTCTACAGCACCAAGAAATTTGGAAATGCAATATTGTGTACGAACGAAATTATAATTAAAATTTAGCAGGCATCATAAGATAAAAATCAAGAGACAAAATGTAAAAGAATGTTTCCATAAGTTGAGGGTTTTATTCCCACTTGCCGCAGTTGAATTCATACAACATTGTAATCTTAAAAACGCCTTTTCATGTATTAATTCAAGATGCTGTGAATAAAGTAAGTATACATGTATTTTCATAAATAAATACCCCAAATCAGAAAACAAACAACCAACAAAAGCATTTTAATACGCAAAACTTTATCTTATGACTTTCTTCTTTATCTTCAGTTGTTGCCGGAATGTGTTACTGGCTAACTGGCTACGCGTTTGCATACGGGTCGGGCAATTCCTTTATCGGGTGGAACCTGTTCGCTTTGAAAGGTCTACCTGACACGCACTTGGCTGGTTTTTTCTTCCAGTTCGTCTTTGCGTCCACTGCAGCTTCTATCGTGTCCGGTGCTGTAGCGGAGCGAAGCGAGTTTTCTGCTTATCTCATCTACAGTTTTGCCATGACAGGTTGTGTGTCTGTGTATTTCTATTTGCCATGACAGGTTGTGTCTGTGTATTTCTATTTGCTTTAGACAGGTTGTGTGTCTGTGTATTTCTATTTGCCTTTGTGGCTCTGTGTGCATGTGAAAGTGTATATTTGACTTTTATGTTTGCCTGTGAGTTTGTGTCTGTGTGTGCATGTCTTTGTGACTTTGCTTCTCTGAGTTTGTATGCGTGTGTCTGTGTTTGTGTTTCTGTGTGAAGTTGTGTTTGTGTGTCTCACTGTGTGCATTTGTATGCGTGTGTTGTTGAGTCGGTAGGTGCCTGTTTGTGTGTTCTGTGTATGTGCGCTTGATTGTCTCTCTATATTTATCGTTCTCTGTATCAATATGTGCATGTACGTAGTTGAATGTTGATATGTGTTGATGTTTTGTTAAATATGCGTTTAAGATTGAAACTATTAAATCCTAAAACAAATAATTAAACTGAATATATGTGATCATAACTAGCAGTAAGCCCTTTAGCGGATTTTTATTCCTAAAATAATTTTGATGAAAGTAACAATCAGTAAGTGTACTGTATGAAATGTTTGAAGAAACCTGCAGTTTTACTTTATGCACGTATTAGAAATGTTCATATTGTTTTATGCACGCATTACAAAAAAATTTCATATTGTTTTATGCACGTATTACAAAAAATGTTCGTATTGTTTTATGCACGTATTACAAAAAATGTTCGTATTGTTTTATGCACGTATTACAAAAAATGTTCGTATTGTTTTATGCACGCATTACAAAAAATGTTCGTATTGTTTTATGCACGTATTACAAAAAATGTTCGTATTGTTTTATGCACGTATTACAAAAAATGTTCGTATTGTTTTATGCACGCATTACAAAAAATGTTCGTATTGTTTTATGCACGTATTACAAAAAATGTTCGTATTGTTTTATGCACGTATTACAAAAAATGTTCGTATTGTTTTATGCACGTATAGTTTCTTTGTCTAAGAGTTCGTAAATACTGACGGATTTCTTTAGTTTCGTTTATACAAGAAGGAAAGTGAATATTTATATTTGAACAAAGTGACATTGGCAATCCTGACAATAGTAAATATATTTAGTTAAGACAAAATAACGTTCAAAACCTTCTATCAAGGGTGTATTTTTACGCCCTAGCAATCTGAAGTACTGACCTTACAATCCGTCATCTTGACCTAGTTACATACTTTGTGATTCTTTCACTTCTCCTCTTATCTATACGTATTGTCTGCCAAGATATAATTAAAAAAATAATAATTTTGCTTTCTGTCTGGAGTATTTCACCGAAAAAAGACGTCCAAGGCATTGCTATGAGAAACAAAAATAACTTTTCAGTTATTTTCTTTCGGTTTGTAGCGTTTGTGTATCCAGTGGCTTCACGATGGGCGTGGGCAGATGACGGATGGCTGAAACGAGGACAGTCGTACCTTTTGGACGGAAAAGAAGCGACCGTGACCTTTCAGGTAAGGGTGCAGCCAGTGCATGCATACAGGGGCATTGGCCTCTAGCTCAAACGGCACGAGCCTGGAGCCGAGCTTCGTAGAAGGGGGGGGGGGGACATTTTCACGCCGTACATGAAGATGGCGAGTGAGACAAAAAGTGATTGCGCTGTAAATGTTGGTAACTTACATCACATTCACTCCCCCGTCCCCCTTCTGCACTCTCGCAGCTTATACACGAATGCAGCCACAAATTGACATGACTGGACGCACACCGGACAGATCGATAGACGGATATATGGTTCATTCATGGTCACCATCAGTCGGCCGTGACAGTTGACGAAATGAATATTATATCTATCAAAGCAACTGGCTGGTGACTTAATTTGTAAGAAATGAGATGAATATAATCAAAGCAACTGACTGGTGACTTAACATGTAAGAAATGAGATGAATATAATCAAAGCAACTGACTGTCACATGATGGAAAATCTTCTCACATATTTGTAATATAGCTTTTCATATTTTTATCTATAATTTGTTAATGAGATGTTATTTCTGATTTGTATGAATTAGAAATGTATAACGTGTATTTCTGAAGTGAAATTCCAGAATGGGCGGGGGTGTGTGTGGAGGGGTGAGATAATCCGTTTGAGTGAGTGAGTACACGTCGAGTAGTAGCAGCAGGTTAGGAGTATTGTTATTGTTTGTGAGAGTTAGCTCCCTGACATGTAAGCAACAACACAGTTAGCTTAAATGTTAGATCTTTAGGTTTAGTATTCTTGGTTATGTGTTATGCAACTTTTAGTCTGATACAACCCGGAACTTGTTTTGGGGATAGATGACGTGCCGTTGACAGAATGTGAGTGTGGGAGATGTGAGAAAGTCAACACAATAGACAGACAACACAATATATAGACAACACATTAGACAGGCAATGCAATAGACAGGCAATGCAATAGACAGACAACACAATAGACAGACAACACAACAAACAGACAACACAATAGACAGACAACACAGACAGACAACACATTAGACAGACAATGAAATAGACAGACAACACACTATATAGACAACACAATAGACATACAACACAATAGACAGATAACACATTAGACAGGCAATGCAATAGACAGACTACACAATAGACAGACAACACAACAGACAGACAAAGTCTATGCAAATAATAATTGTAACAAGCATTGTCGTGAAAGGACAGTGCGTGATTGTGAGAACAGGTTGATGAAACTGTTAGAAGTATTTCAAGTAATGGCATTGCTATTTCTTGTATGATTATATTTTAACCTAAGACTGTTCAGGGACATGCAATTTGAGTATTAATCTCCATACTTTCTGGAATCCACGGACTAGCATAAAAGAGTTCAAAGAGAACAAATGTATAGCTTTACCTGAAAGAAGGTAATAAATATTCATATTTTGAGAGACACTAAAATTAATTTTAAAAAAAAAATAATGATTAAATATATTATCTTAATTTTATAGTGACAAACTTGCAGCGTAAATAAAAAAAACCCACTAAATTTAATAACGACATTGTAATTATGTCATTTATAGGCATATATTATTCTCAGGACATATAACATTTTAAAAATATTGACATTGTTGTGACAGAACCTTTAATGCCTAGTCTACACGACCTTTAATGCCTAGTCTACACAACCTTTAATGCCTAGTCTACAAACCTTTAATGCCTAGTCTATCAAATAGTGATATACAGAGAGCAAAACTGTGCCTGAGCATGCTTAAGTTACTCTGGCTTGCCAATTCAAATGTGAAATGAACTTTGCACATTATTTTTCATCAAAGGTTTAAATGGAATCCATATGCTAATCTGGCTTCTCTCTCTCATTTCTATGTCTGTCTGTCTGACGGTCTGTCTGTTCATCCATTCATGAACTATAACAAGCATTTACTTGTATTATTTTAACTGTGGTGACTTTTACGTCAATTATAGGCTCAAGGGAATTTAAGTTTCAAAACCTGAAATTTCGACTATATTGCTCTGATCACTTGCAACCCCCACCCCCACCCACCGACATAATTGCTTGCCTTATTAAATGCTATCAAAGGATAAAATCATTATTGAAACTATTTCACAGGACAGCACTGGGTCCTCGGTTTCGACCGAATTAAATCTTTTAATCTTCTCCTCATGTGAAAAGTTGATGTGCCTCGTCGCTATAAAGAGGGAGAAAATGATTTGTGAAAATGATATAAAGAGGAAAAAGTTGCTGCATATAAACACTATTAGAAGGATAAAGAAATGTGCCGTGGGCATTATGACGGTGGAGATAAAAACAAAAACAAAATACAACTGCTTTCTTCTTTTCCGCTCCACTTTTTAAGTATTCAATATCCAGCTGGAGGTTAATGGTGCAACAATGTCTGGAAACTTTTAATGAAAGAGAAATGTAATGCGGGGACTGTTTTTACAACAAGCAAGACATGCCGGGCGATGAGAAAACAGTAGGTCAGTGGGCCATTTTGATACACGCCACGTCTACATCAAAGTAAGCAATTGAGCTTGAGTAGAAAGTATAAAGAGTTAAGTGTACCTATAGAAGGTTAATGTCCATGAAAAGATAGAAAAGAATCAAACACAAACACAGTTTCGCGTAAATGACTTATCTTTTGTCCCAGCTTTTGTAAGAGTGTTGTTATTGAGTGGCATTCGTTATTTATTTGTATTTTTGAGTATCACTGCTTTGCCAACCTAACTGAGACTGGAATAATAATAATAAGAATAAAAAGAACAAGAACAAGAACAAGAACAACAACAACAACAACAACAACAACAACAATAATAATAATAATAATAAAGTCCAACAGAACAACAACAACCATTGATGTAGCTGTTTCAAGTGATAGAAACATACAAACAATCTGAGGTCTTGGTATTTTTCTATTTTTTCTCTTTCAAGACCTCAGATTAGAAATTCAGATACTGTGGAATGTAAAAGCAGAAGCGGTACCTATAGTGATAGGAGCCTGAAATAACATCTGAATTAGAAGGCTATCTGAATGAACTCCTTGGAAACCATAGACTCGCCCCACTACTAAAAGTAGCGATCCGCGGAATTGCCCACATCCTCCTAAGAAATTTGGATCTCCAGAATAAAGATTTTGAGGCCTTGTGGTTCACAGCCTACAGTCAACAGAGGTCGTGGGAAAAGGCTGAAAAGTAATAATGGATTCACTATTTTACCTAGTAAATAGTTTTTATCACAAGATGGCATTGTCAAAGGACCGATGGTCAATTTTGCAATAGGTTTAAGTTCAATAAAAGAAATGAAAATAATTTTAAGAAATAAAACACTACAATTCCAGACGTGTTTTAAATTTCCAACCTCTCCTTTGTTTGGTTTGAATAAACAATTACCAGGTGGAATGAAAATATATCCCTTTAAACCCATCTTTATCTCAAAGAAACTTGAAGTCCACCGATATTGATCAATATATACTGCTTTCAGAAGCTATATTGTTTATGAGAAAGTTAACAGGCTGCTGAGTCCTTTCAAAATCATTTTTGCAAGGTTACATTGTGTCTCTAATTTCATTATCCACAGGTTTATTGTGGGTAGTTTAATTATCTATAGATTGACGTTTTATAACAAATCCTGCTTAACATGAGAACAAATATTTCTTTGATTGAAGGATTTTAGTGGCAGTGGAGTCGTCCATGTCGTTGGAGGGGTGATGGCATTTGTTGGAGCCACCCTACTCGGCCCTCGGATTGGAAGATTCCATGTCGAATCCAAAACAGTGGTCAACCTGCGGGGTCATTCTGTTCCGGTAAGCAAATAAAGTCGATGGGTTGCGTTTGATATTTTGATGACTGTTGGTGGTGGTGAGAGGGATTGTGGTGGTGGCAGTCAATCTAATTTCATCATTACCTGCCTCCGAATCCATCCATCCGTTAATTTGTTTACTTACTTATTTCAATCCGCCTATCTATCTGTTCCTATATTTTGTTGTTTTTATTTTAAAATTTTAATATTTTATTTCTTATAATATATTTCTCTCTCATCTATGCTCCATAGCATATCACCGGTCATAGCTTGTTTTCTTTCACTTTTTTAGTTCAACATTTTGTTCTGGTCATTCTTTCTGCATTGATTTTTATTTAGTGCAACATTGAAGACCATGAAGTGTACAGAGAGCAACCAGCATTCACCAGCAAAACCTTCTCCTTAAGTATGCAGCAACCAGCATTCACCAGCACACCATTCTACTTAAGTACCTCTGCAGCAACCAGCATTCACCAGCACAACATTCTACTTAAGTACCTCTGCAGCAACCAGCATATACTAGCAAAACCTTCTACTTAAGTACCTCTGCAGCAACCAGCATATACTAGCAAAACCTTCTACTTAAGTGCCTCTGCAGCAATCAGCATTCACCAGCACAACATTCTACTTAAGTACCTCTGCAGCAACCAGCATATACTAGCAAAACCTTCTACTTAAGTACCTCTGCAGCAACCAACATTCACCACCACAACTTTCTACTTAAATTTCTCTGCAGCAACCAGCATATACTAGTTTTGTTTCGTTGACCTCTTTATCCACAGGAACTGCAAGAATATTTGGACTTCAAAATGTCGTTCTCAGTTGTGGTATGTCCCTATGGGGCCCCCTCCTCTCACTTGCTTCCGAGAAGGGTATCAGTCATGGTGCTGCAACTGAATGTGTATAGTTTAGTGTCTTTGTTCTTAGTCCGTGACTTTTCCCTAGGCGTTACAGGAGGTGTATTGTATTTGTTCTTAGTCCATGACTTTTCCCTAGGTGTTATAGGTGCATTTTATTTGTTCTTAGTCCGTGACTTTTCCATATATGTTATAGGAGGTGTATTGTATTTGTTTGGTTGAGAAATTTGATTAGTGCTGAGTGAATGTGATTGTGTTCTTGTGGGAAATGTAATGTGTGGTTTGTGAATGGGAGTTGTAGAAGTGAAGTTATCGCCTGACGTGTGTTTCTTTCCTCAGTGTGTGGTTACATTGTAGAAGGAAAGGTTGAATAGTGTTGTCTGTTCAACAGTGTGTGTATGATTTAGGTTCATGATTTAATTTGTGTGTGTATCTTGTGGGTGCATATTTTGAGTGTTTTGTTTTGAAGGATTTGTAGTACTTTTATTTTGGGTAGTTAGTGGCTATGTATATACTGCCATAATCTATTGTGGAATATATTAATGATCTTGTTTGTTAGCAGGATGTGAGTATCTGTCCCACCCCTTCTTGTCCTTTCATCTTTCTAAGTATATTTAATTTTTTACTGCTTTTTGTATGGACGTTAGAACTGTTGTGAAAACGTTATATTACCGTCAAAGACGATGCAAAGGAATGTATGCGTTTTCTGCAGTATTTTATTGTTAAAGCTGGGTAGATTTTGTTTGTGTTGGGAGGATAATTTTATTGCAGTTGTTTTGTCAATTGTCAGGTTTAGTTCCCATTTGTCCGTCCATTTTGTCCAGGTTTCGTTTGGTTTATTGTAGGTGCTTGGCCTGCTAACATGTGCATAATATATTGAGGCGTCATCTTCAAATTGGGTTAGCTGGGAGTCATTATCAGTCTTTTAGTCCATCTAAATCATGTGTGGCTATGTTAAACAGAGTGGAGCTTGAGGCACTTCCCTGATGTGTGGTGTATTGTGTGGTGGAAAATGTATTATTTATTTGAACTGTGAAGGTGCGTTCAGAGAGGAAATTGTTTATGTGGTTGTAGATATCTAGATGTAATGCTTTTAAATAAGTATGGTAAGAGGCCATGTCATGTCAAAGGTTATATTTCTATTACCATAAAACAAATGGCCTTCTGCTAGTTCATCGTTAGCAATTACAATAAAAATGTATGAGTGAATTATTGTCTTATTCATCTTCCGAGCAGTTCGTCGCCCTGGGAGGTTTCATTCTTCTCTTTGGATTTCTCGCCTTCAATGGCGGCTCTGAACTAGCCATCAGCAAACCCAACAGCGGTGCGTCCATCAGTCTGTCCGTCGTCAACACAGTCATCTCCTCTACCTCAGCGGCATTCTTCACTCTCATCCTACACAAGACACCATTGTTTGGGAATTCTTCTTGGAGTTTGCTGGCTCTTATAAACGGATCTCTAACAGGAAATGTATACTCTTTTTGTTCTTTTTTTAATTCTACTTCTTCGTAATCGATTTTTATGTTTGCTTATAATTACTGAGAGTACACATTTACTAATAGGATTTCTTGTCTTTCAAGAAAGTAAAGGTATATATCCATTTGCAAACCCCACTCTCTAGAATCTTCATTTCCCACTTTTTTTCTCTGTGTCTAGTTTTTTCTCTGTTCTCTTTGCGCGTCACTCTCTTAAAGATGCAGAAACTCAAAGATATATATCTCTGTGCCTCTGTCTCTGTACCTGTCTGTCTGCTTGTCTCACTGTTCCCTGTTGCTCTCTCAGTACTCCTCTGTCGGCTTTTCTGTCTCCTCGTCTGTCACTCTGTCTCTGTGCCTGACTGCGTTTTTCTCTCTCCCTCTCTCTCCCTCTTTCTGTCATCCTGCTTCTTCTGTTTCTCTGTTTCTTCGTCTGTCACACTATGTGTTCCTTTATGTCTCTTTTCTTCCCTCTTTCCTTTATGTGCTACGTGTGTCTGACGTCAACAATTGGCCGTTGATAATTCTATTTCCTTTTATAGAATATTTTTTGCTACTTTAAAAAAATATTTTAAAAAAGTATCGAGATTTCGATATGTTTTTAAAAAAACAAAACAAACAAAAACAAATCTACTTATATTGTCGTTATATCCAACACTAAACACTGAAAACAAATTCTAAGAGGGGACATTTATTTTTCTGGAGTGATAGAGACTAAGTTAGTGTCCAGAAACTTTCTCCTCACACTCCCCTGTTGTGCTTGATGGATAAATACATTACGAAGCGAGCAACATTGAGGTCAGTGACCCCTCAATATTTTTATTATAGTGATACGTTATCTTGTCTACGTCTAGACATTTATCTGTCTGTTTCTCTCTTCCCTCCCTCTTCCAGTGTCATAGAGACGTAATTTGGTCGACATAGAAACTGACTGCAAGTTTTGATGGGTTAGTATATACTCACTGCATTTTGTCTATAATTGACGCATATCTATCTATCTATCTATCTATCTATCTATCTATCTATCTATCTATCTATCTATCTATCTATCTATCTATCTATCTATCTATCTATCTATCTATCTATCTATCTATCTATCTATCTATCTATCTATCTGCCTGTCTGTCTGTCTGTCTGTCTATCTATCTATCTATCTATCTATCTATTTATCTATCTATCTGTCTGTATGTCTATCTATCTATCTATCTATCTATCTATCTATCTATCTATCTATCTATCTATCTATCTATCTGTCTGTCTGACTTTCTATCTATCTATCTACTCAACCACCCATCCATCCATCCATCCACTCATCTATCTATCCATCCATCCATCTATCTATTTATCTATTTATCCATTCATCCATCCATCCATCTATGTATTACGTGCCCTGAGCTGTTAATTTTATCCCATTCTGAGGTAAGATGAAACGTTTCCTATTTTTCCATTGCAATTTAAAATTATTTTCTAAGTTGCAAGAGAGCAATTTTTAAAACTCAATATTTGTGCAACGCTATTTGTAAAACAGTTATATTTCTTCACAAATTATTTTGTCGTACGACTTTTATTGGAAGTATTTTTAAATCCTTGTTTAATCCACCGTAGGTGCTGTCTGTTTAGGCGCCATTGATATGTACATTTCGTGCATTTCCCATGTAGTAATATGTCTGCACTTGGCAGATCACTTCTATTTACAGTCCTCGCATCCAGTTCAGCAATGATCTTATACGACTGTAAGCAATTACATAAAATTATGTAATTAACTGGTTTTCATTAAGGTATTTTGTTTACTCCAGAACGTGTACAAATATTTTGTACTACCGTCACATCTGACGCTAAACAATAGTTTGCATGCAGATTGTGCTTGATACTTTATGCCATTCATTGTTTATGTATAGGACGGTGCAAGCTTCATTGTCAGATGACGTCATTATAGCACTCAGCAATTGATGCACTATTATTCTGAGTAAGCATTAAAATATAATTGCAATAAAACTAAGTAAGCATTAATAGCTAATTGCAATGAAAGCGAGACTGTAAAGATTTTACAACAGCTTCTGAATTGGGGAACTGGTCCACTGCAACAATCTTACTCAAGTGCACACAGAAACCTGGCTCCAGTTCGGGATCATATTTAAATTCAAGACCATATCCTACCATGCCACATATGCACGCATTTCATTGGTTGAAATTTTATCTCATTCTAGACCAAGCTACTCATCTTCTGTCATCAGCTCTGCCAGGAAGAATTCCGTCTGTAAGACTACACCTAATTTAGAACCACCATCCCCACTGGAGATATAACATCGCAAATCATAACCCGAGAATGCAAAACCTACTTATAAAAAACTGTGTACACTAACATAATGGACACAAACCTACTGTCAAAAACCTGTGTACACTAACATAATGGACACAAACCTACTGTCAAAAACCTGTGTACACTAACACAATGGACACAAATCGACTGTCAAAAAACTGTGTACACTAACACAATGGACACAAACCTACTGTCAAAAAACCTGTGTACATTAACACAATGTAATTTTACTTCACCACAACTCTGGTTATAGTATTATAACTGTTCAGGTTTATTGTGAGAACTGTAACATTATTTTGTCTTTGCTTTACATATTTAAACAAGCAGTGGTTTTAATCAACCCTTTGGCTATATATACAATGTCACCAGTTTGTTCTTCACCTATTTCTGTTTCCTCTCTCAGCTATCTTTCAGTTGTCCTGGCGTGACTGATTGTGACCGAGGAATTATCCTATATCTATCCAGTGTGCGATCAAACATGTTGTTTTCTAACCGTACAGTTCCTTAAGCTCCAGGTGCAAGGGGAAATGACTGCAAACACACGAGACCAACATCCATAGTTGCATTCATCTACACATACCTCACAAATATGACTTTGATATTTTATTTTGCAAGTCTGCCAACCATCAACGCAGGCAATTAGTGGATGAAATTAATATGCATTATGTCTACCAAACCTGAAACACAAGAGAGTTAAAGGACCAAAGACGTAAAATATCAGCCATGTTTTGCACAACGTCTTTCCATTTACATATTGAAAAATTGCCACAAAAGTATATTTCAGCGCATTAACATACGTCACTAACTAATACCATATTGCCAGACAGCTAGTGTATAAAAGACAAAACAAGTAAAGATGAATTCTTCATGGGAGTCAAATATCAGCCACAGAGTGAAATATGCTAACATTCAGGTCACAGTAATTTCTTCTCTCATTTTTTTTTGATCAACGTAATCCAGGTCGCAGTGTGTGCTGGGTGCAACAAGTACGGGCTGTGGGGAGCCGCGATAGTAGGCTTAGTGTCTGCAATCTGGTTCAAGTGCATTTCCTGGACGTTGCTAAAGTGTCGTATCGATGACCCGTTGGATGCAGTGGCTGGTACGATATTAATAATGATATTTTCTTGTAAATGGATGTCGTCGATATAATAATTATATATATATATATATATATATATATATATGTGTGTGTGTGTGTGTGTGTGTGTGTGTGGACGTTGCTAAAATGTCGTATCGATGACCCTTTGGATACGGTGACTGGTACGATATTAATAATGATATTTTCTTTTAAATGGATGACGTCGATATAAAATCATTATGTGTGTATGTGTATATATATATATATGTGTGTGTGTGTGTGTGTGTGTGTGTGTGTGTGTGTGCGTGCGTGCGTGCGCGTATGCATCCGTATTTGAGTGTGTGTGTGTGTGTGAGTGTTTAAATATATATGGGTGTGTATGCATGATACACGGAAATATTGTTTCATTTAAAAAAAAATATTAAATGAACAAAGGACACATTTCATGTACTTTAGAAATCAGAAAAGTTATTTTTGTAAAGTTCGTTGTAATAAGAATCTTAAAGAATGATATATTTCTTAAAATTATAGGAAATGAAATATTTTATACTGACGTTGCATAAAGTCTTAGCCTGTTGATAGTGTCATTAAATGCTATTGGTACAACACCAACAATTAATCACATAAGGTGTAATGTCATCTTGCTTTGATTGGTATGATTTTCATTTGTGTTTTATCTGATCAATTATAGCAGGAAATGTCTACAATGACGTCAGTCTCTGTAATATACTATTTATAACTTTATATCACTGTATCTGGTACAATTTATCTGAAATTGGATTTTTGTTTTGTTTTCTGTTTGTTTGGGTTTTGACTTTTTAAGAAAAAACTAACAGGTAACATTTCGTGACATTAATTGTAGTAAATTTATATGTACAAAAAGGATTTTTTTTCAATGTCACTATCTGAGCAGTTTTGTTTTTATTTTAATTTTGCTGTTAATAAAAAAGAAATAAAATTGATTTTTCCCCTTTACGTCGGAAATGGAAGCGAAATACATGTTATAGCCCTTTAGAAATATTTGAACACGGCAAAGTTTGCGAAGACTTTCTTTCCTTCATTAATTTTTTTTCTTTAAGTTCATTTTGGTGGCGGTTCCTGGGGTTTATTGGCAGTGGCCTGGTTGGACCCTGACACTGGAATATTCTTTAAATGGAACGAAACTTCAGGACTGGTAAAATGTTTTAGTTAATTCTGAGGTGCAAATGAAGAATTCTTTTGAAAAATAATTTTATAGGTTTTAATGTTTGCTTGTATTTAGAGTCAGTGCGAAAGATTCTCCTTTCTTATTGATGTGTTCCACACTGAGGCATCTTTCCGATTGGTTTGTATGAAATTAGAAGTATTAGTTTAGAATGAAGTGTATGAAATTAGAAGTAATAGATTAGGACGAGGTGAAGAAAAAAATATTAAACCGCTGGCTGTAAATGCAATTACTTTGTTCAAGCACCTGGCTATTATAGTGCTAAGAAAAATACATATTTTTTTTTATTGTCCATTCACCTGGTTAATAGAGACATAATTAAAAACCAGAGATTCCTTTCACCCCCCAGAAATTGGGCTGGCAAATGGCAGGCCTGGCAACTTTCATGGTCTGGAGTGGAGCATGGTCCCTTCTTGTGTTTGGTCTTCTGCGAGTATTTGGCATTTTACGGGTGTCAGAGGAAATAGAAAGAAAGGGTATGATTTACTTCAGTCCCACATTATTTCTTTTTCTATTTTTAGCAGAATGCTGTCATGACAACAACGATGTGTTTTTCTTTTGTTGATAATATTGTTTTGTCAATGTGTCAATAATAACATTCCCTCATTTTTTTTTTTATTGTGTACAACATTAACTGACTTATTTTTACGTTAGTCAATTGTTCACGTACTGAGGTCTTGCTTTGTGTCTACGAAAGTGACCGTAGTTTTGCTTAACTCAAGAGATGTTCAGCTTAATGTATTTGCATATTTGCATTATATGTTTTCAGTGGCTTTCTATGCTTTTATTATAAAGAAGATTAATTTCATTTTTAACATTTATTTATTTAGTAGAACAGGAAACGCACGCAAAGTGCATGAAGTTCATAATGCTTTATTTCACCAGAACAGCTTTAATTCTTTTGCAATTATCTTGATATTGTAAACTTTTTCTTTTTCATTTAAAAACGATTTCTCTATACATGTACATGTATACATTTAAAGGAAAATAGAGTAAATACTAAGTCAATGACATGTACATCTACAAGCTGTTTGCCAGCAGCCACAAAACAATATTGTCCTAACTTTGAAGAAGTGAATAGCCCAAAAGATACATCATTTTCAGTTCCCTCTTTAGCCCCTATTTGACACTTACGGGTTCCCACAGATGGCGAGATAGCCCTTGCTTGACACTTGCGGCATCCCACAGAAAGCAGGATAGCCCTTGCTTGACGCTTATCGCATCGCACAGCAAGCAGGATAGCCCTTGCTTGGCGCTTATCGCATCGCACAGCAAGCAGGATAGCCCTTGCTTGGCGCTTATCGCATCGCACAGCAAGCAGGATAGCCCTTGCTTGGCGCTTATCGCATCGCACAGCAAGCAGGATAGCCCTTGCTTGGCGCTTATCGCATCGCACAGCAAGCAGGATAGCCCTTGCTTGGCGCTTATCGCATCGCACAGCAAGCAGGATGACGCAATTCCAACGAAACACG
Organism: Sinotaia quadrata; assembly: GCA_028829895.1. Lineage (NCBI taxonomy): Eukaryota > Metazoa > Mollusca > Gastropoda > Architaenioglossa > Viviparidae > Sinotaia > Sinotaia quadrata. The sequence continues at coordinate 13,899,776 of CM054184.1, forward strand.
CGAAAGTCTAGGTTCTTACTCCGTTATGCATCAGATATAATAATAGAAAATCTCAGAAAGAAGTCAAATACTTCTTTTGTGTACGACATCTTGTTGAAAGGTTGTAGAAAACTTTTTTTTTTAAATTAGGGAGAGAGCGCCACTAAGTATAATCAATTCTGAAAGTTATTTTTATCAGTATTTAGGGACAGGCGGCGGAGCACTAAGGATAGATGTGGAACACTAGGGACAGGCGGCGGAACACTAAGGATAGATGGTGGAACACTAAGGACAGGCAGTGGAACACTAAGGACAGACTGTGGAACACTAGAGACAGGTGGTGGAACACTAAGGACAGACGGTGGAACACTAGCCTATAACTCAATTAGCCAGGTTTGAACCCGGATTTGGTCAAAACTCACGGGTGAACATTTTATCCACTCTTTAGTGTCCAGAACGTCGGATGTGATACCCCGTGTGCAAAAGGTCGCGCGCGTTAAAGATCCATTTGACAGTTAAAAATATGAAAGAGGAACAGCTAGGCACCGATAGGTGTTGAAGATTTGATCGCAGAATATCCACCCAGAATTAATCATATCTTCATTCCCCCCCCCTTCTCTATGGCAATATTTTCTCACTTCAAGAACACCTATTTCTCCCTCCCTCTCTCTCCCCCACAACCGTATTTTTTCTCTCTCCCCCCAACACACTCTTTCCCATCTCCTCTTCTTTCTAAGCCGTTCTGCGAAATAAGTGTCTGACTTTAATCAGACGTATTATTATCTGTGCACTGTATGAGGAAATAAACATTTATTTACCTTTAGCAAAAGGAAACAGAACAGAACTCTTCAGAACGTATATAGAAAGAGATGTATTTATTTCTATAAAGACTGCTCACCATATCACGTATATAGAAAGATATGTGTTTATCTACGTAAATACTATGTTTCGTTAAAAGTAACAGTCTGAACAAAATGTCGTAGGTCTTGACATTGCCAGACATAAAGAACCCGCCTACCCATCGGAATCGCAAGGTCATGGACATGTAGAATGCATCGCTCACGTCTTGGAGTCTGGAGATCTACAGCACCTAATGTTTGGTAAGCTGTTGATACACAAATCAGAAATACTAGTGAGTCCATAGGAAACTAAGCATAGGGCTTATGCAAATTAAATTTTGTTTCTGGAGACTACGACTAATAATTGTTTTCCTATTGACTAAGGACTTGATTCAGCCATAAAGTTCTGGTCACTAAATATAAAGAAATCTCAGCGGATTGAAAACAAAAGCCAGTTAACTTTTTCTCGAATGCATGCTTTTTGAGACAAGTTTAGAAACTTAGGAAATAGTAAATAAATAGAGATGGGTATGTTTGTCATATATGATGACAAGTTTTAATCACAAAATTTATAAACCCCATGTTGATATGGAGTCTGCACTGAGCAGCACAATAGAGCAATCCCATTGACTGGTTCGAGGGACTCTGGCCCGTGTGAACATAGATTTTGGAAAACATATGCATGCGACGGTATAAATCGGTTGGGAATAAATATATTTGTTGCTTTCAAATGAGCTGGTAAGTCACGTGGGCCAAATGGGATGGAGGGATGGAGTGAGGAATAAGAGAGGAAGAGTAGAGGAGCAGATGAACAAACTGAACAGATAAACAATTATATGTGTGTAAATATAATTATAGAATATTTGACCGTCATATGTTGTCACTGTTTCTCGAACGCGAGAGCACAACATGAAGCTGGCAATATGAAAATACGAGGTAACAATTAAAAATATCCCCCCCCCCATTTTTGATTATTAGTCACATTGCGAGTGAAAATTCGAGCATCATTTAAACAAATGATGTTGACTGTCAGTTGTTGTGGTACTCACCCTCATCCACCCTCCATCGGTGATCATTGCTTTGATCATAAACATAAACAAATGTATTTAATATATTTTCAAGTGTACATCACTGACTTTTATAATAAATATTAAAGACATATTTAATAAGTTTTCTTCTGTATATCAATAAATAGTGAAGTAACAATCACAATAAAGATATCAGCAGAAACTAAACAAATAATATAAGCCAGCAATGAAGACATTTCTCCTTGGGTTTAGGAATTTAAAAGCTAATACCGGCTCGCTCCCCCAAAAAAGCAATCAACATAAAGTTGGCCATGTGAAAAACTCCCACGTGCTCGAAGGTTAAGGACGCTTTAGCCTCGTTCCAGAACAACGTTCTCGAGAGTAAATCTGTTCATGTGTGTGTGGGGGTGGGGGTGGGGGGAACTCTCAGGTGCTCAAAGGAATGCTTTATACACAACTGGAAAACTATATGAGATGGCAGTTAAAAATCGTATTAATTAATTTCCATCTCCTGATTGAGTAATTTATAGCTATAATAATAATTACTATACTTAACTATGTTAATTAATTTGCACTTTAATTAATATAAACACGCAGGTATTAGGTCATTTATTACCTATATTGTTGTCTTGCTAATTAGTACAAAAATTATTATTTTATTAGCTGAGAATTCATTAATTCATTTAATATACAGATCATGACTATTTAATTATTAAAATACTCTTCTTTATTTTTAATAAGCTTCACATTGAATAATATATACATTTAGTTTATGTTAGTATATATTTGTAGATAGATAGAGATGCAGATAGATATATAGGTAGACATATAGATATTTTTAAATACCTCTCAAATATGATGTATATTTTCTAAGATATTATTCCTGCTGGTTGTTTAAAAATTAAATTTAATTGTTGATTATCTTTTCACGTAGGCTCTTTCGGACATTTGAATAAAGGTAAGCATAACAATTAGACGGATATTTGAATAAATGTAAGCATAACACTTGGATATTTGAATAAAGGTAAGCATAACACTTAGACGGACATTTGAATAAAGGTAAGCATAACACTTAGACGGACATTTGAATAAAGGTAAACATAACACTTAGACAGACATTTGAATAAAGGTAAATATAACACTTGGACGGACATTTCAATAAAGGTAAACATAACACTTAGACAGACATTTGAATAAAGGTAAACATAACACTTAGACGGATATGTGCATAATGTAAGTTAAGACTTAGACGGACATTTAAATAAATGTAAACATTGCAATTATACGGATATGTGAACAAGAAAAACTTAACGTATACAGTCATTTGAATAATAATAAAGATAACATAAATTATTGTATTTGAATAAAAGTAAAATAATATATTTGGACATTTGAATAAAGGAAAGAATAAATAAATAAATAGATATTTGAATAAACTTAAGCAAAACTCTTGAGATATGTTTGAATAATAGCAATAATAATAATATAATAAGAATAAGAATTTAATAGTATAATAAAATAATAATATTTGCACAAGAAGTAAAATTAACTTTTAAGCTATATTTATATAACATATATTTTGCAGAATATTTGAATGGAGGCCGGATATTTGACTGAAATAAGCATAACTTGGACAGACATTTCATTGACAGAAAACGTAATACGCTGAGGAAAAATTGACTGAAATAAGCATAACTTGGACAGACAATTCATTGACAGAAAACATAATAAGCCGAGGAATAATTGACTGAAAGTAGACAACCTGCAGATATATGATATATTATTATGTTGTATTATTATTCGAGCGATTATATAATTTTGAACACATAATTATCGTGCATTCATTCTAATACTCTGCAGCAAATAATATTTATTTTCAAATACGCACGCACACACACAAACACACACACACACACACACACACACGCACACACATACACACGCATGCTGTGCGCTCTTTCCTACGTTGCGAATATTGACTATTTCTTTAATGTTAATTTTGAAAATATGCAAAATATTTTTTCAAATTTTAAAATAAAATTGCCACATTTTTAGCACGCACTGGCGAGTGTGTTGTTACCTTTCTCACTCATGAGTTTATTTCAGATTGTGTAGATGTCACCCCCTGCTTATTTCAGATTGTGTAGATGTCAGCCCCTGTTTATTTCAGATTGTGTAGATGTCAGCCCCTGTTTATTTTAGATTGTGTAGATGTCAGCCCCTGTTTATTTCAGATTGTGTAGATATCAGCCCCTGTTTATTTCAGATTGTGTAGATGTCAGCCCCTGTTTATTTCAGATTGTGTAGATGTCAGCCCCTGTTTATTTCAGTTGTGTAGATGTCAGCCCCTGTTTATTTCAGATTGTGTAGATGTCAGCCCTTGTTTATTTTTAGCAATATATTCAACCTACTAATTATAGTGCCAGAGACATTTTTTTTTCATAGCGAATATGGACAGTTTCACATTGTGGAGATCCGAATATAAGAGTTTTGATTTCTTTTAAATAAACGAGTGAAAATTAATCTTTACAGGCATGCTCAGTGAGAACTTGAACGCCACAAGAAAACATATTAAAAATTAAATTAGACTTTATTCTTAAGCAGGTTATTTATAGCAACGGAATCGCACCGAAGGCAACCGCATGACAGAAAGTTTGACTTCGTGTCTGTTTGAGTTGTGAGAAAAAGTGTTCGTGTCGTTGATGTTTTATTCTAGCCAATCGTAAGTCTATAATATATCATTCTCTGAATGATTAGCAATTGAACCATAATTGTCACCAATATGCTTATAAGATAATGTCTAATAAAATATGGCACACATTTACACACACACACACAAAAAAAAAACAACAACAACGAGGCAGTCACTTGATGACTCGTTGATTTCTTTTGAAGTCTTTGTGCCCGGACAGTAAGGCGCTAACCCGCTGGGCACTCCCTGTATTTAAATGACGCTATATATACAATATTACTTGCATTCCCTTAGTAAACCGCTGAATGTGATAAATTCCGTCTGTCAGGATCTGGTGGGGTTTTTTTGTTTTTTTTTTTTGCGTGGGTAGAGAAGAGTATTTATGTGAAGTAATGAGTGCAAAGGTAAAATTATAAATAGGACAATGTGTATTTCACTTTCCTCCGTTAATTAGACTCCAAACACTTCGCTTTAGCTGTCAATCATCTAATGGACTTTTGTGGTACTGTGTAATGAGTAAACTAGTCCACTTGATGAGTTATTAATGATGATTACGTAGGCCCTCTGGTTGAGTAGTTTATTATGAGTACACTAGTGAGCATTTTGAGTGGTTTATGATCGTTAAACATTGGTCCACTAATTGAGGAGTTTGCGATGAGTATATTAGTCCACTGGTTGAGTTATTAATGACGAGTAGATACATGGATGAGTGGTTTATGTTCAGGAATTTAGTGGTTGAACAGTGTTTTGGTGAGTACATGGGTTCACTGGATGTGTAGTTCATTTGTTTACTGTGAACTGATTGAGTAGGTTGTGACGAATTGATTGATACACTAACTGAGTAGGTTGTGACGAGGTGATTGATACACTGAGTAGGTTGTGACGAGTTGATTGATACACTAACTGAGTAGGTTGTGATGAGTTGATTGATTCCTAACTCAGTAGACTGTGATGAGTTGACTGATCCACTAATTGGATAGGTTGTAATGCGTTGATTGATCCAGTGATTGGGTAGGTTGTAATGATTGATCGACTGATTAAATGGTTTGGGCAAGTACATACGCCCTATGATTATTATATTGATCCAATGTTTGAAAATGTTGGGGAAAGCTGCTTGGTCCATCGGTTGAATAGTGTGTTATAAACAGATTGGTCGACCGGTTGAGTATAGTGGGGATCAGAGCATTCCTTCAAATTTGCTGAACTCAGCAGAACAGTTGTGCGTTTTTAATCACACTATTCATCACAATTAACCAATTACTCAATAGTGATCATTTTAACCACTTACTCACTATTGGTCACGATTAACCACCTGCTATTGATCATTGTTTACCACTTACTGATTATATAATTATTAACAACCATTAACTTAGTCCTCAATATTGATCCCTAGTAATGCTTACTCGTTAATTGATTACTATTAACCACTTACTAACTAGTTATCTCTATTAACCACTTACTATTGACCACTATTAAACATTTACTACCATTTACTATTGATCACTATTAAACACATACTATTGATCACTATTAAGCAATTACTCACTTTTGATTACTATTAACCATTTACTATTGATCACTATTAACCACATACTATTAATCACTATTAAGCAATTACTCACTTTTGATTACTATTAACCATTTACTATTGATCACTATTAACCACATACTATTAATCACTATCAAATACGTACTCGCTACTGATCACAACACACTTACCCACTATTGATCACTATTAACCACTTACGCACTTTGATCACTATTAATCATTTACCCACTATTCATCACTAAAAAACCACTTACCCACTATTGATCACTATTAACCACTTACTATTGATCTATATTACCCACTGACTATTGATCTCTATTAAACATTTACTATTGATCACTATCAAATACTCGCTACTGATCACTATTACCCACTTACTGCCGATCACTTTTAACCACTTATGTTGAAAACTGCAATCCATTTAACAGATCGTTAAACTGGAGATTCGAACCAATCTTTGCATGACATTAGTTGCATCATGGGAGGAATATAATCGCTGCAACTCATGACAATGCCCCGAGAAACCATGTGTGTTTTTAAAATAGTTTCCATTCATGGGAACTTAAATGTTCTTCTCAGATAAAGACAGGCATACTCCATTTAAAGACAAACACACGCATTTAAAGACAGGCATACGCATTTAAAGACAAACATACGCATTTAAAACAAACACACGCATTTAAAGACAGGCATACGCATTTAAAACAAACACACACATTTAAAGACAGGCATACTCCATTTAAAGACAAACACACGCATTTAAAGGCAGGCATACACATTTAAAACAAACACACACATTTAAAGACAGGCACACGCATTTAAAGACAAACACACGCATTTAAAGACAAGCATACGCACCTACTTTTTTTAATTTTTAAATAGGCATTTAAAGTCAACGCTGGGAAACATCTACAATACTCTCAGTTTACTTTTCAGCAACACGGCTCATACTTCTTAGCGTGTGCATTATTTTGGTATGGCATTTTTAAAACTTACTTAGTCGCTTTTATACTTGGCTAATTAATTTGGTATGACATGTTTAGCGCTTTCTTCGCTAATTACTTAGGTATTACGTGTTTAGCACTTATTTAGACACTTACTTCCATGGCTAGTTATTTAGGTATGACATGCTTAACACTTACTTGGCCAAATATTTAGGTTTGGCATGTTTGACACTTACTTGGCCAAATATTTAGGTATGACGTGTTTAACGCTTGCTTCGCTAGTTATTTAGGTATGACGTGTTTAACACTTAGTCATTTAATTATATGGATAGGTTGTTTTTTTTTTTTTAGGTATTAAGTTATTTACGGTTTCTTCCTTTGTGGAAAGATGGGGTGTCCAGAATAATAACGCTTTGTTCTTGATGCGAATTATGTTAAACGATTGATTTTAATACCTTGTGTTATCTCCCCTGTTCTAGGTTTCAATAAGGAAATCAGTGACAACGCCGAAGATCACGTGGCTCAGTTTGGATTCGAAAGTCCTGAAATGCAGGCGTCTTGTAATGGACACGTCGTCCCAAACTCTGAGAGCACTCACATGTAGGCTGAATAAAAGTAATTTTGTGTGAGCTTTTCACATTTCCAATATCGAAACTACCTTTTGTTTTCAATCTATGGCCACATAAGTGCAACACATTTTTCAATGTGTGGCCTCAGAAGTAAAATACGTTTTCAATATGTGGCCTCAAAAGTAAAATACTTTTACAATGTGTGGCCTCAGAAGTAAAATACTTTTACAATGTGTGGCCTCAAAAGTAAAATACTTTTTCAATGTGTGGCCTCAGAAGTAAAATACTTTTTCAATGTGTGGCCCCAGAAGTAAAATACTTTTTTCAATGTCTGGCCTCAGAAGTAAAATACTTTTTCAATGTGTGGCCTCAGAATTAAAATACATTTTTCAATGTGTGGCCTCAGAAGTAAAATAATTTTACAATGTGTGGCCTCAGAAATAAAATACTTTTTCAATGTGTGGCCTCAGAAGTAAAATATTTTTACAATGTGTGGCCTCAGAAGTAAAATACTTTTACAATGTGTCGCCTCAGAAGTAAAATACTTTTTTCAATGTGTGGCCTTAGAAGTAAAATACTTTTTCAATGTGTGGCCTCAGAAGTAAAATATTTTTTTAATGTGTGGCCTCAGAAGTAAAATACTTTTTCATTGTGTGGCTAAAGAAGTGAATTTTTTCTAAACATAAAAATATAACAACTTTTTCTAAACGTGTGGATTATAGAAGTGAAACAAATTTCTCACTATTTAACTAGTCAAGTAACCCTTTTACTCTCTGTGGCTACAGAAATGAAACAACGATTTTCAATGTCTACAGAAGTGAAACAACGTTTTGCAGTGTTTACAGAAGTAAAACAACGTTTTTTAATATGTATACAGAAGTGACACACCGTTTTTCAATATGGCTACAGAAGTGAAACAACGCTTTTCAATATGGCTACAGAATTGAAACGTTTTTCAATATGGCTACAGAAGTGAAACAATGATTTTCAATATGGCTACAGAAGTGAAACAACGTTTTGCAGTGTTTACAGAAGTAAAACGTTTTTTAATATGTATACAGAAGTGACACAACGTTTTTCAATATGGCTACAGAAGTGAAACAACGCTTTTCAATATGGCTACAGAATTGAAAAGTTTTTCAATATGGCTACAGAAGTGAAACAATGATTTTCAATATGGCTACAGAAGTGAAACAACGTTTTTCATTAAGGCTACAGAAGTGAAACAAATTTCTCACTAATTAACTAGTCAAGTGACCATTTTTCTCAGTGTGTCTACAGAAGTGAAATAACGTTTTTCTATATGGCTACAGAAGTGAAACAAATTTCTCACTATTTAACTAATCAAGTGACCCAATTTCTCACTATTTAACTAATCAAGTGACCCAATTTTTCCCTGTGTGTCTACAGAAGTGAACTGTTTATTTCTTTATGTATATGTTATCAAACGTTTTTAAGTATGGCGTGTTTTCCTGAATCTGTCTATCTATTTGTCTATGTATCTATCTATCTATCTATCTATCTATCTATCTATCTATCTATCTAGGCATCTATCTATCTACATGCCTACCTACTTACCTGCCTCCCCACCCACCCACCCACCCATCCATCCATCTATCTATCTATCTATCCATTCGTCATTTCTCTCTCTCTCTCCATTCGTCATATCTATCTATCTATCTATCTATCTATCTATCTATCTATCTATCTATCTATCTATCTATCTATCTATCTATCTATCTATCTATCTATCTATCCATTCGTCATATCTATCTATCTATCTATCTATCTATCTATCTATCTATCTATCTATCTATCTATCTATCTATCTATTTATCTATTAGTTACTTGATTATTTTTATAATGATTTGTATATATGCACCCGGTGACTTATTACTGTATTCATAAGCTGCATTTTACAGCGAACGTGTATTACCGTTCTTGGATATGTGCTGTTTAAAATGAATATAGTATTATTTTCGAACATGAATGTTGTTGTTTGTTAAACTCTTTAACTGAAACACTAAACTGAACCAAACTCAATTGATGTATTTCTTTTATTAATGGATTAAGTATTTTAAAAATGTATAGATCCAATTATAGATCTAATGTAATACTAATTTAATAGAATAAAGTCATTATTCGATTGGTCTTTGTTTAATCCATGTTATAATTATGATTTGCACTAATATATATGCATGTGTAAGTGTGATGTATATATGTAAGTTCGCGTGTATCTTTTGTGTATAAATTTGTAGTCTGCCTGTGAATAAAATTTTAAAAGAATGAAGAATCTCATAAAATACAATATTGTCGGAACTCTCGTGCACACTTTGTTTAAACTGTAAGACTTTGACAAATGTACTCTGCATTTCCATTTATATATTTAAAAAAAAAAATTTTCGTTTGAGACGAATCCTGTTGTCTCTCGACTTACGTTTCATCTAATATTAATCCTGTTTACTGTCGAGATGTATTTCCTATAAACTAATCCTATCATTTCACTCGGAAACTTCACTGTTAGCAATATGCTTACGTCAAACAAGAATCATTCCTAAGTAAGTCCTTTTAAATTTAGTCGCATATTTTAAAAAGAATTACGTTTCGTGCACAGTGTGATATTTTGCAGGAAACACGAATTCGCCCCTTAACCCTCGGTGACTTCCTGTTAACAGTTCCAAAACAAGGCAATGTGAACATGAAAAAGTAGGTCTAGCTGTGTGTGCGGAGAATTGAACATGAGAGGGTAGGACAAGCAGTACTTGAGGAGAAATGAATGAACATGTCAGAGAGGGGCGAGCTGTACGTGGACAAGGGCGACCTGTATGTGAAGGGAAGTGAACACGACAGAGGAGAGCTAGCTGTACGTTAAGAGAAATGAACGCGACAGAAAAGTACTAGATGTATATAAAAAGAAATTAACATGACAGAGAAGGGCTAGCTGTATGTGAAGTGACTTTATGAAATCTCTTGAAATACCTATGAACACAACAGTAAATCCAGTGTACGTAACTTTATGAGACGTGATCTCTTGTAGTATACGTGTTTTATTTGAATTTGAATTTTGATTTTTTTTTAAATACGGTGTTTTATTGCTTGTTGCTTTTTATTGCTTTTAAAATCCTATTCCATTTTATTATTATTATATTTTTAAACTATGCAAAGCTTTGAAAACGAAATACACCTGGGGTAATGATGCTTTTCCTTTGGTGGCTATGCACCATTTTATGCCGTCGAATCATTTTGTCAAATACATTTCCACCTTATTTTCGCTTTTGCAACCCGGATTTTCTTTTACGAACCGATTCGGTTGTGTTGTAAGCCGGTTCAGTTTGTTTGAAAGAGGTTTCGGTTATGTTGCAAGCTGATTCAGTTGTTTGAAAGCCGATTCGGTTATGTTGCAAGCCGATTCAGTTTTCTGACATTTTAAATCAAGATTAATTTTAGAAGGAACCGCCAGGTATAATGTACCTATTTTCACGCATCACTGTTTAATTTGCTTTGATGGAGATTAAAAGATATGTATTGCAACTTTTGAGACAAGCAAGCAAGAAAACAAGTGTCAGTCGAAACCTAAATTAAACCTCATGCGTGGTTTGTGCTACAAATTAATTTCAACATCTCACCATTGCTATGGGTGTTGTGTGTTTGTGTTTTTTTAAAGTTATTTTGATGTGAGTGTATGCATTATTTAGTTTAATTTTATTTTTTAATAAATATTTTCACATTTTGTTTCGTTTCTCTAAGCGTTGTGCGTTTAGAGTATATATCTAAAACAAATTTCCGGTGGGAGGCACATTTTATTACTCTCAGTATTTTTGTGTAAAATAGAGAGTTTACATTTACCTAAACAAATTTCCAGTGGATGACAAGTTTACTTTCTTTAAGCGTTTCTTTAGTGTAAAATGTACAGTTTATATTTACCTTAACAAATTTCCAGTGGATGACAAGTTTACTGTCTATAAGCGTTTCTTTAATGTAAAATGTAGAGTTAAAATTTACCTAAACAAAACACCCGGAGATTGTTCGATTTATCTCATGTAAAGGCCCATAATCCCGATCTATCGATGGTCTTTCCTTTGAACTTGACACTCTCTAGTTCTCTGACATTTGAGTGTTCACTGCATTTCACATTCGAAAGCCTTGCTTTGTCAATCCGATTGACTCCATAACGTATTGGCTAATTATACGGCGTTATTATTTATATACACACGCTCATTATCGTAAACAACATTTATGCATTTCATCGTACATGGGGATAACCAAAATAAATTGTTATTTAACAAACAAAATACAAACAGGATGAAAACGTGCAGCGCATCCATACACAGCACCCCATCGTGCACAAAATGAAATATACATTCCTAACTGCGGACTATCAATCAGACACATTACCAATTATACAGACATAAATAAACATCTGCAAGCGAAAACATTGTTTAAAAACTTAACTCACGAGTACATGCGCACTTTTAAACAAACTTACGTCTTCGTTCACGCAGACGCACAGTCGTGCTCACAAATAAATAATTTTAAAATTTTTTGCGAAATTTCTCAAAACATTAATGTCGAAATTCTGAACGCTTACAAAGCAAGCCCCACCTGGGTGGATTCAATTCTTTTTTCTTGGCAAAGTAACGTTTTTCACCTTCCGTGCAAACGAATCAGCCGACTTTGTTCTCGGTCAAACCAAATAGTGAGCCGTTCATTTTATTTCACAGAACCGATAATCGGACGCCATTTAATTCGATTGTAATCTCTTTTTTCAGTTCATCACAAGAGGATCAGTTACAGTAATAATACTTACACAAGTCTGTACTAAGCTAACCGTTACTTATGTAGATTACTTTTACTCATGAATAAATACCATCACCACACCACCACCACAACAACAACTACCACCACCATCACCACCACAACTACCACCACCAATATTAATAAAAATGACATGGTATAATACACACCTATCAATAGTTACAAATGATTAGATATTAAAATCTCGTTACGATGGCATTCAAGTGACAGCAAACAAAGCATAAAGGTTGTGAAATCTGACAGGATACAGGTGTAGCCCACTCCGTGCTGCATAAATATAAAAGTTTTGCGATTGAAAATTGCTGAACACGCGGGTGAATTTAAGCGCCAGAGAGGAAACTGCCACTGGGTGGGAAAGAGGCACGCATTTGGAGCGTGGGATTAGGCCCTGGCCTTGTGGAGAACTTTCGCTCCCACGTCACAGTTTATAAAAACCGTGACCACAGTCCAATGACTGTGGGACAGAAACTTCGGCGTTCGAAGGCAGATGACATAAAATACAATTCTACAGAGTACCATGGTCTGCCCTATCACGAAAAATATCAGGGGTTACTAAACACTCACGGCGTTTCAAATAATCTCAATCACATTTAATTCCTAGAGAAAAAAAAAATCGAGACGAAAAAAAAATCAGAGTGATTTGAACCGGCGAGTGTAACAAAAGAGAGAAGGCAACCTATCAGTTATCCAGTTTGCTCCTCTCGGTCCTTCATCCGCAAACGACTTGAAAGTTCTTAGTGTCAAGAGCTAGCATATCGCTATCGGAAAAGTTAGGTCGCGTGGAGTTCAGTGCCAGAATCCAGCCACTGAGAATGGCTAACGTCAGTGATGCGTGGCCTGATAATTCCACGACGTACGCCCTGACCCCGCAGAACCAGAACGAGATGTTGGCTGTGCTGGAACAATTTCAAGTCAACGTTGACCAGTTCTTCTTGGTCGTCATGGGGATGCTGGTCTTGCGTGAGTAAATCAGGCCTTTTGAGAGTCACTCAGTCAGTCATTTTCTAGTACGTCAGTAATTTCTAGTAAATCATTATTGCAGTCATTTCCAGTAGATCACCATTAATATATCAGCGATTTATAGTAAATCAGTACATCAGTCATTTCCAGTAAATCAGTCATTATGAGAGAATCAGTCATTTCTATTAGACCAGTAATTTCCAGTGCATCAATCATTTCCAGTAAATCAGTCGTTTCTAGTAAATCAGTCATTTCCAGTACATCAGACAATACTAGTACATCAGTCATTTCCAGTAAATCCGTCATTTCGAGTAAATCATTCCTGTCATGAGAATTAGTAATTTCGAGTGAGTCAGTCATTTCGAGTGAACCATTCATTTAGAGTAAAACAGTCATTTCGAGAGAATCAGTGAAGGAAATTAAATGTAACGATACAAGCAAAATATATTATGTAATTATTGTTTCTCTATTTATTGTCATCACACACATTATACAGCAATAACACATGCAAATTACGTATTGTTGTCATGCTTGGACTGGTCGTTATGTAATGTCCTGCAGTCTGACTATAAATGGATGCGGATGACGCAGACTTTAAAGCAAGACGAGGGGTGGGGTGGGGGATGAAAGTCAATAATTCCCATTTTAATGTTTTCAGTTGATAAACCAATATGCCAGCGAGCGTTTCCGTAATAGATCACTACAGGTGACGACAGAGCAGAAAGTGTGAAATCAGTTTGTCTTAGTGAAAATATACAGAGATAGCAATGCTGATGATACAAGTTATTTTAGTCAAAAATGTGTGTGTGTGTGTGTGTGTGTGTGTGTGTGTGTGTGTGTGTGTGTGTGTGTGTGTGTGTGTGATGAATGTGTAAGGCAATTTCTTACACACACGCAAACGTGAATACACAAACACACGCATCAACACACACATACAGATGTACACAATCAAGTTCTTTAAAACACGCTCACACATATATAAATACACAGAATCGTACAAACAAGCACACTAAAACACTCACACAACATACAAACACGCAGAGAAACAAATAGACACAAGTGCTCACACACACACACACACACACACACACACACACACAAACGCGCGCGCGAAAGAGCACTAAATTTATGATTTCCTATGTCTTTTCAATTTTTGTCTCACTAAATATAAGACACATATAAGACTGATTAACTGATCGTTTTGAAACACGCCATTAAAATAATCCTGAACTGAAAAGCATCCGTTCCCCTGCTATTTGTGTTGTGTTTTTTTTAAGCTAATTAATTTTCATCTTAAATCGATAATTGGCTAAAACGTCGTTCACTATTGATAAATGTTTCAAAATATTTTATATTTGGTTCATGTTGCATAATTTATGGAAAGTATTTTGACGTCGGATAGCTGTTTTTCTCGCGATAAATGTAATTGCAGTACGTGACGAATGATGACGTCACTAGTCATGGTTTTAGGTGTGGAGTGGGGTCTTTGAGGTCATTACATATAGAGGTTGCAGCGAGAAGTACGGCTTCAAGTTTGGTTCGAACCTGTAGCCTATCTTTGTATTTATATTTATATGTTAGCAGGAATGTGCTGTAAAACTGAAAGTAAGCACATATAACAAAAACAATGAAAATCTTTTTTATCTTGTCACAAATTGTTTTAGGACTAGCGATAAGAATAGGCTCTCGTCAAATTTCTTTCTTTCTTTCTTAACACTGTATTCACTTTTGTTAGAAAACAGAATGATGAATGTGTATATCTCAATGTGTGTGTTATCTGTATGTGTGTGTACGGGAAATGGCCTGGGCAGGGACTGTAACGCTGCGGGACTTGCTTGCTAATGTAGGGGGCGCTTTCGGCTTCCGCCGCTTTCGCGCAACTCTACGGGATGCTCTTTCCCCTTTATACATAAGGTTTTAGTGTGTCACGATTGACTAGGTCTCCAGTCTACTTACACCTCTTGGCCACCTACCAGTGACCTACTGAACTTTTCAAAGTACAAGTGCACTTTTGTAACGGTAACAGAGAATAAGAATGAAGGGGAGAAAAAAAAAAGCTTGTGGGTTGGTTGGGGGAGGGGGGAGGGATGTAGAAAGTCAGAAAAAAGAAAGAAGGAATGAAGGATTAAATTAGCGGGGAAAAACGGCAATCTGAGATGAATACTGAATGTATCAGCAGTAGTTCTCATAAAGGTATTAGGAGTAGTAATAATTGAAGTGAAACGGCAGTAGAGGAAGCAGTAGTTCTCATAAAGGTATTAGGAGTAGTAATAATTGTAGTGAACCGGCAATAGAGGAAGCAGTAGTGAGAATAAGCAGTTAAATTAGTGTAGTAAATGTAGGCCAACAGAAAGTAGTAGTTCTTGAGGTAATCTATTAAAAAATAGTACAAATAGCAGTAGTTTTCATCAAAGTATTAAAAGTAGTAGAAATCAAAGTATTAATAGTTACAGTAAAAAGTACTTCAAATGAAAAAAAATATATTACTTTTGCTGTATTACAGTAGTAAAAGTAGCAGTAGATGTAAATGTAGTAAAAGTAGCAGTAGATGTAGTAATGAAATAAAAGTAGATGTAGTTGCAATAATGATGCAAAAGCAGTAGAAGTAGTAGTACTTGTAAAACAGTAGAAGTAGCAATAGTTGGAGTAAAACAGTAGAAGTAGCAGTAGTTGTACTAAAACAGTAGAATTAGTAATAGTTGTAGTAAAACAGTAGAAGTAGCAGTAGTTATAGTAAAACAGTAGAAGTAGCAGTGTTGTACTAAAACAGTAGAAGTAGCAATATTTGTAGTAAAACAGTAGAAGTAGTAGTAGTTATAGTAAAACAGTAGAAGTAGCAGTAGTTGTAGTAAAACATTAGAAGTAGCAGTAGTTGTAGTAAAATGTAGCAGTAGTTGTACTAAAGCAGTAGAATTAGTAATAGTTGTAAAACAGTAGAAGTAGCAGTAGTTATAGTAAAACAGTAGAATTAGTAGTACTAGTAAAACAGTAGAAGTAGCAGTAGTTATAGTAAAACAGTGGAAGTAGCAGTAGTTATAGTAAAACAGTACAAGTAGCATTAGTTATAGTAAAACAGTACAAGTAGCAGTAGTTGTAGTAAAACATTAGAAGTAGCAATAATTATAGTAAAACAGTAGAATTAGTAATATTTGTAGTAAAACAGTAGAAGTAGCAGTAGTTGTATTAAAGCATAGAATTAGTAATTGTTGTAAAACAGTAGAAGTAGCAGTAGTTGTAGTAAAGCATAGAATTAGTAATTGTTGTAAAACAGTAGAAGTAGCAGTAGTTGTAGTAAAGATGTAGCAGTAGTTATAGCAACAACAGTACAAATAGAACTACCAGCACGGTAACGTTGGCGATGAGTGGAGTGTCTTTCAGTGTTACCTCTACTTACTACTACTTCGGCAATAACAATTACGATTTCTTCCTACTTCTCGGATGCTTCTACTACTGCAACAAAAGTACGCCTTTAGTTTCATAAGTATTTGTGTCTTCGTGCTTAAATACGCGAGCTACTTGTAAATGCACTTTGACTGAAAAACTACATTCACAAAATGTCCACATGTATACATTGCGTATAACTTGCAGCCTGTAGTAATGCTTTTGAGTGTTTCCAGAGATGGATGGAATTGCCAAATGAAGTGCTCTGGTTATTGTGTTTCTCTGTACAGTAAAGATTTTTTGTTTACACTAGTATGGTTTGAATGAAAAATTATTAATAACACAACGTCTTCATGCGAAAATAAGCCGATCACAAATATACAGAGTACAGCGCTGTCACTTAGTCTCTCAGCAAGACTGACAGGACTGCGTGTTGCTTGTATTTTCAATTAATATAATGGGGATATAACTCACCGATTCTTTGGCAGTTTAATCTATAATGGGGACATAACTCACTGAGGTAAACTGCAAGTTATTTTCTGGCAGTGTATTCTATAATGGGGACATAATTCACTGTGGTAAACTGCAAGCGATTCTTTGTTCTTTGGCAGTTTAATGTAACAGGAATGCGAATGTTCTAAACACAATGCTACTGTTCAACACTCACACAAATGTACACAATGCTGCTCACTCTCTTCCCTCTGCTTTGTATGCCGCCGATACGAAAGACCTGATTGGCTACATTTTATTTTTAAATTCTAACTCTAAATGTAACTTGCAGACAGTTATTACCCGGAATAATTTGCTTGTAACAGAAGCTGAACACCGTTTGATGACTTATTAATTGATTATAATATTTCAGATGAAACTAATTTATTTAAAGTTAACGCATCTCGCTCTCTTTTTCTCCCTCTCTCCAAATAAAATTTTGTAGCTCCAAAAGCAATGTCTTAGATCACCTTTGAAAGAAAAAAAAACTAACCACACTGTCTAGAGAGGTCATTGTATATTTCTTTAAATCACAGTTCCATTGAAAACGTGTTGTTCTCATATCGATGTGTGAGAATGATTAAAAGTCCCCTTGTGTGAAGCACAGTTTACACTTGCCAGAAACTGCGCATAGTTAATGTAAATTAATGCTCTGTGGGATATCTTTCGTAGGAACGTAAAGTAACAAAACCGACTGACTTTAGCTGATTGGGTCCAATGAAGTGAACCTATCGCAAACTTCAGTGTGGTAGGGTTCCTATGACCGCAAGAACTGAGATATTGTGCAAGATATTGCTAGGGTGAACAAAGTCAGATCGATTGCATTGTAGTGAAGTAAATAATCCAGCGGTACACGCGTTCGTGCAGATTAAATTATTTCAGACAATGATTTAATAACAAATGTGTGTGTGTGTGTGTGTGTGTGTGTGTGTGTGTGTGTGTGTGTGTGTGTGTGTGTGAGTGTGTTTCATTTCTGCTCGCATTAGTGTCATTGGTGATAGGACAGTTGTCAGCTCACATCGCTGATCCATTTTACACTTGCGCAATCAATGTAAACCGAATCTCTAACATCATTAGACTTCATCAAGCAACAATATGGCCAGTATTTTATGTGTTGTTTTTATTTTTCTTTCAGTCTCCTCTCTCCTGTTCTTCTTCCTCCTGTCTATGTTCTTTCCCGATTGTGTGTGCAGTGAAGCGATGTATGCAACTAGGTTTGTGGTGACCTGTCCTGAAGTTGACAAGTTCGAAGTGAACTATTTGGTTTATCGACGCACTCCTGTTTGCAGAAAGGATTCGTGTATTATAATATCTCTCTCTTTCCCTTTTCTCTGCCTGTCTGGTTGTCTGTCTATCTGTCTAGAAGGCTGTCTGACTGGCTGTCTATCTATCAATCTATGTGTCTTTTTCTCTATATTCCCCCCCCAACTCTCTCTCTCTCACTCACACACACACACACACACACACACACACACACACACACACACACACACACATAAACCGTACATACCTCGTTTCGATCTTGTACTGAGCACATTATTTGAACGAACGAAAATTGTATAGGTTAACTGATTCCTATTTAATATCTCAACTGCATCTGCTTTATTATTTCAGCGTGTGTGCACTTTGACTTCAAAGGTCGGGGTAAGCTATCCTAAACTAGAAACTGAAGTGTGTGTTTTGGTGGCGGGGTCGGGGGGACTTTCATACTTGTATTTTTTTTTTTTAGCACTCGATAGCTGGCCTGGTTTTGTACCTTGACAAGTGCAGAAAGATTAGGCAGCTGACAGTCCTCAGCAGCTGAAAATCCGTAACGCAGTCATTGATTTAAGAAATCAAGAAAAATGCACGAATTAAATCCACACCATCCCATTAGGGAAAAAAAATTCAAATGGAAAAACTGAAGATTTTTTTAAAAACCAATCTGTTTTATCTTAGTCGAAATACGAATAACCTTACCATAGGCTTACACACTATCTAAAACGCCATTGTCTATAACAGATAATACTAAACACAGGTTGTCAAGGAACAAGAAGGATGATCCTAGTTAAAATTTATTTTTCTTAAAGCCTTATTTCTTCCCCTTTTTTTGTCACAAGATGTGGTGTTCTCTCTGTGTTCTCTCTGTGGAATGAAAGCTTTCGTCTTTATATGCATTGCCAGTATGTTAGAGAGTGAGTATCATTGAATATGTGTATGAAATTACTACGAATATGTGATGTAGTATTGATTTGCTTTGGTAATGAGTAATTTAGGAATTACATGTAGTGTTTATTTTGATTAGGAGATTGCGTCATTAGTCTTGGGATGTGCTCATGACGTAATATTATTTTTGCATGTTACGTCATATTGGGACGTCAAGAAAGGAGGGATCACCTTATTTTTTTTGAGAGAGAGAGAGAGTGCAGCTACAGGGAGATACAGGCTTTACAGCGTATTTTCCTTGCACTACAGCCAGCGCCAGACTTTTCTAAACCTTTAATATTTTTGGCAAAGGACCCAACGAATGTCCAATGTCCTCCTGGCTCTTGACCCTGACTGTATAGTCCGTTGAGTTTTTCAGCTCCACAGTCATTGCATGATTCAGGTCTTTCGACCTCAGTCTAGTCACTAGACGGCTGAGGGGCCAGGAGGGGACATTCGTCAGCACCACATTCCATCTGGTTTTCACCATTTGACATTCTTCGCTCTACAGCGCAGAATTATTTTAGAGATTTTCAATTGAAAGTATACCCAGGTCATCATCTGTGCGTGTTCTTCCCTTTTCATGATCAGGAGTAATTATTCGCCGTTCTTTGTTATTCTGGTCTTCACCGACAAACATTATTTATTTCATTCCTTGAGGAGGAAGTGGACATATATGCTTGTATTTCGTCCTTCGTCGACTTCAGTACTTTGATATTTTGACTAACGATTTGTGTGTATATAAATATTTAGGGCGCATCCTCAGAGGAAGGCAGGTGGTTAGGTCGTTTGCTTGTTGTTGTGTTTGTTTTAATATTATTATAATATTCATCAAGACTTTCAGCTCTTGACATATGAGTTTGACGAACGTTTCATTGTATTTTCATTCATTGCTCTGATGCCCCGCCCCACGAGTGTTGTATGTGGGTGTTTTTTCTGATGAATAATTAACATCCATGCGAAAGTACCCTTCCCCCCTGATACTTGGAAAAAATTCTCGTTATTAGCTTTATTCAAAGTATCTGTTTGGGTTTGTCGAAAGTGGTGCGCAGTGCGGTTGTTTGTCCGCTCGTCCTGCCCGTCCACATTACACATTCAAACCCACACGCGTACACACATACACACTTTACCCCACAGTCAGAACAAAATTACCTCCACCCACACACATAATTTATTTACTTCTATAGTCTTTACGCACTGCAGTACTGGGTGGGCCAGCATCAACCACCCAGCTTCAGACTTAAAATAGACAGACAGATGGATAGTCAGAGAGGTAGATGTCATTGCACATATGCACACATGCACACACATTCACTCCCTTTCCGTCTCTGTCTCTCACTCACAGACAACACACACACACACACATACACACACACACACACACACACGCACACACAGTATACAAGTGTTGAATTCTGTTTCTATTAATACTTGATTACCATGTAGCCATGATTGTAGTAATAATTCTGGTCTATAGAAATACACTATGGCTCTTTTAAAAAAAAAAATAAATGCAGTATGGCTACCTGGCTCTAGTTTATAGTAATGCAGTGTGCCTTTTGTCTAGTAATGCAGTGTGGCTTTGCGTTCCTGGAGGCCGGGTCGGTGCGGAGCAAGAACACCACTAACATTCTCATGAAGAACTTCCTTGATTCGTGTGAGTTTAGAGTTCGAATCTGTTGTAATAGGTACTTTTTCTATGGTAGTAGGTTTTGTGTGTGTGTGTGTGTGTGTGTGTGTGTGTGTGTGTGTGTGTGTGTGTGTGTGTGTGCCTGTGTACAAATGCTTTAAGATGTACTTTGTTGATGCATGCCAATTTTATATAATTACAATAAATAGACGTAAATTCGATTATTTTGATTCATTTGTGCTTTGCTCTCTAGCGAATAAGATTTGTTTCAAATGAGAAACATTTTTTAGTGTCTTCTTTCCTTACAACGTCAAGTAGGCCACCGAGTTATAATTTATTGTAAATGGTGAATATTTTAGCGAGGTGTGGGTTTATGGGTTAGGGAGAGAGAGAGAGAGAGAGAGAGAGAGAGAGAGAGAGAGAGAGAGAGAGAGAGAGAGAGAGAGAGAGAGAGAGAGAGATTTAATCTTAGTAGACAGTTGTACTTTAAAAGATTATTTTATACAACCATGAGACTTAATGATACTAATCTATAATGCCCAGAATTAATATGGAGCTATCGTGCAGTACTTATGTATACTGTTAAAAAGAAATCGCCGTTCAAAACCAGAAGTAAGTTACAGGTGTTTGTTAGTGCTCAGAAGTTGTGATTACTTATCTTTTATTTCTAATTTAAATTTTACATACATCTTGTCAAGCGTTTCTACAGGGAATTATGTTTATACATCATACTTCTGTCTTGAATATATAATTCCATGTCGAAGTACTTGAATATATATAATTATATAATTTCTCCAGTTGTCGCTGGCATGTCTTACTGGTTGATCGGGTATGCGTTTGCGTACGGGTCCGGCAACTCTTTCATCGGTTGGAGTAATTTCGCCTTAAAAGGAATGCCGGACACAAGGCTTGCAGAATTTTTCTTCCAATTTGTGTTCGCGGCGACGGCTGGCACCATTGTGTCAGGCGCTGTAGCGGAACGGTGCGGCTTTGGGGCTTATCTTGTCTACAGCTTCGGCATCACAGGTTGTGTAGTGCGCATGTGTAATGTGTGTGTATGTGTGTGTGTGTGTGTGTGTGTGTGTGTGTGTGTGTGTGTGTGTGAGAGAGAGAGAGAGAGAGTTGAGTGTGCTGTGTTTTGTGTGTGCTGTATTTTTGTGTATTGCGTATGTGTGTGTGTCTGCGACTGTGTCTGTGTGATTGTGTATCTATATGTGTGTATGTGTGTATCTATGTTAGTTTTTTCTGTGTGTATTTGTTTGTGTGTATGTTTGTGTCTTTGTGCATGTGTATGTATGTTTGTGTCTGTTGTGTATGTCTGTGCGTTTGTGTATAGGTGTGTGTGTCTGAGTGTGTGTCTCTGTGTCTGTGTGTGCATGTGTGTGTGTCTGTGTGTGTACAAGTCTATATGCATGTGCAAGAGTTTGCATGTTGGTATAGGACTGGCATTTGCAATTCCGAATATAATTTATTTCATTGAACAAAATAACTACTGCTAAATTGCAGTACTTTGCATGCTGAATAACCAAATTCTATGTAAAAATATATGTACGCAGTGCTTATACATCGACATAATGTTCACATACAATTGTCTAAACATGCAGGTTTCATCTACCCTGTGGCGTCGCGATGGGTGTGGTCGTCAGAAGGCTGGCTGAATCAAGGTCGATCGTACCTTTTGGACGGAGAGAATAAGGTCATTGCGTTCTCGGTACGTAATCAGTTTCGGTGTGCATAGCACAATCGTAATGAATAGTCTCCCTTAGATCTAGAGCAGCCGAGCTGTCTGTCAAACAAAAGGTATAATTCCAATAAGAGGAGAGGACAAGAATTTACTTTCAATTTCCGCAGTACATTCCTATAACACCCACAAGGTAGGTTCGATGGGTGTTTGGTTGGCCCGGTTAATTAAATCCAAGTGTGATCTGAGCCGACAACTCACGAGAAAAAAGTAAACTCAGTAAGTAAAACTTTAAGAAATGCATTGATTCAAGACGATTAGTTATTTTGTTATTTTTAAGTTATTACTCGTTACTGATTTAGTACATTACACTTCTCTCTTTTTTCTTTCTTTTTCTTTTCCTTTTTTTTTTTTTTTTTTTGGGGGGGGGGATTTTTTTTTTTTTAGAGTTTTTAAAATTATACGTACGTAGGCCTATTCTGTGATTTTGTTTCGATTTGCTTCTTATTAATTACTTACCTGTGCACATATTTTTATAATTCATATTTTTAATCACATCATTCTACAACAACAAAAATTGTTATTTAAGTGATATTTATTGTTTGCGAAACTTCGTGTTTTGCAAGAGTGAGTTTAATAGGAGAGTGTATGGCCTCTCGGTGTGCGTTCGTGCTTATGTGTAAGCTTTGCATAAGTTAACTGCGTGTATTGCTGCATTTTCATTCATTGTATCATGTCATACTCTGTCACGTATGGCGCAATTTTTCGTTGTAATTTATGTAATTTACCGTCCTGGGCGCAATAAGCCACTACCGAATACAATGTCATTAACTGGTGAGCATGCAAAAAGGCCACTGTCGCATACAACGCCATTAATCATTGTGCGTACCTAACCACTGTTGGATACAACGCCATTAATTATTGTCCGTACCTAACCACTGTTGGATACAACACCATTAATCATTGTGCGTACCTAACCACTGTCGCATACAACGCCATTAATTATTGTGTCCGAACTTAGCCACTGTTGCGTACAGTTTTATTAATCGTTGTGCGTACCTATCTACTGTCACAAACAATGCCATTAATCGTTGTGCGTACCTATCCATTGTCGCATGCAATGCCATTAATCGTTGTGCGTACAACAACACTGACACGTTGGATGAAAAATTTTAGAGCCTGACGTTCCGCGTGCAAAAGAAAAAAAAAACTGGTGCTTAAGATGCAATTAATTATTGTGCGTGCAAACACAGGAACACGAATGATGCAACCAAATCACTAAGCCTTCCCAATGTACCAATGTCTTCGATACTAAACCCAGAAGGCTGAATTCAATAACTTTCCTGTCGATTTCACGTCACTGTTAGCTATTGTTCACACAAGCTCTAGATGTCGAAGCCAATTAGACTGCAAAACGAAACCTGCCACCTGAAATGACCTCGAGGCAGGCGACTTGGTGGTAGAAGCAAAATCTGTATTGATTTCGTAGTTACATAAATGATCGTTTAATGATATAGGCCGCGCTTCGTAATATCTTTCGTGTCGCTTGGAATCTGTTAAAAAAAAAAAGAGGGTGGAGGGGGGGACCTTTTATCGATTATACGTTTCACTGAAGTATTTATGTTGCGCTAACAGCTATTTGATATGAGATAAACTCACTTTGTGACACGTGAGTTTGCGCAGTTGCAGGTCGTAATGACTAGGTTGTGGTCAAGATGTAACAAAATGAATAAGCTAAACATAAATCATAATGACTAGGTTGTGGTCAAGATGTAACAAAATGAATAAGCTAATCAGAAATCGTAATGACTAGGTTGTGGTCAAGATGTAACAAAATGAATAAGCTAAACATAAATCATAATGACTAGGTTGTGGTCAAGATGTAACAAAATGAATATGCTACAGAAATCATAATGACTAGGTTGTGGTCAAGATGTAACAAAATGAATAAGCTAATCAGAAATCATAATGACTAAGTTGTGGTCAAGATGTAACAAAATGAATAAGCTAAACAGAAATCATAATGACTAGGTTGTGATCAAGATGTAACAAAATGAATATGCTACAGAAATCATAATGACTAGGTTGTGGTCAAGATGTAACAAAATGAATAAGCTACAGAAATCATAATGACTAGGTTGTGGTCAAGATGTAACAAAATGAATAAGCTACAGAAATCATAATGACTAGGTTGTGGTCAAGATGTAACAAAATTAATGAACTAAACAGAAATCGTCAATACTAAGTTGTAACATGCCAGCATTTGTTTAAAGATCTTGTCTCATAATGAGGATTTAAAGATTGTTAATTTTAATGCTACGCCTATGCTGACGACAGACTGGTTGCCAGACCTTCAGTCTCCTCAAATTAATTCTCTTGATTTAGATATTAGTTATAGTGACAGGCAAATCTGTGTAATAGTGCATGAATTAGGCATGTTATCCTAATAATGACTAATTATGCATACAAATCATTCACACTGACTCCGCCCCAGCCCAATTCTCCCTTGGTCTTCCTCTCACTAATAATTAGTCAACTCCTGTTATTTGGATAACAAAAATATAATTTTTAATATTTAACAAAATAGTGAATCCATAAATCAGTACATACAAATATGAAGGTCATTTGGACCACCTATTCTGTCTTTGAATGTTTATACAGATTGTAACACGAATTTATGATCTCAGAGTCTATCAGACACCCACTTATCTGTATGATCAGTTGGTGGAGGGGTCCTTTGGCAGCACACTTCAACAGTCCATCATTGAATACTTGGCCAACATTGGACTTCACAGAACTCGTCTTGCATGAATTAATGCACCTCAGCATTATGTCCTTAGCTAAAAAAAACATAGAACTCAGCATCAACTGAAATGACAACCTGGAATTCCAAACTAAATTCCAAAGGAAATTCCAAAACGAGAAAATCCAAATCCAGAAACCCGCTCTGAAACAATAGCAATTATTTCCATGAGCGATGAACCTATATTTTGCTGATCCATATGTAGTGGCAACAGACAATAGGTGTCCTATTACAATTGACCTCACTTCGTATTTTTACAATGAAATTAAAAGGGAACCATCCACATGCATGTTACAATCAGAATAAAAGTATGTCATGCACAAATGGGTTATAATTATTACATTTAAACAAAATGTTTTGAATGTGCACAGTGTTCTACAATTGTCAAATTAATATTTACTTCAGTGGAGATAAAATAGCATTCCACAACATCATTAAATATCTCAATAAGAATGACAGTAAAAAGTAATAACAATGACTTGGGTTAATAAAAACGGCGTAAAAGGTAATAATAATGTCTGTAAAATGTAATAACAATGACTGTAAAAAATAAAAGAATTACAGTTAAAGGTAATAACAATGACTGTAAAAGGTAATAATAATGTCTGTAAAATGTAATAACAATGACTGTAAAAAATAAAAGAATTACAGTTAAAGGTAATAACAATGACTGTAAAAGGTAATAACAATGACAGTTAAAGACTATAGCATGACTGTAAATGGTAATAATAATGACTGTTAAAGGTAATAATAATGACAATAAAAGGTAAAAATGATGACAGTATAAGGTAATAACAATTATTGTAAAGGGTAATAACAATGACTGTATAAGGTAATAACAATTACTGTAAAGGGTAATAATAAAATTACAGACAATTTTTTGGACATGGAGAGAAAGCGCACATTCTGATTCCAGAAAAAAGAACAAAACAGACATGAAAAAATCATACCGAGACAATGTTTAATTAGAATATACAGACATTAATGGACTCAAGAATCATTATATTATGTACTCTGCAAGGCAAGGCAAAATGTATTTTGTAGAATCAGGTTGCTGTGAAGGTACTGCAAACTCTAGCAGCAAGTGAAAACCTTCGCATTCTTTTGGTGTTGTACGTGCGTGAATGCGCATGTGTGTCTTTTTAAATCCACGCTCAAGTTTATAAATGCTTCAATGAAATATTTAAATCATAAGAACTGTATTTGCATTTTTTCCCCTGATCTTTACTTGATGCACTCTATTAGAAGAAAGGGAAATAACGCTATTTTTTCCCTGATCTTTACTTGATGCATCCAATTAGAAGAAAGGGAAATAACGCTAATTTTTTCCTGATCTTTACTTGATGCACTCTATTAGAAGAAAGGGAAATAATGCTAAGATGCACGTAGCAGTGGTGTTGGTGGTGGACTTGTTGTTTTCTTGCACCTTGTTTAAAATTTTGTTTCGGTGTCTTGAAAATTGATTTCATTTTAGTTTTCTTTTTAAATCCCATCCAACAGTTGATTGTTTTTCTCTTTATCGATGTGTTTAGCAAACCACTTCAACTTAGTGGTCGTTCCTGAACACCCTCCTTGTTTGGGAGTAAAATATAAATATAAATAAATCATTATTTTACTTACCGTGCAGGACTTTAGTGGCAGTGGAGTGGTCCATGTGGTCGGAGGTTCAATGTCATTCGTAGCAGCCGCTTTGCTCGGACCCCGGATAGGACGGTTCCATTCTGAAACCAAAACAGTGGTCAGCCTCCGTGGACACTCTGTGCCAGTAAGTCAGTAGGCTGGAACTGTGCATTCTGCCCGGCTCTGATTTTTTTTTGTTACTTTCGCGTTCTCGTTAGTTTAATTTGTAATAAGTGTAACCCTTGATTACAGATGTAGCTCATAACACGTGCAATGTGTGCTTACCACGTGTCGGCTGCTTCTTTCAAAGAACAATTTCCTTGTGACAATCTTCTCGTCCAAATTTTGATAAGGATTGGAAAGGAAAAAGCGATATACGTGATCTCTGACCCTAAAGCAACATAATGCCATTTAAACCAGCACAACAGACGTACAGACCTGAGAACCAAAAGATCAAAAGACAGGTGTTGTTTTTATGTTGATCCTTTAATCCAGACAATTTACAAACTCAAACAATAACTTGCACTCATCTTTGATGTGAACTTTTATTGTGCTTATCCACATGTGACGTCATAATGCTATATAATCGTAGGCTGTATTACCGAGAGAGAGAAAGAAAGAAAAAATAAGCGCTTACTAAGCCCATTTTCACATTTTCTCTTTGCCAGTTTGTTGCCCTGGGTGGTTTTATTCTTCTTTTTGGATTTCTCGCCTTCAACGGCGGCTCTGAGCTGAAGATCAGCGGGCAAAACAGCGGTGCAATCGTTAGTGTGGCTGTAGTGAACACCGTTGTCTCTTCAACCTCCGCCGCCTTTTTCACTCTCATCCTACACAAGACGCCATTGTTTGGGAATTCATCTTGGAGTCTGCTGACTGTAATGAACGGATCTATAGCTGGAATGGTATTCAGACATTTTTTTTTGTTTTTTAACGAAATGTTAGATTCCAACCTGTATTATAAAATGAAACTGTTAAAAAATGTCCCTATTGCAGAACAATTTTGAATTGTTATACCTTCAACATGCCCATGGACTGTTGCCTGTTGACTCTCATATATAGCAGAACAATTTTGAATTGTTATACCTTCAACACGCCCATGGACTGTTGACTGTTGTCCTCCCACAGTACAGAAATGATTACCTGTAAAATATATTAAACAGCTGAAACAAAATATATTCTACGATAACACTATAAAATACTTTATTTTTAAGGTAGCTGTTTATATTTAGCATTAATGATAAATTTAGGTTCACAGATAATAAATATGTGAATAATTCTTTTATTTTATATTTCAGGTAGCTGTTTGTGCTGGGTGCAACAAATATTATCTGTGGGGGTCTGCGATAGTGGGCTTTGTGTCAGCAGTCTCATACAAATTCTACTCATGGGCAATGGTCAAGTGTCAAGTTGATGACCCTTTGGATGCTGTTGCAGGTATGGTTGGAACAATTTACTACTCTGACGTGCTGTATTTGTATCAATATATCTACTTCAACGACGCACTTAGAAAATCAACGTCAATGCACACGCCCTTAGTGACGTCGTTTAATGACGTTTTTACTTACTTTAAGGTCTGTTTAATGATGTTCTTTACTGACATACCTAGTTGAAAAGCTATAAGGACATTCCTTGAAAAGGTATTTTAACTTCATTTAAAGGGTTGTAATTACTTACTTCCTAATTTTTTTTAAAATAATGTATGTGAACTGTCATGACTAATTTGATGACGTACTTCTGCATCATTTGAAGAAGTACTTCAGTTACGTACTTGTATGACCTACTTTACTGATACACTTTAATGACGCGCTATGACAAGATGTGAATTGATTATGTTCTTGAACGCAAGCGTACGTACCATTGAACTAGTGTATTTCATTCTGTACGTCGACAGGCAGTGATATTCTTTACGTAAATATAAGCGTATACTATTTTATAGTTTATTTATAAATAACGTGACTATGTTTACGTCTTGCGTACTGTGTAAAACAAACTGTTTGGTAAAGGAAATACCGACAGCCAACTTTGATTTTGGGGGTTACCAGAAAGACTAATTGTAACAAACTTATATAGATAGTCATTTCATTTGACTTTTGGCTAATATATATATATATATGTGTGTGTGTGTGTGTGTGTGTGTGTGTGTGTGTGTGTGTGTGTGTGTGTGTGTGTGTGTGTGTGTGTGAAGGGTACATATTTTATCAAATAATTGATTTCTATTTATATCTCATCCGACTCACTAACACCACCGGTTTATGCTCCACACTCTGAAAAATAGTTCCAGCAATAAGAGTTAAGGATTATTACTTTTTTGCTTCCGTACAAGCAGGCAGACCAATAATGGAGTCTGTAATTTTGTTTGAATTGAAAAGTTCGATGTCGGCAAGCTAGCATGAAGTTGTTTTTATTTAAAATCATGGTCTTGTCTACACGCTAGGAGAAGCTGCATCAGTTGAAAAGCGCTGCTTGTTTACACGCTAGTAGAAGCTGTTGCAGTTGAAATTCACGGTCTGTCTACACGCTAGTAAAAGCTGTTTCAGTTGAAAAGCGTGTCTTGTTTACACGCATAGCACGCCACTATACATCTAGCTCTCTTTAGAGATTGCATTCAATTTTTATTTTAATAATTAATGACAGAGAAACCACACACTCCAAGACACGTACTGGAAACTTATCTGAATCTGAGCTTCATCTCATTATTCAGAATGAAGGGTTTCGTAAGTATACTCATTGCCCTGATAATGTTTATCGGCTGCACGTCACAGTTTAATGACCGAAGAAAATAATGTTTATAGGCTGCACATCACAGTTTAATGCCCGAAGAAAATAATGTTTATAGGCTGCACGTCACAGTTTAATGCCCGAAGAAAATAATGTTTATAGGCTGCACGTCACAGTTTAATGCCCGAAGAAAATAATGTTTATAGGCTGCAGGTCACAGTTTAATGTCCGAAGAAAATAATGTTTATAGGCTGCACGTCACAGTTTAATGCCCGAAGAAAATAATGTTTATAGGCTGCACGTCACAGTTTAATGCCCGAAGAAAATAATGTTTATAGGCTGCAGGTCACAGTTTAATGTCCGAAGAAAATAATGTTTATAGGCTGCACGTCACAGTTTAATGACCGAAGAAAATAATGTTTATCGGCTGCACGTCACAGTTTAATGACCGAAGAAAATAATGTTTATCGGCTGCACGTCACAGTTTAATGCCCGAAGAAAATAATGTTTATAGGCTGCACGTCACAGTTTAATGACCGAAGAAAATAATGTTTATAGGCTGCAGGTCACAGTTTAATGCCCGAAGAAAATAATGTTTATAGGCTGCACGTCACAGTTTAATGCCCGAAGAAAATAATGTCTTACTCCTAAAATGAGATGCTACTCGATAGAAAGATGGCACGTGGGGATTAATGCATGAGTGACTGAGATCTTGGAACATTCTGGTGAACATGGGTTCAAACCCACCAACCGACACCTCCAGCTACAGAAAAGTTATGGTTCAGCGAACTAGTTACTCCTAATTGGGCAACGTGTATCAACGTGTATCAACGTGTATCAAGCACCTCAACAGGCTCTGGCTTGTTGATCTCTTGCTGCAGTCACCCCCATGCGTGTCCTACCCAGAGAGCCTCTGGTGTCTTGAATAAAATCGTTATCCCTGCTCAGCGTGACAAACAGCTATTCACTGACCGTGGCCAAAAATATACCTGAGCGTTACCGACTTATCACGTATAACGTTCATATGAAGACAATTTCCCTACTCGGCAAAACTTCAAACACGGGCACAAGAATTCACACACCCAGCCTTCCACAAGGCTCAAATAAACCATTTTCAATACAAGAACTACTGTGCTGAAATCACCAGCTAAAAGGTTCATGACAACATTTAGGCAAGCATTTCAAAAATACCTTCAAGTCAGAAAAATACGATTTTTAATAAAATAATTAATAAGATAATTAACGAAAGTATTAATTATGCGATTAATTGAATGGATGAATTTTAAATCTTTGCAAATTTTATATTTATGTCTAACATACACGAGGGCATTTATCAATTTATCACTTACTCCTTTAATATTAATCGTTGTGGAAAGATATCTTGGGCAGTCCCGCTATGTTACAATTTATTAAATGGTGTCACCAGATCTGAGTTTAACAAAGAATTTTATCAGATCCAGTCTCAATATCTTTTACCACACATATTCTCCCTTCTTATCTTGAGGGACAATCCTAAAGACCATTAGCCACGCTTATTTTTAATTGTTGACTGCTGAAGAGATTTTATTCTCTAGTAATAGCAATACATTATTTTTTTATAGCTGAACAAGGGTCTTGCGTTGTCCCATACTCTGCTGTCTTTGGACCACTGTTATGTTGTCTGGGTTATTAAGCTACACCTATATTCTTGTTAAATATAAGTTTTGTTTAAATAAATTATCTTTCTTGTTTACTATTTCTAGACTTTGTTCTGTAAGCTTGATTGGCAGTGATTGATTTGAGGAAACGAAAACTTAATCAATCTACAAACAACTTACTACTTCTCTTAGTGAATGTATTGATACTAGATTTCTTCAATAAGGTCCACCTCTTCACTACCTGTTAGAAGATAGTAATTTGATGAGGTTTAATTAATTAAATTAATTAATTTTGTGAACGGATATCGATACTGTGAAGTACAAAATGGTCTTCCTTCCTTCCTTCCTTTCAAAATATTCTGAAACTAAAATTTCATGTTTCAAATATAATTATAGATATGTGCTTCTATGATTTAACTTTTGGTGTTAATTTTAATATTTAGTTCATTTTGGTGTTAATTTAAATATTTAGTTCATTTTGGTGTTCATTTTAATATTTAGTTCATTTTGGTGTTAATTTTAATATTTAGTTCATTTTGGTGTTAATTTTAATATTTAGTTCATTTTGGTGTTAATTTTAATATTTAGTTCATTTTGGTGGCGGTTCCTGGGGTCTGATAGCAGCAGCCTTGCTAGATCGGGATGACGGAATTCTGTTCAACTGGAATCAGGCTTCAGGATTAGTAAGTCATCGGTTTTGAAATTTTACATTTTTTTTTCTTTCAAGTAAGAAGTAGTGATGAAATCTAGATAGCGGTTCCTAAATCACTTCTGTACACTTGTCTCTGTTGAGGGACAATGTTCCTAGAGATGTTACGTATGATGTACATTTATATAAAATCATAAATGACGTCACCTTAAGAAATGATGAGATCGTTATAAATTGTCATAATTATTAATAAATTATTAGGAAAATGCTTGCTTCTCATTAACTCACTCACTCACTCACTCACTCACTCGATCACTTAATTACTCTTAGATACCGGACCTGTCTTGTACACTTTACTTAAATGTTGGCTTTTTTGTTTGGGATATGTCAGATCTGTCTAGTATCAAAACAGTTTATTGAATCTGACTTGGTACTAGAACTAGCAATGATTGTAATTTCAATGATTCTAACGTTAACTGCTGTTAAGATTATAATGAATCTAATACTGACTTGTGCTAGGATTATACTGATTGTAACACTAACTAATGTTAAAATTATTATTCTAACATTACCTAATGTACAGGTTTATAATGATTCTAGCACTAACTAATGTACAGGATTATAATGATTCTAACACTAACTAATGTACAGGATTATAATGATCAACCTCCGTTTGTCACTGTTTTCGTTTGTAATCTTTCTTTCTCTAACCTCTTCCTTTCTTATATCACCCCATCTCATTGCTGAGTCTTTTCTCCAGTCTTTCACTTTCTGCCTCTGACGTCTGCTCTTTTCTAGCTGAGACATATTTTTGGAAACTCCTATTATTCCATTCCTGATAGATAGCTTGGGGTTTGTGTCACTCTGTAGCAAGTGTTTAGTGTTACTCTGTAGCAAGGGTTTTGTGTCACTCTGTAGTAAGGGTTTAGTGTCACTCTGTAACATGGCGTTTGTGTCTCTCTGTAACATGGGGTTTGTGTCACTCTGTAACAGCATGTGTACAATCAACTAATACATTTAATTGGCTTCTACTGATTATCAAACCCAAAACTTAAATGAGAAATTGTCAGCATGCACGCTGGCCTGTAGAGAGATATTATTTTTGTCTCGTAGAAACTCGGCTGGCAAGTGGCTGGCTTGGCAGCATTAATGATATGGACAGGTGGATTATCATTTTTCATGTTTGGAATTCTACGAGTTGCAGGAATTCTGCGAGTGTCAGAGGAGATGGAGAGAAAGGGTAAGACGTATTGTCAAATCATTTTCTTTTATTTCTCATCAGCTTTTCATTCATGCAAAAATAGTTAGGAATGAATTATTTTGTATTGTTTACATCTATACTTTACAAATGTTACTTTCTACGTGAATTGTCGCAAAATTCTCGTATACAATCATTTAGCAGTTTTGTTTCCTTAGTAAGACTTAGTACACAAATAAGATAGGAGTGGGGAATGAGACTTTATAGATACAGCACTAATAATCAGTTTTGTTTCCTTAGTAAGACTTAGTACACAAATAAGATAGGAGTGGGGAATGAGACTTTATAGATACAGCACTAATAATTCAGTGACCTAACTGGTCTCTGTCGATAACGGCTACTTGTTCCAGGTCTCGACATCCCCAAGCACAAAGAGCCCGCCTACCCACCCGAGTCGTATGGCCACGGGCATGTTGAACGCATTACTCACATTTTGGAGACCGGAGACCTGCAGCACATGATGATCGGTAGGTTCAAATCCCAAAGACATTGGCTTTAAGAACTAGTGTCGACAAGGTCCTGACACACTTTGTGATATGGGTACCAGATAACCTGACTGACCTCCGCCAGGCTAGCTTAGAATCACTTGCAAAATATGAAAACAATTTGTAAATATTTGGAATAATGCAGTTTACAGTTTTCTCTTTGCTACCAATCGTTCATAGTTTTGTTGTTAGCAACATGAGACAGTATTTAAGATATTGTATTAAATATTGTGTTTCTAGTTTTTGTTACTAGAGAGAATAGCGTACATTTCCATATATGTATATATAATTTATATTTCTGTCCAGGTTCGTTTGGACACCATAACAAAGGTAAGCCCACAATATTTTCTGCCTGACAGGCAGACCCACTAAAGATACACATATTTTATCTTTGTATGGTACACAACACAAAGCTCTAGTGTACACAAAAACACATATTTCTACAGCCACAACCATTTCACACTTTATACAACTCATAAACACATACTTCTACAGATAGAACTATTTCACACAGTCGTATACAACAAATAACGCATAAACACATGCTTCTACAGATAGAACTATTTTACAGAGTCGAGTATATTAAACAACGCATAAACACATTCTTCTACAGCTAGAACACTTCACATAGTCGTAAACAACAAACAACGCATAAACACACACTTCTACATCTAGAACAATTTCATACAGTCGTATACAACAAACAACGCATAAACACATTCTTATACACTAGAACCATTTCACACAGTCGTATACAATAAACAACGCATAAAAACATATTTGTACAGCTAGAACCATTTCTCACATCCCTATTCTTTAATACAATGCATAAACATACTTCTACAGCTAGAACCATTTCACAGAGTCGTATACAACATACAACATAAAAACACATAGTTCTAACTAGTTAGAACCATTCCCCCATAGGCATATGCTTTAAACAACGCATAATCATTTATTTCATCAGCTAGAACCATTTCTTACAGTCGTCAAAGCATAAACACATACTTCTACAGCTAGAACCATTTCTTACAGTCGTCAAAGCATAAACACATACTTCTAGATCTAGAAATTTTTCACACAATCGTATATTTTAAACAACGCATAAACACATACGGTATTCAAGAATGCAGTCTAATTTAAGGGGAAAAAAGAAAAAGAATTTATATTCTGTTGATCAATAAACATTGTGAGAACTAAATCTGGTAAACAGTTGCTGACTGAATTTAATTCGCTAAATATTTAATTTTTACATCCTGACGCTACACCGGTACTCCACTCCAGCTCGGCTTTATTAATAACTTTATCACTTTGTGATCCAACATTACGTAGTTCTTATTTCCTTTATATTATGTCTCTTCGAACCACTTATGCGTTGTAACGTACACTCCATAGAGAGTTATAAATTGATGCGTTGTAACATACACTAAATAACCAGCTCGTGTAGACACAGCCCAGTTTTGTCAGTCAAATTTGCACTTTAGGAGATTCGGCCGAAAAAAGTCCTTCTCTTAAGAATAAAATCCATCTCTTAAAAATATCTCGTAAGCTTTAGGCAATGACGTCACAAGAAGCGAATAAAAGACACGAACTCAATACAAAGCCCGCCAGGCATCACTTATGCCTGTCTTTGTGACAAATCTATGAATATTTTCCTTCTTAAAACGCTTGTCTCGCGTCTTCACTAAGACGAATAGATAATAAATAAAATAATGAAGAAAAACAAAATATTGCAAAATGTGGGTTCATGGCTTTTTTTATTTGTTACTGTAGAAAATCGTGAGTGGAAAAAGTGAGTGTGAATTGTTATTATACATTTCAAGCGTAATTTATTTTTCACCTTAAATGATATTGCTCTCACGCTTTGCCAATATAACTTTCTGTTTTGCCTTCATTTCATGTTACGTCAGTTATCTGCATTATTAATTATTAATAAGATAGAAACATTTTTACATTCCGACAGACAGATAGATAGATAGATAGATAGACACACAGACAGATAGATAGACAGTCAGACAGACAGACAGACAGACAGATAGATAGATAGATAGATAGATAGATAGATAGATAGATAGATAGATAGATAGATAGATAGATAGATAGATAGATAGATAGATAGATAGATAGATAGATAGATAGATAGATAGATAGATAGATAGATAGATAGATAGATAGATGAGTGTGTACTAGGTATGCACAACAGAGAGACACTGCCATAGATATGAGAACAGCATGTTTAGAGATTATTTTCTATTTCCTAGATTATTTAGAAAGACAGAGTACTATAAAAGACTATGTGTCAGAACCAAGTAAAACTGGCTTTACTTAGAAACTAACAAGCGATATTTTTCAGGAAAATAAAAAGAGATAAACAACTTTTTTTTTCCAGTTTGATTTTTACAGCTAACGGCAGCTCTATCAAATATTAGCTTTTTGTAGGGATTTGTTGTTGTCTCCATTCGCCTATCGGGCATTGACCTCTAAGCGATTTGCTGTATTGCCTCATGACTGATACCGCATGACGACAGCAGACGACATGATTTTGTATCATCATTTTCGGGGAACATTTTAAATTTGAACTAAGTGTAGTGTGGCACTATATTATGCTATTGTTTTACTTCATGCTATAAAATGGTCTTGGTAAAGCAATCTTTAATGTATATCTCATTGTACTTCTATCGTTAAATTTATAATTATTGTATAAGGCCACTCCGTAGTATGGTGAAACGTTATAATTCCATGTTAACACGTTTATAATTTCGTATCGTTCTTTTCCTGAAGGCTTCCTGAAAGAGAGGAGTGACGACACGAATGGTCACGTGGTGCATATAGGTTTCGAAATCCCGGAAGTGAATATGTCATATTACGGTCAGGCGATGACGAAATTAGAGAACACTCGCATGTAGGCGGAAATATCCACCGACCCAAAGATTCAGCCGAGTCAAAACGAAGAATGGAACTTTTCTTCTTCAGACCAAGATCATGTGGTTGTGGGGTTCAGATGTGGGTGTGTCAAGCACATTGTGAAGAAGCACGAAGAAAGCATTACTGAACTGAAATAGATTGTGCTTAAGATTTATCATCTATTGTCATCAAACCATATTTTATATGTATATATATATATCTACATATTTTAATAGGCTATCCTAAACGTTTCATAACAGCAGACGATTTGTGTTAATTGTCAGGCGTTCCTTTTTCTGAAGCGGAAGTCCTGCCATAGACAACTGCCACTTGAGAATGATCGCCCCTAATTACATTTGTGTCCCACTCAAAGGTCTGAATGAGAAAGAATGCACTTATTTTATTTTAAAAGTAAAGTTTAATCGACACCTCTTTGTTTCCAATACAACCTTGTTTCATATATAATAATATTTGACTCTAGAGGAGGAACTTTCATCTTTGTCCTTGAACTTGTTCTCCCAATAGTGCCACTTCTCCAACTAGAACGACCTTTCTCAAGAGGAGGTGTGTGGATGTGGGTGTGGGTGGGATTTTATTCGCGACAGTCTGTTGAAGCGTAATACCTGTTTACCTATATTGCTTTCATTACTTTCATCTTTTCAGTCATGACAAACAAACGCTAGCTTATCTACAGGAGCCCACATGAACACGCGTTTCATTCTCTTTCTTCGATTTCACAAACTCCCAGCTAAACCATTAATTAATTATAATAATACACTAACCATTAATTAATTATAATAAGACACTAAACCATTAATTAATTATAATAATACACTAAACCATTAATGTCCAGTAACAATACAGTCAAAGCGGAATATGTTCGCAGAAAATAAACTACAAAATAACACATAAATAGCACTTGATGTGAGCTATAAACGGTTTGCAGTACCACTTGCTATTATTGAAAATGATCGATAGAAAGAAATCGTGCTCATTGCTAAAACAGTGCCTGAAGTGTAATGCTTTGTGATCTGATTTGGCAACATTATTTCTAAGGCAGATTTGGACAATTTTAAGTTACTGACAAAAATCATTAACCCATCAATAAGTCGCACAATTAATCCATCATAAATTGTATTCATTAACCCATCCTAAGTTGTAATCATTAACCCATCATAAGTTGTAATCATTAACCCATCATAAGTTGTAATCATTAACCCATCCTAAGTTGTAATCATTAACCCATCCTAAGTAGTAATCATTAACCCATCATAAGTTGCAATTTTTTTTTCAGATAGCAGAGTCTCGACGTCCTGAGAATAAATACAGTAATGAAGAACAGATATTTAATTTAAACATTTTTATTATTAAAAAAAAAATCTTTGAAATACAGAACAGCATGATAACAGCATAACAAATGTTATTGAACTCCATATTTGCCGTATTGACGTCACAACGTGAAACACGTGCCCTCAACAAACTCTTCCATTACATTACGTCCATTAATACTTATAACGAAGAACAACACACAGTTCGATATGAAGTGCGTACTAATGAATCATTAAGGACCGAACACGAACGACATATTTCAAATCGAATTAAAATCACTTTAATTTACCATGAAACAAACAAAGAAAGCAGATTATTCACAAGCAGCTCATTTAAGCAAATCCCCCGTCAGTCTGTCTTGAAATATATTGACATTTATTTATCGAACTAGAGATGTATTTGCTCACGATACAAATATGTACTTTTTTGTGGCATCAATAAAGCTCTCGGTGATCTGCACTGTATAAATTTACATACAAAAAGTGTGTGTGGTGTGTGTGTGTGTGTGTGTGTGTGTGTGTGTGTGTGTGTGTGTGTGCGTGCGTGCGTGTGTATGTGTGTGTGCACCAACATGATGTTCTTTAGATACTTATTTACTTCCCACCTTGTGTTCGAGCTATGTCGTCTATAGTTATTGCATTTGTTTTACGTAACATTTTTTTTAAAAAATAAATGCATTAAAATATATGAAACAGCAAACTGGATTCGTATGTTAATTTTTGACTGTGATTAAATTTATTACCATGCTTTAACTAGATTACAACAACCTTACTTTAATCTACTTAACTCTGCTCTCTATCACCGTTTCATATTGCCTTTCAACGTCCTCCTACATCATGATTCTAAGATTCCAATGTTCAAAATAAATCTTTGTCGGCGTTCACACGCCTCTAATTAAGTTTTCACACAGTCGATGGGGTCATATGGCTTAAAAGAGTCGTTCATTTCGATGGACTGGTGGGTGGTGGACTCTTAATACGTCACTTAAGGGTACAGTGCCTGTTGACGTCTTATGATGTCACCAACAGATCGGACGGCTAAATAGCATGTATAAGTGGCGTGCAGATCCATATCGATCAGACGTTATTGTACATTTCAAAAGTGGGTGTCGCACAAGCTTCTACAAAATTGTGTGTAGCACATATTTATTGGATGTGATAATGATGGTGTTGAAACCCACAATCACAACTGAGTGTGTGTATATGTATATGTGTAAGTGTATATATGTATATGGGTGTGGCCACTTTTATCGTATGAATTTGCTTATTTCAGAAAATTTGTGTACAACGTATTTGAACTGATGGCGTCGAGAAGATAATAAACAATAAATTCACGTTCTTTAAAAACGTTTACGCATCCTACAGCAACATTATAACCAAATAAATAGCAACATTATAACTAAATAAATAACGGCAAAAAATAACATCCTACACACGTTTCCATACAGACCTGAATACACATTTATCTACTGTCGCGATAGCAACAATTTTAATAATGAATATTAAAAAATAGTAAATTTTGTATGACAAAGCTTTTAACTTAAACCTTTTGCGTAGTGGAAGTTAAATTAAAACTAGAAAATTATGTTCAGCTTAGAAATCAACACATGTTAATGCGAAACAACATAACGTGTCAACATACTTAAAGACCTAGTGAGCAGGAATCCACTTCAACCATACGCAAAAAAGCAGATATTTTAGTAATGTCAACATTTCTAAACGTCCTGGAAAAGTTTAAGTAATCAGCAACTTTTACAGATATATTAGCTTAGTATTCGAAGTGAGATAGCAAACAAAGCTCTCGTTCACGCTCGAGACTACCAAATGTCGACACGAAGTGGCTTAAAACCTTTTCAGTCCAGTCAAGGCTGTTTCATTTGTTCGGCGTGCAGTTAAGGTTCGCAATAACACTAGACGTTCATGCAGATTTCGTCTTCCTTTTTTCAAGTGTCACATCTTCAAGATATAAAAGAGTGGATTCGTGGCTCTAGTGTTATCAGGTTCGTAAGTAACAATGAAAATCTCGCAGAGACGCATGCTTTTTATCGCTTCAACAACACCTCTACGCTTACCACCTCTCGCAATGCAGACGGAAGGAGTCGACCATTGAAAAAAATGCAATTCTTTGGCGTGGTCAAGGTCAAGGTCCTTTGTGGCAGTTATGTCGAATTCATTGTGCTGTATTTCTTTTTAATGACTCCAAAGTATTTTTAGCAGTAGCACTATCTAGTTTGCTGTGTGCTTAGTGATTTCGCCAATCCAGCGAATGGATGGATGGATGTTTGTATTCGGCAAAATTATGGATTAGAGTTAGTTTTATTATGTCTATTGCTTTAATTAAAACATACATAAATGCAGAGTACCTCTGTAATAAACCGGAGGTGGCACACGCTTTGTGTTTTGCCTGCTTTTAGAGATAGGGGGATTTTTTTGGTTTCTTTTTGTTAGAGAAAGGTCAGGGTTAGAGTTAGGGTTTGGGATAGCCGCAAATATAAACACACAAAAAATAAATGCATATATTAAACTGTTTTTATTTATTTAAAGTTATCTTTCCTTGTACTCATTTACTGTACAGAGATGTTGGTACATCCAGTGTGTATGGAGTGTAATGATGTGTGACATCACTTACGGCGCCATATTTGTTAGGGTGAGCATGTTGGTTCTAAGTCTGATGCACATTAGATTGGTTGGAAAATTAATCTACTATTAATCTCTGGTGCAAACCTTGACTGGTCAGGAGACAGAATTCTGCTATTAGTTTTTTGGTGATAAAACTCAATGCTATTCTCACCCTATACAGTATTCATCTATAGTGACTATGAACTTCACGTTTTAGTAATATATACATATATTATCAGACCACTGAAATCTAAACATTGAGCTCATTTTGGACAGTTGACCTAGATTTTCCTTCACTTGGTCTTTAACGCACGACCACCTCTTTTTGAAAACAGCCAGACGATGAAGTTAGTTTGACCTAAAAATAAAAGTAGACGATGAAGTTAGTTTGACCTAAAAATAAAAGTAGACGATGAAGTTAGTTTGACCTAAAAATAAAGTAGACGATGAAGTTAGTTTGACCTAAAAATAAAAGTAGACGATGAAGTTAGTTTGACCTAAAAATAAAAGTAGACGATGAAGTTAGTTTGACCTAAAAATAAAAGTAGACGATGAAGTTAGTTTGACCTAAAAATAAAAGTAGACGATGAAGTTAGTTTGACCTAAAAATAAAAGTAGACGATGAAGTTAGTTTGACCTAAAAATAAAAGTAGACGATGAAGTTAGTTTGACCTAAAAATAAAAGTAGACGATGAAGTTAGTTTGACCTAAAAATAAAGTAGACGATGAAGTTAGTTTGACCTAAAAATAAAAGTAGACGATGAAGTTAGTTTGACCTAAAAATAAAAGTAGACGATGAAGTTAGTTTGACCTAAAAATAAAAGTAGACGATGAAGTTAGTTTGACCTAAAAATAAAAGTAGACGATGAAGTTAGTTTGACCTAAAAATAAAAGTAGACGATGAAGTTAGTTTGACCTAAAAATAAAAGTAGACGATAAAGTTAGTTTGACCTAAAAATAAAAGTAGACGATGAAATTAGTTTGACCTAAAAATAAAAGTAGACGATGAAGTTAGTTTGACCTAAAAATAAAAATAGACGATGAAGTTAGTTTGACCTAAAAATAAAAGTAGACGATGAAGTTAGTTTGACCCAAGAAAAGTAGACGAGCACTTTAGTAAAGTCGATGAAGGGTAAAGAGTCGGAATGACATCCTTTATGCTTGAATGACCTCACTCGTCCAGGGAGTAATTACGAAAGCAAGACATCAATTCACTTTGTAAATGGACGTAATCTGAGATCAATCCTCCGGTCAGAGTATCACGCAACATTTCATTTCAATCTTTTGGGACTGAATTCATCTGCTAATTTGCACTTCACAGGACGTGCGCGCGTGCTTGTAAGAGTGCTAGCAACATGTGTACAGTTTGTCTGGGTTTAAGACCGTTGTCGTCTATTAGGCTGTCGATTTAATTAACCGAAAAAGCAGGAAGGTAACATTTTGTAAAACGGTTAAGTGAAACATAAATATGTAACTAATCAGTCACAAAAGAAATTTCGACACAAAGTATAAATCAAAGTGATTGCTGTGTCCTTGAGATTTTCCTGTCTTAAAAAAATAAATATGTAACTAATCAGTCACAAAAGAAATTTCGACACAAAGTATAAATCAAAGTGATTGCTGTGTCCTTGAGATTTTCCTGTCTTAAAAAAATAAATATGTAACTAATCAGTCACAAAAGAAATTTCGACACAAAGTATAAATCAAAGTGATTGCTGTGTCCTCGAGATTTTCCTGTCTTAAAAAATTAAACAGGATCACACATTTTACACTCAATAATTTCCTTGATTAGTGAATCGGCTGTCAAGCCACTGAATCTTTTGCTCTTCTCCACATCTTTCTCCTCCATTATCTTTTTTTTTTCTCTGTACATGATGATTAGTAACTATTTTTTTTTATAAATAAACGTGTTATTTGCCCGCGATTTTCAGAATATGTTGCTTACAGTTATTTTACGGTTCATTAGTTTGGCTTCGCTCGCATAAATGCTGGCAGAAGTTAACTATACACTATAGTTAATTTCCAAAGGTTTAAGCGTTTCTTTGTTTACAATATTGTGAGTCTTTCATCAGGGGAGCTAACGAAGAGATTGTCGCTGTTGCTGACCCTGGAGTTCGTGGTGCACAGCTGTCAGTGTGAGAAAACTGAGACTGAGTAGAGGTTTGATCTCTTTCGGAGAGGCGTTAAAAAACTAAGAGCTAATTACACAATGCAATATATCCCACCGAAATCCAAAATAAAATATTTTCTACAGTCTAAAATCTAATGCACAGAATGTGAAGGTAATCTGAATGAAACACGAATTGTCTACTGCGTGGCTGTCATGGCGATTTAATACATTTAATCTTAATTTTTTAAAATCTTCTTACACATATATTAAATCTTATGTTTTAGTAATAGTGGGTGGGTGGGGTCTCGTCAAATTAAATGAACGTTTTTATTAATCTTTCAGTAAAAAGTGTCCA
Organism: Sinotaia quadrata; assembly: GCA_028829895.1. Lineage (NCBI taxonomy): Eukaryota > Metazoa > Mollusca > Gastropoda > Architaenioglossa > Viviparidae > Sinotaia > Sinotaia quadrata. Next base: position 13,943,002 of record CM054184.1, read on the forward strand.
CCTGTAGAACATTATGCTATAGTAAAACGTCTATCTTACTATTATGTAAGAATTTTACCACACCCTTATAATCCGCTACATGAGAGATATGTTGGTCTTGTGGGAGAATTATTAATAACTATAAATTAAGATTCCCAATTACTTGTAGTTAGTTATAAATTAGTTAATAAATAATCTTAAAGAGTGAAGGGTAGCCAGAGAGGTGTCACACAGATTACTTGAAATAACGTACATTAAAAGGAAATGGGATTCTGAACATAATACATTTCATCAACCTGATACTGATAACAGTATTTGAAATAAATGTACATGACACTGAAATGAGATTTTTCACGACATATCATACACTGCAATAGATCTGGAGTAACGCATACAGTCTACAAAATGAGCCAGACATATCATACATTGCAAAAGATCTGGAGTAACACATACAGATAATACAAAACAAGAGAGACATAGCATACACTGCAATAGATCTGGAGTAACACATACAGTCTACAAAATGAGCCAGACATAGCATACACTGCAATAGATCTGGAGTAACACATACAGTCTACAAAATGAGCCAGACATAGCATACACTGCAATAGATCTGGAGTAACACATACAGTCTACAAAATGAGCCAGACATAGCATACACTGCAATAGATCTGGAGTAACACATACAGTCTACAAAATGAGCCAGACATAGCATACACTGCAATAGATCTGGAGTAACGCATACAGTCTACAAAATGAGCCACACATACCATACACTGCAATAGATCTGGAGTAACACATACAGTCTACAAAATGAGCCACACATACCATACACTGCAATAGATCTGGAGTAACGCATACAGTCTACAAAATGAGCCAGACATAGCATACACTGCAATAGATCTGGAGTAACGCATACAGTCTACAAAATGAGCCCCATGCACAGGATGTTGGTTGCTTACGCAGAGTTTAACAATAGAAAATTCATCATGCCGTATGCTACTAAATCCAAATGGATTGTTTAAGTTTGTTTACTGAATATCCGGCTCACTGATTGTGCACCAGCTAAATAATTGTATAAAATGTCGCAACGAAAGCACCACAACGGCACTGAATACAAACAATGTTCACGCACGAGTGATTCCACGCTGAATTCAATGCCATCGCGATGGTGGATCTCTAGCTTTTGTCTACGAAACAAGAAAACTTTATCAGGTTAGACAAACAGAAACAAATAAATTTAACTTGTCCGACTAAGTCACTGAGCAGGCCTGTTTTAATTCTTAATTTATTCTGTGGTAAGGGAAAGTACATTCTACCTTCGCAAATATTTAAAGCTTTTGGGGTACGTCATGTTACGACCACCCTTCGAGCCAGTTCCAAAGAACGGTCTTACGGGACGTAACGTGAAGAGTGAAATGTGGATTACGGAAAGAATTTTAGTTCCTCGAACGATAACTGAATGTATCCCTATTGAAATGTAAATCTAGTTCCAATCCAAACCCTGCCCCTATTGAAATGTAAATCTAGTTCCAATTCAAACCCTGCCCCTATTGAAATGTAAATCTAGTTCCAATCCAAACCCTGCCCCTATTGAAATGTAAATCTAGTTCCAATCCAAACCCTGCCCCTATTGAAATGTAAATCTAGTTCCAATCCAAACCCTGTCCCTATTGAAATGTAAATCTAGTTCCAATCCAAACCCTGCCCCTATTGAAATGTAAATCTAGTTCCAGTCCAAACCCTGTCCCTATCTTCTACTTACACTTGACGGTGTAGTTTTGCTGACCGCTCATTTAGGAAGACGACAAAACATTTACTGACTCCCATTTCTCCGACTTCAAAGAAGATCAAGAGTAAAATCCCCGTGTTTTCCGAGAGGATGGAATTGAAAGATTTACTGCGTGGATTCAGAATACGAGTTCGGGTAGATGAGATAATTATCTTTCGACTGTCGGTAATGTTGGTGGCTAGGTGATTGTTAACAGCATGCAGACGATAGACGTTTTTGCTGAAAAGAAAACTGAACGAAAGGGAAATAAATAAATTGCACGCGTGACGTATCTTCTCATTAGAATCATATTACTCCTGCACACAGTCTCTCTCTCTCTCTCTCTCTCTCTCTCTCTCTCTCTCTCTCTCTCTCTCTCTCTCTCTCTCTCTCTCTCTCTCACACACACACACACACACACACACACACACACACACACACACACACACATAAAAGCGCGCGATCATAGAACGCTTAGTCACCGGCAATGTCATCCATTCACCCGATAATATTCAATGATAGAATGCAACATCATCTCGTCGTCTGCTTAGTCATCGGCAATGTCAGCATTCACCCGATAATCACGAATCTTTTGTCATGACTATGCTACATGGCGCAATTAATTTTGGACGACTAGAGACGTGAGTAAAATCTTAATGGTAGAAATGGAAGGCTGTTATAACCTAAGTTCACAAGCTGAGGAGGCCCGCATATACACACGCACATGCACACGCGCAACCATTATTTACTTCCCTTCCTATATATACACAACTAAGATGTAACTGTCGTGAAAACTGTCAATGCATTATTATTTGTCAATCACGCATACACGAACAAGCACACACACAAACAGTCTATAATAAACAGTGTCAATTACACTACACACAACCATACATGCACACAAACACTCTCAGATTCAAGTTTTCCCGTCTAAAAAGATTTAAATGAACACTGACTGATCTATAATGAAAATAGTTTCACTGTGTCCAGTTTACTTGTTCACAAAACAACAGCCAATAACAATAAACCAATATGACTTCATCTTCAGCCTGACGTCATTTTATTTGAATTTTAGACCAATGGTATTCCTTTCGAACAAAAACGGATTTTTGGATGGGGAGAACAGTGTGTGTCAGTTTGGAGTCAATAAGCACAATAACTAAAATATTTCTAGAGTCAAGGACGTTTGGTTCGTGGAGAGCGAGTCGTCTGTGACTTGGACAGTTCGAGTACGATATCAGAACGCCACAACTCTCTGTATCCTTAGCAACCTTTCCGGACACTGTAGGGACCAGGGGTGTTTGAAAATTTTAATTTATTTAGTTGCTTCCAGGTAAAATATCAGCCTTGTTGGAAAACATTCAAGTACTTATTATTCACTGTATGAGTCCATCTGTTCCTGCTGGTTGAAGTTTGATTTATTGATCCACATCCAGGCGTTGATATACAACCTTGATGATTGTTTTCAGGTGATAACTCAGGCATTGATACACAATCTTGATTATTGTTTTCAGGGGATAACTCACACATTGATACACAACCTTGATTATTGTTTTCAGGGGATAACTCACACATTGATACACAACCTTGATTATTGTTTTCAGGGGATAACTCACACATTGATACACAACCTTGATTATTGTTTTCAGGGGATAACTCACACATTGATACACAACCTTGATTATTGTTTTCAGGGGATAACTCACACATTGATACACAACCTTGATTATTGTTTTCAGGTGATAACTAAGTAAAGAAAACGGTAGCGTTTGATGAGCGGTGCCAAGGTATAACTCTGGAGGTGGAGGGGGGGGGGCTAGAATCCATCCGTCAGCTCCCTGCCTCCAATGCTAACATAGCATCAAGACAAGTCCCATAACCCTCTCCCCTTTGTCGAACCAGACTGTGTCCTTAAGCCCTTCCTATATAAAATTCTTGAGTCACTATATCATGTCAGAGACAGGAAGAGAGAGAAGTCAGGAAAGAGGAGAAAGAGGACGATTAGAGAAGGTAGCAACAACGTCGACGAAGAAGAAACAAAAGGAAGACAAAGACGACGACAGCGATAAAGAGGATGATGATACAGAAAAAGACGATGACGAAGAAGTGTTTATTACAGTATTTTACAATCTGTTTAACACTTTAGATTAAGAACTTATCTATTTACAAGATTTAAGTTTATAAAAATATAATTAGTCAAGGATGTGGTGTGAGGCTTTGCACCCTTCAGAACAAACTGGTGATCAAGTGGGGAGGTTAGAGGTAGTTATCTAGATGAAACAACATACCGTTTTTTTTTTTGTAATGTAACATATGGGTACTTTAAAACCATCCGCCTTTTTAAAAGTATGTGAAATTGAAGTTCCAGTGCTTTTGATCATTAAAAGGAAAAGATTCTACAGAAAATGTAATTGAACTTTTTAGCAATTTTTGGTGCGAAACCAGATATATCAATTTACATGTTCCTTCAATGTCTGCCTATGTTTAACTTGTTAAGCGCAGACGACAAATGAACTCATGTCAAGAGAAAAAATCGTGCCTGTCAGTAAGAGAACCTAACGCCTGTATGTCTGCAATTATTTTATACAGGATGCACATTTCGCAAGTCCACACCACCCACCCACACAACACACACACACACACACACACAAACACACACACACACACACACACACACACAAACACACACACACACACACACACACACACACACACACACACACACACACACACACACACATATATATATATATATATATATATACGCACACACCCCACACATAAAATCTTTCGCAATAGTTCATTCAAGTTTATATAATCATAAAACAACAATAATCTCTCGCTCAGAGAAGACATATATACACGCACATACAAGCGTGTGTACACACTATATATATATATACTTTCACACTCACACACACACACACACAAACACACACACAGTTGCATCCGTACCTAGATAAAGAAAAATAATATTGTCCTATATAGCTTTATAAATCCTGAAAATATTATACTTAAAAAACAGTGACGCAATAAATAAAGACCAATACAAGGGCACAAGAAACGTTGAAAAATAAATTATCAGAAAAGGACAAAAGTAAAAAGTTAGAAAACTACCCCGAATTTTCTCAAGGTACATAAAAGTACTTGTTTCACCTCCACGCTGATAAATAATCTCGCTTTCTCAAAAGTTCCTCGGGTTTTTGATTTGTATCTGTTCAAACTCTGAGGCAATCAAATCCATTACCAAAGCGAAATACAGTTTCATCGATAGTTGTCCCCCTTTTCCAATAATAATAATATTTTTTTAAAAAAATAAATAATATGTACAATGAAATAACTTTTGCATCACTTCAACTCGCGGCAGTTTTTGGAATCCACTTAACAAAACGGTAGACACAAAAGACATATGGCGTTGCTAGAAAAACGCCAATATAGGCCTTGCATTGTCGCATTTCTTCCGCTCTTTATTGATCCAACTCAGAATGCAGCAATTTCGTTTGGCTTTACAGGTACAGAGGAAGGATTCAAGTATAATCATGTTAAATTGAAGTCAGTAAAAATTAGCGAAAAAAAAAAGAGAAAGGAACGTTGTGGCAGTGTGTCTGCGTAAGTGTGTGCGTGTGTGGGTGTCTGTGTGTACGTGTGTACGTGTATGCGTATGTGTATGTTCGTGAAATGAAACATCACTTACTATATATAAAACAGCTGATATTGGCACATTGCATACTCAGTTTCTAAGCCTCTCGAATCGACGGACAACTGTTCACTGTCGCTATAAAGTCGATGTGCAATTGTGAACGCGAAGACTTGCTTCTAACTCTGCTGTAACCCGCATAGACTCTATTTGTCAGTTAAAATTATGATTACGCTTTAGCTCTAGAACTTTGGAAATAGAATGGACGAACCCGTATGAGGCAAACGCCATGCTTCATTTCAACAGCACATCTTTTGAGGATACCAGTCGCGCATCAATAATTATTTATTATAATTATAAATCAATAATTTGCAAAACATCCATGAGAATTAGAAATGTCATGGGGGAAAATACAAGAAAATAGCAAATCATTTCAAAACCCACAAACTCTGTTTCGAATGCTACTACTACAAAAGCATATTTCAGTTCCTGGCTCGCCCGTTTCTAGGCGTGCCGTGCGCAAAAAGAATTGTTAAAGATGACCTGAAGGAGGGGTTGGGTACACAGTGCTGAAGTGCAAGCCGACGATGGCAGCAGCGACCGCGATGATGGCGAACACTAGCAATCTGCCGTTAGAAAATTCTTCGGAGTCTGTGAACGGTGAAGCATCGGATGACTTGGAGCAGTTAAAAATAAATATAGACCAGTTTTTCCTCGTCGTCATGGGGATGCTTGTTCTGCGTGAGTAATAATGATTTTGTGAGTAATAAAGCAATAAAATAAGAGAAACAATATTTGTGAGTAATACATTTTGTAATAAAATAACAGTAATAATGATTTTGTGAGTAATAAAGCAATAAAATAAGAGAAACAATATTTGTGAGTAATACATTTTGTAATAAAATAACAGTAATAATGATTTTGTGAGTAATAATGTAATAAAATAATAGTAACAATATTTGTGAGTAATATATAGCGCAATAAAATAATAACATTCCAATGTTTGAAATGTGTAATCAATAGTGTAATAAAAATATTAACAATATTTGAAAGTAATAAATAGCTTAATAACTTACTAGTAACAATGTTTGAACGTAAATAAATAATGAAAAACTAAAGTAACAACGTTTGAAAATAATAAATTCTTCAATAAAATGAACGAAACGATGATTGAAAATAGTAATAAATAGCGATATAAACTATTAGTAACAATATTTGCCTGTAATAATGATTAGTGTAATAAAATAAATTAACAATGTTTGTAAGAAATAATGACTAGTGTAATAAAATAAATTAACAATGTTTGTAAGCAATAATGATTAGTGTAATAAAACAAATTAACAATGTTTGTTTGTAATTATGATTAGTGTAAAAAAATAAATTAACAATGTTTGTAAGTAATAATGACGTGTGTAATGAGATAAATTAACAATATGTGTAAGTAATAATGATTTGTGTAATAAAATAAACTAACAATGTTTGAAAGTAATCATGAATACTATAATACAGTAAGAGATTTTGGGAAAAATAATAACACATATCAACAATTTGTCTAAAATATACTTATCAAAGTGTTTGCTAGAGAAATGCGTTGACGTACAATACACTTTTAAATGCAATAAAGAAGAAATAACAAACAATAAAAGCGAAAGAAAGAGATAGAACTGAATTGAGGTTATTTAATTACATACTCTGTGTATTGGGTTTTCCATCTCATACATATACATACTCTGTGTATTGGGTTTTCTGTCTCATACATATAGATACTCTGTGTATTGGGTTTTCCATCTCATACATATACATACTCTGTGTATTGGGTTTTCTGTCTCATACATATAGATACTCTGTGTATTGGGTTTTCCATCTCATACATATACATACTCTGTGTATTGGGTTTTCCATCTCATACATATACATACTCTGTGTATTGGGTTTTCTGTCTCATACATATAGATACTCTGTGTATTGGGTTTTCCATCTCATACATATACATACTCTGTGTATTGGGTTTTCTGTCTCATACATATAGATACTCTGTGTATTGGGTTTTCCATCTCATACATATACATACTCTGTGTATTGGGTTTTCCATCTCATACATATACATACTCTGTGTATTGGGTTTTCTGTCTCATACATATAGATATTGTTCGGAAACTCTGTATACGTTCTCGTGATATTAATTCTGAGGCAAAATATGTGTACCTGTGTTTCGAATTCACACACACACACACACACACACACACACACACACACACACACACACACACACACACACACACACACACGCACACGCACACACACACACACGCACACGCACACACACACACACGCACACATACACACACACGCACGCACGCACACATACGCACACACGCACGCACGCACACACACATAATTGAATGGAAATGTGATTTTAAGTTAAGTTCATTCCCATCAGAACACATTTTGTTCCTTCTCAATCTGTGTGCGCATGAGCAGATGCGAATACAGTCGACGATGATTGTAACCTAAATCATTATGGATATGTTTGTCATATTGTTAACTGACTTATCTACATTGATTTTCAGCTTTAGTCTCCTTAAATTAACATTTCAGCCCTGGATTTAATGTCTGTAGTTCACGTCATCACATAAAAATGGTATAAAGTCTGTCTCTTTCATGCAGTGCTATTTGCTGGGCTCAGCACACTACACTACTAGATGTTTAACAGCCGATGTTAGTAGATATATACACACACACGCAGGAATACACATAAATACATATACATTCATAAACATGCTTTCGCGAGCACACGTAAACACACACATATGGGAAGAAACGCAAACGCCAAAACACACACATATGGGAAGAAACGCAAACGCCCAAACACACACATATGGGAAGAAACGCAAATGCCCAAACACACACATATGGGAAGAAACGCAAATGCCCAAACACACACATATGGGAAGAAACGCAAACGCCCAAACACACACATACGGGAAGAAACGCAAACGCCCAAACACACACATATGGGAAGAAACGCAAACGCCAAACACACACATATGGGAAGAAACGCAAACGCCCAAACACACACATATGCCAGATAAGCACACATGCAATTATGCCACAAAACATCAACCCGTACGTGAAAAACGCACTAAACAGAGCACAAGAAAGAGGTGGATGTTTATTTATCTATATTCCACGGAGAGAAAGAATAATAGCAGAGTGTACTTGATAAATCTTAACTCAAAAAACGAGGCTGCTTGTGAATCAAATGCATCAATCAGTCCAATAGCTTGCCTCAGAGAGACAGTCTTACTTGGTCAGTTATATAATTTACATGTAAATGCAGATGACTTTACAATCTGTCAATGAATGTACACTTTTATATTTCAATGGAATGAAATAGTAGATATTTATTGGGTTTATTTATTTGCTATATTATTATCTCATTTTTTATTTCTTTCAAGTATTTGGGATTAATGTCTAGCTTATTTATTGTGATTTTTTTTGTTTCTTTATAGTCTTTCAAATGCGATACTACAGTCTGCATATCTGATTCTAGCGTAACGTTACGACAATAACGTTATTTTGTGTGTAACTACTTTAATTTGTGTGTTAATTATTTAATATTCTAAACAACTAAAGAGCTATGTAGGTAGTACGTGAGTGTGTGTGTGTGTGTGTGTGTGAGTGAGTATGTATGTGTGAGTGTGTGTGTATGTATGTGTTTGTGTGCACCGCAGATATTTATTAAATTAGGTCAGAATATTATATATCTAAGTATATCAGTAATTAAGCAAGTTATAGTTAGAGTTTACCTGGCAACTATCTTCTTAAGAACCAACTCCGATTCCTGACTTTGACTTGTTCACAAACGGCGAGTTTGCGAGACAAAATTTATATTGAAACAATGAGTGTGAAACAATGTACTGAAATTACCATTTATAGATAAGTTGTTACTGGTTGTAATATTCAGTGTTTAATACAAATTGTTATTTCTATATTTATACTTTCGATTTGGGAAGATACACAGTTTACAACAACGGCTACACTTTCGATTTGAAAGATGCATAGTTTAAAACAACAGCTATACTTTCGATTTAGAAGATACATAGTTTAAAACAAAGGCTATAATTTCTATTTGGGAGATACACAGTTTAAAATAACGGCTATATCAAATATTCAGTATCGATGTATAAGATGCTCGATTTCATGCATATTCACACATATCACACGCCCACTTTCACGCACTTTCACACACGCACACATTTACACGCACGCATATGCACACACGCACATACACATACGCGCTCACACACATCACATGCACACTTTCACATACATTCACACGCAATAGCTCACACATTCACACGTACTTTCACTCACGCACGCATTCACACAATTTAAACGAGACATTCGCAAAATCAAATACCCACAAATCAAATGGATAATACTTTGAACACACACTCTTAAGTAAAAAAAAAAAATTAAATTAGAGATGGGTGTGGAGAGATAGAAGGCTCAATTATTACATTCGCTAGTTCAGATCCAAAGAAAACTGCCGGTACCGATAGGTGTCGCTACCAGTGGGCGTGACACACTTGGATTTGCCGTCATTACGCACGTGTTAGTGATTATTTCTAATCTGACAAGCAAACACTTATCTAAAACTAAATAGTATTTGACATTTCTTTCTTTCTTTCTTTCTTTCTTTCTTGTTTCTTTACATACTCTGGTTCGATTTTGACTGACGTGTCAATCTTGTAGTTCACTCGAAAGCTTTGTGTTTACAACAAAATTAAGGTCTAATACTGTACTTGGAATTTACTGAGGGGGGGGGGGGTTGCTTGTTTATTATTTGCTCTGTCTCGGCTTTGACTGGTGTGAAAATTGTGCCGTCCACTTGTAAACGGAAGAGTATAGAGATACTGGCTTACATTAGTGTTCGAGTGCTTTGTGAAGAACACTTGTAAACGGAAGAGTATAGAGATACTGGCCTACATTAGTGTTCGAGAGCTTTGTGAAGAACACTTGTAAACGGAAGAGTATAGAGATACCGGCCGTCGATTTCGAGTGCTTTGTGAAGAGCACTTTAAATTGCTTTGCAGAAGAGATGCAGAGTTTCACAGTACCTAACAATGCATGGGAATTTAATCCTTTGAAAGCCTAGATTCATTTATAATTGGGCATTTTACCATTTTCATGCCCACGACTGCATTAATGCCATGTATCTCCGACCATATATCTGGATATGATTGTTGCACATTAAACTGTAGAGAGATAATAAATGAGGGACTCACTGCTACTTCAGTTTTATTTAGTTCTGAACTAACAGTTCTTTTGCATTTCTACAGTCTTGAGAAAATAACATTGTTTAACTTGTTATAAATTTGTCAGTTGGGCGGCCTGAAGGCATTCGAAACACTATTGTAGCATCACATAGACAAGGTTATGTACAAACTATTATTGCTATAATCTCTCTAATTCCATTTCTTCTCTCTGAGAAGAATTATCCTCTGATTTATATTGGCACTAATCAGTTGAATTATGTATTCGAATATAAGACACATTTAAATTATTCAAACATGGATTCGTGACAATATTGTGTCAAGTATTCTTTCCATTGTATTTGTTATAATATTATAATGTTGAAATTATGCATATTTCATTGTTGACCTAATTGTTGACATAATAAATTTATTGACCTTCTTACACATATGTTTGAGAGTGTTACGTTTCCAGTATTTATTTAAAGACCCTGCTTAGAATAATTAAAAGACTTTAAATATAATTAATTCTTCCTCTCATATTCTACGCAGACTGGTTGCTCAATTTATTATCTGACTAATTAAAAGTGCGTCTTGTAGTTCAGACGACAAATTTACAGACTAATAAACTGCGAACTTTTAGCTAGATTTGAAAACAGTTAAATCCCTCTAAATTAATATGCACTCGTTATCAATCTTTCTGCTCATCCGCCCCCATTCAAATCTAAGAATTAATCTAATTGGTCTATTGTGCATAGAAATCAACTACTAAGAGGTATTAACAAAGAAAATAAGATTTAATAAAGTTTAACAAATTAACAATAAATCGAATGCAACGCGAATAGTCTTCACTCTGTCTTTACGCGCCTATGCCTGATTTTTGTCAATCTAAATTGCCAGAAAAGTGTTCCTTTGAGATCTGTACACTTGATTTTGCACTTAGCTCTATTCTTGTATCCTTGGTCTCAACACTCAGTCATGCTGATTCGTTCCCTCAGTCCCCCTTTAACGACACACGTGGTGCATAAGGAATGATGTCCCTTTGTTAGTGGCTAGGAACTGGAATTTTGCAGCATGGCCCTCAGAGTGGATTTCGACACGCTTACACCAATAAGCTAATGCAGGTGAGGCATGGGTGAACATGAACCATGAGCCGACCTTTGAGAGAAGTCGAAGGGTACCTTGATTCTCTATGGCGCCGGCTGCCTCTCACGACCCGAGTAAGCTGATGGAATTAGCTAAAATGTGCTCGAAGTGAGGGAGCGGAAGCGTGTGGGTACATATATAGAAAGGTATATTGCGTATCACGTGACTGTTCGCAAAGCATGTGGTTGGTTCGAGAACTGGACAATGGTCCTAAAGTTACATAACATCTTGACCTGTTCTAGAAGCACCTAGAAAAAGGAAGCTGGGAACAAAGGGCCAAGGGTTTCAAATATTCGAATTTGAAGTAAACAAGGCAAGTGGGTCACGAAGTCGGACAATTTTATCAGACTGTGACACCCCCTTGCTTTTGAGGCGTTTATCTTGCCAAAGATAAAATGCCTCCTACAAATTATGTATGATAAAATGTAGAAGTCCACAATGAAGAAAAATTTACACAAAAAAAATTTCGACATTCCTAGAAATAAAGTGTGCAACTATATTTCATATTTACAGGAAGGAATCCGTAGGGTTCAGTTAATTGATTAAACAACATTCTATCAGTACCGGCACTTGATGGCATCAAGCACGACTCATGTAATCTGCGCCAACATTCAAAGACCCTTTGATGTAATGAATATTTGCGTCATACTGTGTCAGAAACAAAGACCAACGCATTAAACGGCTGTTCGTAAATTGCGCCTGTCCGAGAAAGGCTAACGGCTGGTGATCGCACTCAATGACAAAGGTTTTTCCGTACAAATAGTTTTCGAACTTTTTTATGGCCCAAACTATTGCAAGACATTCCTTTTCACTGGTGGAATATTTCTGTTCAGTAGTTGTGAGTTTACGGCTTGCATATGCAACTGGGTGTTTGGTGTCATTGTGTTCTTGTAATAACACTGCTCCTAATCCTGTGTTGCTAGCATCAGTCCTTAACAAGAATGGTTTTGTCAGATCTGGCAGTTTAACAACTAAATCTGAAGTCAGTCTAGATTTCAGTGTGTCAAAAGCGTTTTGGCATGCATCAGTCCACACTACTTTTGTAGGCATATTCTTACGTGTCAAGTCAGTCAGAGGACATGCAATGGCACTAAAATCTGGTACGAATTTTCTGTAGTAGTTAGCAAGACCAAGAAAACTTCTAACTTGTGTTTTTGTTAGCGGTTGTGAAGTGTCCTTAAGTTGTGCTATCTTAGCTTCACTTGGCGACATAGTTCCATGACTCAACTTGTGTCCCAAGAAGTCTAAGGAGAATTGTGCTATTTCACACTTCGTAGGGCGGGCAGTGAGGTTGGCTTGTTTTAATCTGGCTAGTACATCTCGTAAGAGTGTTAAGTGCTCCTCCCATGTCTGGGTGCCTAGAATTAAATCATCCATGAAGTTCTCAACTCCGCGTCCGTACAGTGGTTCTAACAATGACCGCATCATTTTAGAAAAAATGCTTGGAGCGTTTGAAACTCCGAAAGGCATAACTTTCCATGTGTAGTTTCCTACTGGTGTAGTGAAAGCTAGTATGTGTCGATCAGTGTCCTTGACCTTGATTTGCCAAAAACCGCGTGACAAATCTATTTTGGTATAGTAATGAGCGTTAGCTAGCTTAGTGAAGATGAGATCCGGATCAGGAAGAGGTTCGGCACAAAACTCTGTCACTTGATTGAGTTTGCGGTAGTCTACGCAAAAACGGAACGAGTTATCACGTTTTTTAATCAACACGATGGGTGATCCGTAGGCACTGTCAGTCTTCTCTATGACCCCTAGATCTAGCATAGTCTTAATCTCACGTCTAACGTCATCTATCTTAGCGTGTGGCAACGGATACGGCTTCAAACGTATCGGTTTGTTGTCAGTCAGCTTCAGTGAAAATTCTATTAAGTCTGTCAACCCTGGTTTGTCTGTCAGAGTAGATGAGAACTCATTAAGCAATTCATTCACTTCTTTTTTCTGTCTTTCTGTCAAGGCTTCATTTACCCTAACGTCTTTGACAGTTTCGTCCGTCTGTAGAGGACAGTTTGGTAAAGTACCAGTGACGCAATCAGTATCCCCCTCGTCTTCTGTAACTATCGTCGCTACGACAAAATCAGCTTGAGTGGTTTGATCCTCACGGCTTATGTACTTTTTGAGTAGGTTAACATGAAAGATTTTCTCTCTCTTTCCTGTCTGCACCTTATAGTTCAGTCCCCCTAGCTTGGCGGTAACTACAAAGGGCCCCTTCCATTTCATCTGAAGTTTGTTATGTGCTTCAGGAAGCAACAGTAACACTTTGTCATTAACTTCAAATTCTCTAGGTTTGGTGTGCTTATTGTAATATTCTGCCTGTCTAGACTGAGCTATCGTCAAGTTTTCCCGTGCTATCTTGCCTATAGTTTCAAGACGGTTTCTTAAGTCAGTGACGTATGTATAAGTTGTCTTAACTTCGTCATCTGTCTTTTCATCAGTCCAAAGTGCCTTCAAAATCATCATCGGTCCGCGTACAGTACGTCCGTAAAGTAGCTCAAATGGTGAAAACCCGGTGGAAGATTGTGGCACCTCCCTATATGCAAATAGTAGGGCAGGGATGTATCTGTCCCAGTCTTTCGGTTTATCTGTGGCGAGCTTTTTAAGTGCTGTTTTTAATGTCCCATTGTATTTTTCAATCAGACCATTTGCCTGGGGGTGGTATGGTGTGCAAGTAAGATGCTTGATGGAAAGTAAACGATTTACTTCCTTCATTACGTTGCCTATGAATTGACTCCCCTGATCCGTCAAAATTTCAGTAGGAATTCCAACACGACTCCAAAGACCGAAAAGGGCTTCGGCGACAGTTTCAGTATCAATATTTTTCAATGGTACTGCGTCGGCGAATCTTGTTGCGTAATCAATAGTGGTCAGCACGTATCGATTACCTCTCGTTGATGTGGGTATTATAGGCCCAATCAAATCCAATGCTACGCGCTTGTAGGGTTCACTGATCAGTTCAGGCTCTCCTAACGGTGCGGGTCTGATTGAATTTTTAGACTGTGTTCTCTGGCATGTGTCGCAACTTAACACGAATCTACGGATATCGGCAGTGATGTCCGGCCAATAAAACTCACTTGTAATACGACTAGTTGTTTTTTGTACACCCATGTGTGCACCAAAAAGACTCTCATGACCTAATCGTAATACGTCATTTCGTTTGGTTTGTGGAACGACTAATTGTTTCCGAAATTCGTCTCCCACTTTCGAATAGCGGTACAATAAACCCTTTTTCAGAATAATGCACGCTTTCTTATTCGAATCGTCAGTGTTGACGTCACTAACAAGTACAGCTCGTCTGCGTAACTTGTCTAGTGTTTCGTCCTCAGCTTGTAATATTTTAATCTCGCTAACTGTTGCTTTATCTACGGCTGGTGCGGCAGACATCGGTGCAGTTACAGATTTGTCTTTACTACTCGCTGCTCTGGTTACAGCGTTAACCAGTGGTGGTTCAGTTGAAGTTTGTTTTTTGCACGGCAAAACATACTTGCAACCAAGGATCACGTCATGCGGTGAGTTTTCCATAACTGCCGCTTTGACTGTTCCTTCTACAAAGTCTGAAACAATCGAGACTTCAGCTACTGGTAAAATGTCTTGTTCGCCGTTTGCAAAGGTGACAGAGATTGTCTCCCCTGTGTAGTCGGTACGGTTAACTAATGATGCATTTACAATAGCGTCTAGCTCACACCCTGTATCAAGCAAAGCGATTGTATCGTGACCGTTTGCCTGTACTGGTGTTCGATTCGACTTTTCTGTTTTAGGTGTATGACTTTCTACTGCGTAAACTTTAGCTGTTTTCCTTTCAGGACATGTTCGTGAAAAATGGCCACTATCACCACAAGTGTAACATGCAAGATTCTTTTTATCTTTCTGTTTGTCGGACTTGTTTTTAGTGTCGGGTTTAGATGTTTTATCATCACGCTCATTAGGTGCCTTCCCGTCATTTTTCTTATCCTTTCGAGTCTGCGGTT
Organism: Sinotaia quadrata; assembly: GCA_028829895.1. Taxonomy (NCBI): domain Eukaryota; kingdom Metazoa; phylum Mollusca; class Gastropoda; order Architaenioglossa; family Viviparidae; genus Sinotaia; species Sinotaia quadrata. The sequence continues at coordinate 13,958,758 of CM054184.1, forward strand.
CATTCGGTCGAGACTTGTTGTTCGCGTGTGCGTTCGAGAATTGAGAATGTGCGTCATCAAAGCGATCGGCGGCGTTGCCTATCTCCTCTAGCGTAGATTTTTCCCTTATTGCTAAGTGAATCAGTAGATCTGATTTGTATGACCCGAGAATGTGGTCTTTTACCATTTCATCCCTAAGACCTGCGTACGTCTGTGGAGTTTCGGCTAGATCTATCCATCTTTGGAACAAGTCAGTTACACGTCGTATGTACTGTGCGTGCGTCTCTGAACTGGCTTTCGTGGCCTGTTTAAACTTACGTCGGTATGTATCTGCTGTGAGTTTGTAACGTTTCAATAATGCGGCCTTGACTGTGTCGTAATTATCTGACTCAGAATCGCTAAGCTTATTGAACTCGTTTTTCGCACTGCCCTGCAATAACCCCGATAAATTTATCGCCCAATGTTCCGCTGGAATGCTTGTTGCTCTGGCTAACTTTTCAAACGTTTTTAAATACGCGTCTATTTGATCTTTGTTCTCATCAAATGGGACCATATTTATCTTTGGAATGATGTTTTCAATTCTACTGTGATTATTTCCATCGCTAGAACGCGAATCACCACTGCTTCTGCGGTCACGGTTTGGATTAGTAACTTCTGGTTTCTTTACTTCCCATTCTAACCGTTTTATTTCCGCGTCTGCCGCGATGCGTTTGGCTTCTGTATCCGCTGCGATACGTTTTGTTTCAATGTCGGCTAATCTTTCAGCTTCTAACCTTTTAGCCTCTGCATCAGCTGCGATGCGTTTAGCTTCTGTTTCGGCTAGTTTTTCAGCTTCTAACTTCTTCAGTTCGCGATTAGCAATACGTTCTTCTCTTTCTATCTCTTGTCTCTCCTTTTCTGCTTTTTCCGCTTTCTCTAGCTCAGTTTTAATGTAGCTAGTCAGTTCGTCACCCTGATATCCTATCATGATACCGGTTTCTTTCAGGTCTTCGATAACCTGTTTGCGATCCATTTTACTGTCTTAGCGCGCTGGCTACAATAACAATGTATCTCGTGAATTGTGTGTTTTAACCGTCGGCGATAACTCCGCTTATCCCGAAAATAACTTTTAGGCTACAACCTTACAAAAATTATTTAATTTACTCAGAACACCTTCCGAAATAAATTACGCGTTAACTCTTACACGTTTCACCTGCTTGTCACAGTGTCCGCTGTTCCAAGACTTTCGTAATGTCACGGCTCCTACCATACAACATTACACATTATATCTAGCACCCTAAATATAATAGTCCGAAGTCTGTTACTACCGATAACTCTCCTAGCTGGCGGTATAACCTTCGACTCCTCACAATGAAGTACTCAGTAACACAATACTAAATAAATCATTCAATAGCTAACATGACATATTTAACTACGCTTAAATATATCAACATTAACTAACATGCACGCTACTCTGCAAAAGAATACATGCACATGTCACAACAAAAGCAAAGAAAATCAGTGATACAAAAATCAAAAGAACAATTGGCAATTCTGTTCGTTCGTTCGTTTCTAGGTTATGATGCGCCCTATGTATAAAAATGTTACAATTTACAATTTAATACATATCAATCCCGCGACGACCCACACTTGTTACGTTTCCAGTATTTATTTAAAGACCCTGCTTAGAATAATTAAAAGACTTTAAATATAATTAATTCTTCCTCTCATATTCTACGCAGACTGGTTGCTCAATTTATTATCTGACTAATTAAAAGTGCGTCTTGTAGTTCAGACGACAAATTTACAGACTAATAAACTGCGAACTTTTAGCTAGATTTGAAAACAGTTAAATCCCTCTAAATTAATATGCACTCGTTATCAATCTTTCTGCTCATCCGCCCCCATTCAAATCTAAGAATTAATCTAATTGGTCTATTGTGCATAGAAATCAACTACTAAGAGGTATTAACAAAGAAAATAAGATTTAATAAAGTTTAACAAATTAACAATAAATCGAATGCAACGCGAATAGTCTTCACTCTGTCTTTACGCGCCTATGCCTGATTTTTGTCAATCTAAATTGCCAGAAAAGTGTTCCTTTGAGATCTGTACACTTGATTTTGCACTTAGCTCTATTCTTGTATCCTTGGTCTCAACACTCAGTCATGCTGATTCGTTCCCTCAGTCCCCCTTTAACGACACACGTGGTGCATAAGGAATGATGTCCCTTTGTTAGTGGCTAGGAACTGGAATTTTGCAGCATGGCCCTCAGAGTGGATTTCGACACGCTTACACCAATAAGCTAATGCAGGTGAGGCATGGGTGAACATGAACCATGAGCCGACCTTTGAGAGAAGTCGAAGGGTACCTTGATTCTCTATGGCGCCGGCTGCCTCTCACGACCCGAGTAAGCTGATGGAATTAGCTAAAATGTGCTCGAAGTGAGGGAGCGGAAGCGTGTGGGTACATATATAGAAAGGTATATTGCGTATCACGTGACTGTTCGCAAAGCATGTGGTTGGTTCGAGAACTGGACAATGGTCCTAAAGTTACATAACATCTTGACCTGTTCTAGAAGCACCTAGAAAAAGGAAGCTGGGAACAAAGGGCCAAGGGTTTCAAATATTCGAATTTGAAGTAAACAGGGCAAGTGGGTCACGAAGTCGGACAATTTTATCAGACTGTGACAGAGAGATAGTGGGTGGAGGGGGGCTCGATAAATATAAAGACGGATTTATCTTCTCCTTTAGTAAGAAGTGTTCCACATACGGAAATACTGTGTGTTGTCTTTAATGTTGTGTAAAGAGAGTAAACATTTACAGCACCTGCATATCCACCAAGTGAGAGAGACGAGTGGTGTCTTCTGGAGAAGTATTAATAACAAAAATGAAGATTCTCAGCATTTGTAATTAATTATAATAATAATCGTAACAATTAACTAGGGTGGCGTTGTGTCACAATGACGTAATGCTTTAGTTACATTATACATTACCTAACCGTAACGTCCGCAAATGACTTTCACGATTAACAGTGAAGATAAAACAAAATTAAAATGTTATGTGGAAAACACGGAGCTGGCGATAAAAACTAAAACCACATAGGAAGATTCCCCCTAGCGTTCTTACCTACAGATTCCTATCTTATTATTTATTTAGGAACGTCTTTTCACTCAAACTATCCGAACGAAGCCAATCGTACCAAACTAAACCAAATGAACTATATGTTTCCAAAGGACTTAGTACATTATCTACAGATAGCGTTAGTTTATGTATTGTTGTTACAAGTACATTATATAGATAGCGTCAGTTTACGAGTTCAGGCTTGTATATTGTTGTTACTCGTACATTATATAGATAGCGTCCGTTTACGAGTTCAGGCTTGTGTATTGTTACAAGTACTATTATTTGGTCAATAACCATAAAAATGTATCAATGTCAACGTTTTCGCTCTGGATGTTTGAAATATTTCTTTTAGTAGCTAGGTATTTATTAATTTGTTTGGTAATTAGTTCGCTTCGTTAATTAGTTTATTTGGTCAGTGGTTCATTTTATTACTTTTACTTCGTTTGGTTCGTTTGGTTGTTTGCCTCGTTTTCGTTTCGTTTGGTTCGTTTGGTTCGCTTGATTGGTGAGTGGAAAAAAGTCACTGGAAAAAAGTTAGAATTTTTGCAGGGAGAAAAAAAATTCACGTGTAGAAAAGTCACAAGAAAAAACTGAAATCATGTATTGTTTATTTACATAGTCGTCTGATGTGTTATCACTAAATTAGTACCACAATGCAATGCACCTTGCTTTAAAACAAAATTATTTTTTTTAATGTAGCTATTTTAAAATTTTGATTACTATGTGAGTGGTGTCGGAGAGATCAGAGGCAAAATCTTTTAAATCGTATGCCTCCGTAATAGAACTTAGGCAGGTTGAAACGTGTTGCCGACTAGGACATAACTGTACCAGTATTATAGAGAACTTTATTTGCTGCCGAAAAAAAATCAAAGGAGAAAGGCTATTTTAAAAAATCTTAAAATCAGACGCATTCACATATATATGCAAATATGAGTATCACATAAATAAATTAATAGAAAAGTCTAAAAGTAACACATTAAAAATAATTATCCGTTCTTTTTCTTATATCACGAGAAAAATCACATACTAAACTCAAATTAGTTTAAATGTTTATTTTAATACGTACGGTAATTTGGGGGAATTTGATATATTTACATAATTATGTCATTATGTGCTATTGAATAAAATAGATTTTACTAAGTTTTATAGTTGATTTTGTATATTTATGGTTACTATTATGCATTTGATAGTATGATTTATGAATGATTTTAGCGTCTGATATTTAATTAATATTCATGATTAATCCGAATATTCCAAGCGATTCCACGAAGAAAGTCTGGCACTCTATTGCGGTTTTCTTGTCGGGCTACACACATATTTCGAAGACGCTGTTGCATTTGGACGTAGTACCGACTTACCTTTTTCTGTGGTCGTCTGCCGACAGTATTTTGCAATATAACGGTTCTGAGTCTAGGTTCTTGACGCTGGAACAATTGAATCCCACACCAAATTGAGGGATGATAATGCCCAAAGAGACTAGAATTTATTATTCCATCATTCGCATATATTCTTTGTAAGAGGATTGTTGTTTAATTTGGCAACGTGCACATACCAGAAGCGAGTCCTGCCTAGTCTCTTTGATACGTCTGTAGCAAAGTAAGAGTCATTGTTATTTGCTATCACGTTTCATTGTCCGAAGGTGTGACCGTTTAGCCAAGTTGACTAATTCTAATTTCCATCAAGCTTAATCCTCGCTCACGTTGATCTTTTATCTCCTTTCACCTCCTTTCACCTCCTTTCATCTCCTTTCATCCATGTACGTCATTGGAGAGGGTGTACACTTTTCTTTCGTAAATCAATATGTACAACATAATACAAAACTAAGTCATTATTTGATATCAGAAGGCTATCTTTCCATTATACATAATAATTATCTGTTTTTAATTCTTTAATTATGAAGAAATTACAATTTCGTTAAAGGTGTAGCGTCAGTTCCGTGTGTCCTGGTTTACAGTGGCAGAATTGTTGCGTCTAATTGTTGTGCGTGTCTCTTTTGACACCCCTATAGCACCTCGGAATTGTGCCTATGATTAAAGTGATCCATGTGGGTTTGTCTTTGTTTATAGTGGTGATATGTAACAGTTTTTTTGCGTCTCTGTTTATGCGCATTGTTTGCTTCGTGCATCTGTTTGCAGTGCTGTAGTGTGGCTCTTGTCTCTGTTTACAGTGATGCAGTATGGCTCTTGTCTCTGTTTACAGTGATGCAGTGTGGCTTGTGGCTCTGTTTACAGTGATGCAGTGTGGCTCGTGGCTCTGTTTAAGTGATGGAGTGTGGTCCTTGTCTCTGTTTACAGTGATGCAGTGGGGCTCTTGTCTATGTGTACAGTGATGCAGTATGGATCTGGTCTCTGTCTACATTGATGCAGTGTGGCTCTTGTCCACGTTTATAGTTACGCCGTGTGGCTCTTTTCTCTGTTTACATTGCGGCTCTTATCTTTATTTGCAGTGATGCAGTGTGGCTCTTGTCTCTGTTTACAGTGATGCAGTGTGGCTTTGCCTTTTTGGAAGCAGGTTCGGTAAGAAGCAAGAACACGACCAACATCCTGATGAAGAACCTGATGGATTCCTGTAAGTAACGAAACACGTGAGCCATTTCTTTTGTCTGTCCGCACGTGACGTGGAGGGGGCAGGGTAGTCTTACTGTACTGATTGTAGTCAGAGCATTATCATCGGAGTCCCATCACCCCACCCTTCTTTACTTTCTTAAACAATCCAGCAGTAACAAAGAGCAAATATTCGCCTTCTCAATAAAGGGATGCAAACTCAGTTATTGGCGCTTTTTAGATAAAATCTGTTCTGAAAAGATTCTTGTCTTTGATCCGATTAGCAATGAAGATCGTACTTTTGTTCTGTGGTGAAATAGTCTGGAATATCACATATTCTTTAAATATTACGTCATGTGTAGCACATTTCATTTGAGTGTTGTTCCGAAGAGCATACGTTTGTTAATGTTGTGAAATATTTTTTCGTTATCGTAAATCTGACAGGTATACTACTACTTTGGTGTTATTCTCTGACTTCACTCATTAGTTCCACTTTCTCTTTTGAATAATTGAGGTTTTCTCATTTCTTTTGTCAAATTTTAAAATTTGAATATTGACAGTGAAATTGTTAAAGTTTAAGTTTTCTCTTTTGAGTGATTAGAAATTGTTCAAATGTTATTTCCTATTTATTTTTTATTTAATAACCCCTCTTGTGACAAGATATAGGATTTTGAAGTGTCTTATTGTCGTTTACCACCATCTGGAGAATATGAAGGACAAAGGTGAAGATTAATGAATGTAATGGATTAAAGCCCCTGGCATGTAATTTACCATCAACTAGATTAGTTCTTTCGATAATCTCCTGAGATGCTCCACCAATGTTGGAGCAGTAAATAGCAAATAGTGTTTCTGCCCTGCACGTCCGTCTTTAGCTGGCGTCCCACTTCTTGTGATAACTTGTCGATTACGTCACACGTCACACGTCACACATGACTTCCCTCCGTATCAGCATGAAGAGTCTGGGCAAAATACACACACGCGCAAACACAAACACAACTGAAAACAATTTTGGATTTGTTCATTTGAAGTGCATTAGTTCAAACAATGCAGCATACCTAGAGTGTTTCACTGTTGTTTCACACTTCAATTCAACTCCAGCAGTACATCCAGATAGCACTTGATATGGCGTCAAAAAGACAGACATCACTCATGACTAGCCAGGTTTACCAAATGTCAAAGACGTCATTTAACTCACCTAAAAGAGACTAGTCTTTTACTAGTCCCTGAATAGACAACCAATATTCAACTTTAATGTGCTTTTCATTTTCAAAATTCCGCACCACAAGCGCACAACCGCTAATGGTGTTCCACCATCAGTGGTGTCATCGGCAATCGAGACATTCTTATTATTTATTGAGGACACAGTTTTGCGTAGCGTTGTGCCAGACTAATTTACGTCTGACAGGATATGATTACTCAGACAAGCAGCGTTTCAAGGAGATTGTTGCTCATGTTCTGCCGTAATGCGATCTTGTCTTAGGGGAATGGTACTAGCTTTAGATTGTGGCCCTTGTACAGCCTCCCTCCTTACCCCAAACACAAAACACTGCCAGTCAGTCGCACATTTTCACGTTGTTATGGCAACCTTCTTCTTTTTGTTAACGCAGATACAATGTTTGCTGGCGATCAACCAAAAATATAACAATGCCCTTCCCTGTTTGTTTTTTTTAAAATCCTGATCATGAAAAGCTTAGCACATGCGATTTTGATTGATTATTTTTTTTTACAAAATTCGTTAGCCCCATGCCAGTCACGGAATTTCACTTCAATACGTATTGTGCCACTATAACCTTTATTTCATACGTCATTGGAGAAAAGAAACGGTGTTAAAAGCAAACTACTACGTCATTTCACGGGCAATATTCTAATTACCTATATGATTCATTCCAACCGGACAGAATAGTTGTTTGCTAATCCCATATTTAATTATAAAAGTCATGCGCACTCTAATCTGATATGACCAGCGAAATAATAGAGTCTGCTGCTCTAATCTGTTGTTTGGAATGTCACAGACCAGGTCATTGGAAAGAGTATGTGATGGTTTTGAAATGGAATAACACTGACCTGAACTATGAGACACCGTGATTCTGTAGTCATTACCCATGAGAATGTATGTACTGGAACTAGTGACCGCCATTATTGTCATGCACGTCCTTGACTGAGGTGTCCTAGGCATTTTGCAGTGCTAACAACACATTCATTATCATTCAGGTCTTCTTCTATCAACATCCATCTTTTAAAACTGAAAGGGCGTGTCAGTCTATTGAATCAAGGCAGCAAAGCCATGGGCTTGTGTAAAAGAAAATGTCTTTAGGTAATTTACATTTTCTGTACTACCTGATGAAATTCAATTACCTGAATGGACGCACCGGAGGAATGTATGTCAGGTGTTTGGAAAACTTTCTGAATGCACACACTACAGTAATGTATGTCAGGTGTTTGGAAACCTTTCGGTAGGTATTCACATTAGTAAGCAAAGTGATTTTGCAGTCTTAATGACGTATTGTTTCCAGTGTGTTCTGTCGCACGCATGCTGTAAGCACACACTGATTTTTGCTTTTGCTTTTGCTTTTAATGACGTCTTGTTTCCAGTGTGTTCTGTCACACGCATGCTATAAATAGACTGATTTTGCTGTTTGGGGATATTTTCTGGGAGAGTTATTAATTCTATATATAAACACAAAAAGATCTTGATGATAAATTTCCATTTTAGTAACGCGTGTGCGTGCGTGTGTGCTTGTGTGTGTGTGTGCGTGCGTGCGTGCGTGCGTGCGTGTGTGTGTGAAATACATTATAAAATGTGATGTTATTGATTTCAAACAAGAGCTATATCATCCTTTTACTTATCACGTGTCATAAAATATTATGTTATTGATTTTAATGAAACCTCTATATCAGTCATTTATTTCCTATATGTTATCAAATGTTCTGATATTGATTTTGATACGTAGTTATGTCATAGTTTTTCTTCACCCGTGATTTAAATTGTTGTCATTGATTTTAAAACATTACTGTGTCATCGTTTTGCTCCTTTGTGCTACAAATTATTTGTTATTGACATTACTTACCATATTATCTAAACTCTTTCATTAAATGTTGTTTTCTCTCTTCATTGTTTGAAATTAATTGTCAGTTGTCTCTCTTCGTTATTTGAAATTAATTGTCAGTTGTCTCTTTCATTATTTGAAATTAATTGTCAGTTGTCTCTTTCATTATTTGAAATTAATTGTCAGTTGTCTCTTTCATTATTTGAAATTAATTGTCAGTTGTCTCTTTAATTATTTGAAATTAATTGTCAGTTGTCTCTTTCATTATATGAAATTAATTGTCAGTTGTCTCTTTCATTATTTGAAATTAATTGTCAGTTGTCTCTTTCATTATTTGAAATTAATTGTCAGTTGTCTCTTTAATTATTTGAAATTAATTGTCAGTTGTCTCTTTAATTATTTGAAATTAATTGTCAGTTGTCTCTCTTCATTATTTGAAATTAATTGTCAGTTGTCTCTTTAATTATTTGAAATTAATTGTCAGTTGTCTCTCTTCATTATTTGAAATTAATTGTCAGCTTTGTGTTGTCTGCATTAAAAATTATATGTTCTGTCTGTCTCACAGTTGTAGCTGGAGTGTCCTACTGGTTGATTGGCTACGCATTTGCTTACGGGTCGGGCAATTCATTTATTGGGTGGAACCTGTTTGCCTTGGATTATTTACCGGATACAAAGTTGGCTGGATTTTTCTTCCAGTTTGCCTTCGCGGCTGCTGCTGACGCAATCGTATCCGGGGCTGTAGCGGAACGATGTGAATTTGTCGCCTACCTTGTCTACAGCTTCGGAATAACAGGTTGTGTGTGTGTGTGTGTGCGTGTGTGTGTGTGTGTGTGTGTGTGTGTGTGTGTGTGTGTGTGTGTTTGTATGTATGTGTGTGTGTGTGTATGTGTGTGTGAGAGAGTGAGAGAGAGAGAGAGAGCAAGAGATCGGATATGAACGTATATATGCATTGTAATGACATTGTAACGCCGACAAACGCAAATACTGCAGATAAATACATTTTATTTTATTATATTTTAAAATAAATAAGTTCACCAAAGCGAACCGCGCAGATTAGAGAAATAAATCAATGCTTATACACGAAAAGTACACTGTCCACTTTGAACATCTACGTAAGAGACCGCGAGTAGTGACAGTCATCTATTATTGCGTCATCACGGTGCTAATGATCTAACCCAGTGCATTCTAGCTCGTACCATCGGGAGGGAGGGGAACCCCGCTCCCTAAATCGGCGAGTCCATCTAAATTCTAGACAATCCATAGGAAATTAATTAACACGTGTAAGATCTAGACAATCCATCAGGGAATTAATTAACACCTGTAAGATCTAGACAATCCATCAGAAAATTAATTGACACGTGTAAGATCTAGACAATCCATCAGGGAATTAATTAACACGTGTAAAATCTAGACAATCCATCAGGAAATTAATTAACACGTGTAAGATCTAGATAATCCATCAGGGAATTAATTAACACGTGTAAGATCTAGACAATCCTTCAGGGAATTAATTAACACGTGTAAGATCTAGACAATCCATGAGGAAATTAATTAACACGTGTAAGATCTAGATAATCCATCAGGAAATTAACTAACACGTGTAAGGTCTAGATAATCCATCAGGAAATTAATTAACACGTGTAAGAACAAGATAATCCATCAGGAAATTAATTAACACGTGTAAGAACAAGATAATCCATCAGGAAATTAACTAACACGTGTAAGAGCTAGATAATCCATCAGGAAATTAATTAACACATGCATGATCTGGATAATCCATCAGGAAATTAATTAACACGTGCAAAAATAACTAGAGTGAATGTGATACCACACATTTAGTCTAGCGTCCACAGACAAAATCATTACACGAAACAGAAAAAAAGTCATTAATACAATGCATAAGTTCCTGGATCACAGCTAACGATAATTTCTTTAGGAAGACATTTAATTCTGAGCACAATTTGACCAACCCTCCCCAACGAGTCTTGTTTGAATGTCTGCAGCTTTCATCTACCCATTGCCTTCGCGTTGGGCGTGGTCAGACGAGGGGTGGCTGAAGCAAGGAAAGACTTACATCCTAGATGGAAAAGAAATAACTGTTGGGTTTCAGGTTAGTACTCTGTGTAGGTAGGTGTGAAGGAAAACAACAAAAAATCTGATGTCGTATACGTCTTATTTACCAGTACTGTACAGGAAAACGAGGCTGTGAGTGACGTCATAAAGGTCTTACTTACCTGTACTGTATGGGGAAAAGAGGCTAGCCTTATGTCATAAAGGTTTCATTTACCAGTATTGTACGGGAAAACGAGGCTATGAGTGATGTCATAAAGTTCTACGTTACCAGTACTGTGCGGGAAAACAAGGCTGTGATTGAGGTCATAAAGGTCTTAATTACCTATACTGTACTCGAAAACGAGGCTATGAGTAATATCATAAATGTCTTACTTTCCAGTACTGTACGCGATAACGAGGCTGTGAGTGACGTAATAAAGGTCTTCATTTCATTACTGTACGCGAAAACGAGGCTATGGGTGACATTATTTTGATCGGAGAAATGTTAAATTACATTGTTTAATTTCGTGTGTGCTTTAAAGTATTTGAGGAACATATTAATGATGCTTTCATATTGGGACCAATTTCTTGTTTCATTTCCATGTATTCATTTGTATTTGGTATGCTTGTTTGTGAGTGTGCTAGAAAGTACTCAGTTGCATTAGTGCATGTGTGTGTGTCTGTCTGTTTGATCATATGTAGTCCAGTGTCTCAGTGTCCGTTTTGTGCTTATTGTATGTGATGTTTGTCTCATCATGAAATTAATTCAAGCAATATGACGAACATTCTCCTCGTGACATTATTGGCTCTCTTCACGAAAAAACAATATGACGAACATTCTCCTCATGACATTATTGGCTCTCTTCACGAACAAACAATATGACGAACATTCTCCTATATGCGTATTTGTGCTTGTATGACTTGTGTGTGGTGTGTATGTGGGGGGGGGGAGGGAGGGGATCGATAGCAGTTTTAAGTCACCATTGGAGCTTGCGTTGATCATTTCGTCATCAGATGTTCTCTGATCTGGAATGCCCCAGTGAGACCCCATAGCCTCATATAATGTTCGAGGTGGAGGGCAGTAGGGCTGGCAGAAGGGGGTGAAAAAGGTCGCAACAATTTGGCACACACTCTCAACTGCCCTACTTCGGTGGATTGAATGTGTGTGTGTGTGTGTGTGTGTGTGTGTGTGTGTGTGTGTTTGCTTTTATATGCATCTGTAACTATGTGGATCAGTATGTGCATGCAAGCGTCGGCTGTATTTGTTAGTAATATTGCGTGTGCATGTTTGCGGCATCTGTGTGTGAGTGTGTGAGTGTGTGTGTGTGTGTGTGTGTGTGTGTGTGTGTTTGTGTGTGTGTGTGTGTGTGCTTGTGTGTATCTTTGTGCGCACAAATGAATCAAGAACCGGACTTACTCGTTCGAGCTAATACATATAATCTCACTCAGTTGTTGCCTGTGAATACGATGCAGTCAGGTGAGAATGTTATTAAGTCGAACATCCATGATGTTGCAATGTTTTTTTTATTTTTATATTGACTTGAGAAAATCTGCACTTTGATGTCTCGCGCAAATAAATCGACTGTGAAGCCAATCTCTAGAAATCTAGATAATTACAAAGTTAAAAGAAAAGTTTCACAAATCAGAGTTGGGAAGATTTAAGGAAACAGTTCAAAATAAAAAATCAACGAAACCAACCAGCCAAACAAAACAAAATCAAGCACTTTATATTATTGATTGTTCAACATTGTAACTGTCGTAGAGTAGTGACACATTCATCCCAAACTTAAGCAATGCCCGAATTTATTGTTTAAGACGCAACAAAAATTGACATTTCGCGAAGCAAAGAGAGCTTAAGAAAAAGATATTAGATTACAGTGTGCAAAACCACTAAGAAATACACTTTAATACTATCCTTAACCCATTGAAATACTTCATGATTAAGAAAAAGGTATTAGATTACAGTTCATAAAGCCACTAAGGAATACATGCTAATAATATACTTAGCCCATTAAAATACTTCCTGCAGATAAAACATTTCATTATTGAAAAACTAAGGTTACTCTTTCACAAATGAAATTGCAATACATACACGGCACGTTACCTGTTAATGACTTCCGTCAAAGATAATTAAGAAAGTAGTGTTATCTAGCTCCGTGGTACTAAAAATTAAATGAGGAAGAAAATGTTTACCTTCTTTGACGAATTACTTGTTATTGTTCTTGGCAGACACGTTATGTATTATTTGCAGGCCACGGGTTTGATCAGACTATTTCTTTTAATTTACAATAAACTTAGGCGTACGTTACATCATCACCTTCACCAATATTCGTCCATTTTCTCTTTACAAATAAATAATTTAATAGCAATTAAAATGCTATACAGTCTAGAAAACAATAATATATCTGCCCCATCGAGGATATTGTTTCAACTGGTGCAGTATTATTGGCTCTCTTCACAAACAGGAAATATGACGAACGTTCTACTCACGACAGTATTGGCTCTCTTTGCAAAACTCATTCATGCAATATGATGAACTTTCACGACATTGCTGGCTCTCTTCCAAAAAAACTTATTCAAACAATATAACGAACTTTCTACTCACGAAGTTACTGGCTCTCTTACAAAATTCATTTAAGGAATAGGACGAATTTTCTACTCACGACATTATTGGCTCTCTTCGCGAAATTCCTTCAAGCAATATGATGAGCATTCTACTCATGATATTACTGCTTCTCTTCGCAAAACACATTCAAGCAATAAGACGAACTTTCTACTCATGACATTATTGGCTCTCTTCACGAAATTCATTCAAGCAATATGACGAGCTTTCTCCTCACATTATTGTCTCTCATCGCGAAAAAGCAATGTGACGAACTTTCTACTCTCGACATTCTTCGCTCTCATCGCGAAATTCATTCATTCAATTATGATGATTTTCTACTCAAGACATTATTGGCTCTCTTTGCAAACAAACAATGTGAATAACTTTCTACTCATTATATTATTGTCTCTCTTCAACAAATTCATTCAAGCAATATGACGAACTTTCTCCTCACAACCGTATCGGCTCTCTTCGGAAAAAAGCAATTTGACGAACTTTCTACTCTCGACATTATTGGCTCTCTTCGCGAACTTCATTCAAGCAATATGACGAACTTTCTACTCACGACATTATTGGCTCTCTTCACGAACAAACAATATGATGAACTTTCTTCTCACAATATTATTGGCTCTCTTCGCGAAATTCATTCAAGCAATATGACAAACTTTCTACTCAGAACATTATTGGCTCTCTTCGTGAAATTCATTCAAGCAATATGACGAACTGTCAAGTAAACGTTTGAATTGCGAGGGTTGTCCCTGCGTTCTCACGTACAGAGTTGTTTGAATAACGAGGGTTGTCCCTGCGTTCTCACGTACAGAGCTGTTTGAATAACGAGGGTTGTCCCTGCGTTCTCACCTACAGAGTTGTTTGAATAACGAGGGTTGTCCCTGCGTTCTCACGTTCAGAGTTGTTTGAATAACGAGGGGTGATGAGG
>CM054184.1:13978024-13983024 GCA_028829895.1 Sinotaia quadrata
AGCAGTACATTTTTAAGGATTCTATTCTATAGTCAATTTGGTTGTAATAATATGACTTAATGAAAACATTCAAACTAGAACCACCATCATTATTACCATCATCTCCATCATCATCAGAGCAATAATAATAATAATAATAATAATAATAATAATAATAATAATAATAATAATAATAATAATAATAATAATAATAATAATAATAATAAATTACTGGAAATTACTATCAGGAATTATAGCTAACAAAATCATGACTCATCTTGAAACAAACAAAATTCTAAACTATGAACAAAAGGGTGCTAGACCAGGCAGCAGAGGAACGAAGGACCAATTGGCAATTGATAAGGCAATAGTGACTGACAGCAAGAAACGAAGAACAAATCTTGCAATGGCATGGATTGACTATCAAAAGGCCTATGACTCAGTCCCACATTCATGGATAATTGAAACATTAAAATTGTACAAAGTAGCGCCATCAATACAGAACCTAATTCATGAGTCAATGAAAAACTGGAAAACCACACTCACATGCAACAACACAAATATTGCAGACATAGCAATAAATTGTGGAATCTTTCAAGGTGATTCACTATCGCCACTGCTGTTCTGCATTGCTCTGAACCCTCTCAGTCACGTGATCCAGAAAACAGGGTTAGGATACAAAATGAAAGCAGGACAGGTTATCAGCCATCTACTGTACATGGATGATCTCAAGCTGTATGGTAAAAATGAAAGTGACATCACATCACTGATCAATACTGTCAAGATCTGCAGTGAAGACATCAACATGAAATTCGGCCTTGAGAAATGTGGACGAATTGTCATCCAGAAAGGCAAGGTCAAAACAACAGAGGGCCTGCAATTCGACATCGGAAAAATCAATGATGTTTCAATAGAAAATGGATATAAGTATCTTGGGATACTACAACATCAAGAAAATATGCAGAGAGAAGTGAAGTCCAAAGTTAAGAGAGAATATGAAAAACGTGTTAGACAAGTCCTGAAATCCAAGCTAAATGGGGCGAACAAAATACAAGCCCTTAATGCATACGCAATACCTGTAGTAAGCTACACTGGAGGTATCATAGATTGGACAGCAAATGAAATAAATGAACTGGACAGGAAAACAAGAAAACTACTCACAATACATAAAGCCTTACACCCAAAAGCAGACGTAGACAGACTCTATGTATCTCGAAAAATGGGAGGCCGAGGTCTCAAGAAAATTAAACATGTCATTGAAGGAGAAGTCATTGGCCTTGTGGACTACATCTGGAATAACAATAAAGATGATCCACTGATAGAATTAGTAAAAAGGAGTGGACTATTCCAACCACCAGAAACAGACAAAGAAACATGGAAGAAAACAACGAAGCAAGAACTAGCACATACCTGGAGCCAGAAACCTCTACATGGCCAATATGTACGACAAGCAGACGAAATATCAACAAAGCAATCAACGTACAAATGGTTGAAAGAGGCAGGATTGAAAGCAGAAACAGAAGCACTCATAACAGCTGCACAAGATCAAGCACTCAACACCAAAGCACACAAAACGAAAATCATGAAAATTTCAAATGATTCCAAATGTAGACTTTGCAAATCCATGGATGAGACAACAGAACACATACTATCTGGATGTCAGGTTCTGGCTGGAACAGAATACACCAAACGACACAATGAAGTGGCAAAACACATACATAGAAATCTGTGTGAGAACTATGGCATAAAAACCCCAGAAAGAACATGGATGCATCAACCAGAAGCAGTCATCGAAACAGAAGAAGTCAAAATACTGTGGGACTTCGAGATAAGAACAGACCGGGTGATTCCTGCAAGACGACCAGACATTGTAGTTCTCAATAAGACCAACAGAACAGTAACAATTATTGATGTCGCTGTTCCAAGTGATAGAAACATAAAAACAAAAGAAAGAGAAAAAATAGAAAAATACCAAGACCTCAGATTAGAAATCCACAGACTGTGGAATGTAAAAGCAGAAGTGATACCAATAGTGATAGGAGCCTTGGGGAACATAACATCAGAATTGGAAGGCTACCTGAATAAACTCCCTGGAAACCACAGAATCGCTCCACTACTCAAAGCAGCGCTCCTCGGAAGTGCCCACATCCTCCGTAAAACCTTGGATCTCCCAGAATCTTGGTAAGATTCCGAGACCTTGGATCACAGCCGACAGTCAAACAGAAGTCGTGGAAAGAGACTGAATAATAATAATAATGATGATGATGATGATGATAGTGTCACAAATGTTAATAATAATAGTTGATTTATATTTATATTTCGATTTTATAAATCTTCACTGTGGGAGTTTTCATGTACAAAGGCAAGACATCAATAATCAAATTATCATGAAGTTGTGAATTCTCAAGTGTAACATACACAGGATATTACGTAAGCCAACTCTGTGACGTCAACCTTCCCCTGACGTAAATTGAAAACTTACATCACATAGCTACTTTTGATATAGAAAAAGGATGCATGAACTCTGGCAAAAACAATATCCAAAGTCCGACCCCGTTCCGTCTCGCAGGTGGCCGTGTGTGCCGGGTGCAACAAGTACTACCTCTGGGGTGCGGCCATCGTCGGAATCGTAGCTGCCATCTGGCACAAGTTTCTGTCCTGGACAATGGTTAAATGTCGCGTAGATGACCCTCTGGACGCAGTGGCCGGTAAGTCAAAGAACCAATATAAAACAGTTGTATTTTATCGGCGTGTATGTTATGTGTGCCTGCGCTTGCGTGCGTGCGTGCGTGCGTGTTTGTATGTGTATGTAGGTGTGTAAATTATACGGGGTCTTTTTTTTCTAAAACAATAAACTGTTCATTAGTTTTATTTTGCATTTGTTGAAGTTCATTTTGGCGGTGGATCCTGGGGCTTGTTCGCGGTCGCCTGGCTGGACCGTGATACTGGCATTCTGTTCAATTGGAACAAGGCTTCAGGCTTGGTAAGACGCTGTTTATTTATTGACTTGATAACTCTGCCTTTATACGTCTCGTTTGTGCATTTTTTGTTTCCATTTTGGAAGCCTTTGAAATCTGATTCTTTCTTTATTTTCATCCTCCTGGATAAAATTTAGGAAGAAATCAAAGCATCACGGAAGTGTAATCAAACCAAACGAAAAGTTCCACACGCCACATCACAAAAACTGAAAATAATGACTCCTAATAACGATTAAATGACAAGACTAATTTAGGCGCATGTTCAAATTTAGAATGTCCGTTTGAGGTGACGGTGGGTGTGCATTTGTTTGTACGTGTGTGCGTGTGCATATATGTATATGAGTGGGTCAATGCTATCATAATGTCTTCGATTGAAATGTTAATGTGTCAAGAAACAGTACAGTCAATGCTATCATAATGTCTTCGATTTATATGACAATGTGTCAAGAAATGGTACAGTCAATGCTATCATAATGTCTTCGATTTATATGACAATGTGTCAAGAAATGGTACAGTCAATGCTATCATAATTTCTTCGATTGAAATGTTAATGTGTCAGGAAATAGTACAGTTTCATATGAGATATGATTTAGTATAACAAGAACTTCATTTTACTGAACTGATTTAAAAACTGAAAATATATATTTGTTCGTTTACAACAGGTGATTGTGCATAGTCATGACTACATCAGAAGTGGTACAGTTTTATTTCTCGGTGTACAGGTCGCTTCCTAACCATAGGAAATCGTGGAGACTTTATGAACACTGCTTACTTTGCTTCAAAGCTTAGAAATCATATTTCTAAAAATTAAATATTTCTTACCTAACGTACGCAGACATAACGTAACGAACAAACTGAAGCTATATCAGCGCCCTGTTTTCGTTCCTATGCTACTATCTATGTCGTTTTATTTATATTCCCGTATAAAATCCTACAGCCGTATATTATTTTAATTTACCTTAGAAACTCGGGTGGCAGCTGGCGGGACTGGCAACCTTAATGGCTTGGACAGCTTCATTGTCTCTTGTATTGTTTGGGATTCTGAGAATATTTGGCATTTTACGGGTTTCTGAAGAGATGGAGAGAAAGGGTAAATTATGGTTTATCTAATATACCTGTTCTCGTGTTTCCAAAGTCAAATATGTACTATAATATTCACAATCTTGCTGTAGTTAATATAAATATATAAAGATAAAATCCTAACACAAATATTAACGCATACACATGCACCTAAAATACACACAAAATGCTAGCACACAAAATAATAGATATAAATAGACAAATGGTTAAAGAGAGAGAGAGAGAGAGAGAGAGAGAGAGAGAGTGAGAGAGAGAGAGATAGGTAGGTAGATAGATAGATAGATAGATAGATAGATAGATAGATAGATAGATAGATAGATAGATAGATAGATAGATAGATAGATAGAGCAGAATTAATAGACCATTAAATCTCCTAACTAATCCCTACAATCCCTAACTAATGCGGATGAGAATCTCGGCCCAGCATCACTGATATTAAATATAATGTCATTAAATGTAATATCAACTGCACTGGGTATTACCAGAACAAAATCACTATGACAATTCATGTGACTGTATGCTACATAATCGCCTATACGATTTTCACACATCACATTATCTAAGTAGGGCACTTACTTAAGCTATGCTATTGTCCAACCTATAATTAAGCAAATATTTGCCCCAACCTGGTAATCTGCATATCTGCAGGCAAAGTGTGCTTACTTATGTGTATCAAGTTGCCAAAGAAACATCAAATCTGGCCAGTACACTAGTTAGATGGACCAAGTAATTGAAGTAACACTGATAGACTAATTGTCCCAAGACACTTTGCTCAAGACACTTTGCTCAAGACACTTTGCTCAAGCAATCTAACCATCTAGCACGATTTTCTCACTTCTACCTAGAACATGGAGGAGAATAATTTATATCGCACGAAAGGCAAAGCTGCATTAATTTTAATTAATTAGAACTATTTAATAAATAAGGAAATAACTACATTATTTGTGGTCTCCTATTGTCACA